>CM030367.1:170867834-171398617 GCA_017893485.1 Hemerocallis citrina
TGATTACACCCCGCAAAATTAAGTTATGACAATTTTGCCTGCGGGTGTTAAGCACATGTATTTTGTACTGTTATGAATAATATTCGTAACATATTTTATATAAATATTATACGTATCTTATATTCTGATTATTTATATATTTCCCGTTTTCTCCAAACTCATTTCAATCCTATCTTTAGTCAACTCAAACATTTATTTTAATCATTGTGTTTTTACGTACATTGCGCATGTTTTCAATATACGTGTTGATTACGTATATTTTCCTTTACATGAAATATATGTAACATTATTAAAGATACATGTTTTGTATTTTGATTGTTTTTCGTTCTCTTAAATTAATTTTTAATATTAAGCACGTGCATCACACGTAAATTTTTATGTGCATTTTTACTTATAAAATTTTCTAAGATTACAAGCATTTTTTCCCTCATTTTATTTGTCAAAAATTATATTATTTATTTTCTAATTAAAAACCCATGGGCCTAAAGTCCATCTTAAAGCTCATTAGAAAATTTATTTAAAGGAAAAGGCCCATAATTTTATTCTACATTATAAATGTACACTTTTTAAACATATACACTTGTCATGTAACAAATATATACATTTAGGCTATGAACAAATGAATGAGAGAGTGTGCACATGTGGGAAATCCAAGGGTTGGCCAATTCATGAAGGAATGAGAAGATGTGGTGGTTTGTTTAGTAATGGTGAGTGGGTGATTAATTTTGATAATGAGTATTTTTTTTTGTTTTGGTAATGAGTGTCTCTTCATTCACCCATTTAGTCCTATAAATAGCTTCTCCTATTTTATGAACAATGCACACTAGAATCAAAAGAAAAGTAAGAAAAGAAAGAGAATTAAGAAAAGAAAGAAAAGAAAGAGAGAGAAAAAAAAAGTTAGAGCATTTTTTGGCAAAGAGGAGGGAGGCTTGGTTTTGCAAGGAGGAGAAGACTAGTATCTTGTTGGAACTAGGAGCAACATCCAAGGAGTTTCACTTTTCCTTCTTCAAACTAAGGTGGGTGATTTCTTAAACTTTCTAAAATATAGTATCATGCATATGTAGGAAAATTGATATATAAAATTGATCATACATATGAGTAATGGTTAATTTGTGATGATGATGTTTAGAATAAAAATGCATGCTAATTGATAGATTGTCATATAGATAAGTTGAAATGATGTTGTTTTGGTGCATGGTAATATATTATGATTATATTGAATGAATTGGATATGAATTTGTACAGAAAGTTGCTAAATCATGCAAAGAAAGTTACTGTTTTAAGTTTTTGTTTGAACATTAGAAAATCATGTTTAATAAAATGGTTGAAATCTAGAACTAAAACTTTTTTGGGAGCATCTTGTATGTGTCAAGAACATCCCATTAAAATTTCATAAGATTTAGAGGTCGTTTACTAATTTAATAAAATCTAAACTCAGAACTAGTTAGTAGTTGACTGGTTGCTGAAAATCTGTACACATTTCGGTTTTTGATCAATTCCGCATTGTAAATGAAATAATTTGAGAAAAGTCAGAACTAAGAAATTGTAGTAGACTCGTTAAACTTTCTGAAAGTCTAAAAAATTAAATTTTCACAAAGAATTTAATTTATAATGAATTTTTCAAGACTGTACAATTGACAGTATTTCAGTATTTCGACCCTACTGTATATTTCGAAGAATTCAGGGTTATAGATACAGTATTTTGAGGAAACTTATAACTAAGAAATTGTAGTAGATTTGTATACATTTATTTTGATATAAAGAAGGCAAAATTTCGTGAAGTATATGATTTTCTATGATTTTTACAAATAGCATGAAATGCAGTTTTCTGACTTTGAAATTATTGTTTTTGCAAATGATACTTAGATTAAGTGATTGAGAATATTTCTCACTGTTTTAAGTTGTATTTTGGGAAAATAATGATCATATTCATGCTTAGATGAGATGCGAACTCAAAAGAAATATATATATGATTAAAGATGTTAAGTTTGATTCAAAATAAATCAAAGAAAAATTATAAGATGAATTTTCAGTGATGAATTTTAAGAGATAATGTTAATTTTTTATTAACTTGTATTGAGAAAGTTTTGACGAATATAAAAAGTGTATTGTGAAAATGAATATTTGAGATTGTACTTTTGATTAATAAATAAGAATGAATGAAAGTATTGAACGAATTATGAATACATGAAATCGAAAATATGAATAATAAGGGTTTGAGTACCCCAAATTGTTAAACATGAAAGATGATTAGTCTAGAGGCTAGGCGAGACTCTAGTAACCGACATTATAAAAGAATTTGAGAACTAACCAGTGTAGGTTATGTATCTCTTGATAAGTTGCCAGTTTGGGCTGACTTTCTCTCATGTTGATTTAAGTCCGGTAGGGTAAGCTAGCTCTAGGTTGAGATGATCCTTTTAACTAAAACTTAAAGACATGTACTAACGGGAGATGTAATGAAGTATGGGCAAACATGGGTATGAGGGCCTAGATAGTGCTGTAGGAGGTATCTCCAGAATTACCGAGGTTGAAGCTCGCGGTGGGGGATATCCTTCAAAATTACTGGGATAGAGGCGACGCTCATGGGGTATTTGTGTGATGAGGTACCGATGACAGCGCGGTGTGGGTTTCGTCTCCAGAATTATCGGTGTGTTAGGCATGATGGCTAAAAATCACTCGCGATGGGAGAACGACTCTCAAGAATTACCGGGGTCATAGCTCGCGGTGTGGGTATTCGTCTCCAGAATTACTGGGTGTGAGGTAGTGTGTCCAAAATTACTTGAAGTGGGAGTGCAATACTCAAGAATTATCGGAGTGGTACTAGATACTCATAGAATATCTAAAACATACATTGGTCACCGTAGTAGTAATGCATGGTGGGGGATTAAACCCTTTATTGTGGAGTACGTAGGTGCTTGCCCTCGGACCTATGTAGAATGAGGTGCATAGAATCCGAACAAGTATGCATTAGTGTCATTGTAGTATAACATCTGCAATAGGCATTAAGTCATATTATACGCTGACATATTTAGGATAGTCACTCTTTATACTTTTATATGCATTCAAGTTTGTGATTGTTAAAGTAAGAGATTTCGTTATAATACAGCATAGAGAGGATTGCTGTGTATAACATTGCATCGGTTGTAAGCAACTGATGTGCCTACAGATTTTCAATGCCGGGTTTGATTGGATTGGTAAGGACTTAAAGACAGTTGATGATAAAGATCATATTCATGATTAAAGCTTCTGTTATTTGAGTTGTATATCATGTTGTTTTTTATTTAACTTCCGCTATGTAACTCTGTAATAAACATTGTTGTGTAATAAAAAGTTTTATTTCCTTATAAAATTATACGAAATGAAGTAACAGATCCTGTTGTGCTACGAATTACATGTAAATAGAATTCGGGATATTACATGAGGATATTCCAAGGTGGACAAAGTATGTGCCTCCAATCTGCATACCTTCGGACAATCAATACGTAATTTATAGAGCACATAACAATATGTATAATGGTAAATCTAGACATATTCGTCGAAGACATAATACCATCAGACAACTACTCTTTACTAGGGTTATCTCTGTAGACTATGTAATATCAAATGATAACATTGCAAATCAGCTAACTAAAGGGTTAAATAGAAAGTTAATTGATAAGTCATCGAGGGCAATGTGACTAAAGCCCATGAAAGAATAAGTCGATACAATGGACACCCAACATAGTTGACTGAAGATCCCAAGATTTAGGTTCTAATGGACAACTAAATTATAAAGACCATGTTGGATCACTATGAAAATTTTCCTATGTCCATTCCCATGATAAAACAGTGATGCTCGTAAGGTAAGATGTTAAGCTAGGCTTTTAATAATTCTTATGCATTGAAAATTTGAGCAGAGTAATGCGGATTAATCTTAACTAAGAAATCACCTAAGTGGGAGGGAAGAAGGGCCGCTTTCAATGAAAAAGTATAGGGCAACTTTCATGTTAAACTCTTGCAGAACCATGCGTATGTTCATGACCAAAACAAACATAACTGTGAGAACTGAGATGTGTTAGGAAGATTCATGAATGAGATATGTCATCATTTGCACGAATGACAGAACAATTCAAGGACATCGCGTCTACTGTTTAGTCAGTAAAGTAAACATATTTTCATAAGGGAAGGTTCAAAGAATAACTCCTACCTATCCTGTGCAAGTTTAACTGTCGTGTTTGTGGTCGTTAATTTCATTTATGTGGGGAATGTTAGAAAATGGGTGTTTTAACACCATTTTACAAACCAGTTTTGAGGCAATTTTTTTTAGTAATATCCACTAGGAATTAGTGAGAGAACTTTTTGGATTTGTGTTCTCCTTCGTGATTACATCAAAACCGTATATTTACTTGCTCAAAACAGTTATGGGATGAGTGATAAATTGTCTCCCAAAGTGAGACACTTCATGTCTGAAAATGGATTGAGAGACTGTAATCCCAAATCGGAAAAATTATAAGAATTATAAGGTATAATAAACCCTTTCTTGACATTGTAAGATAGCAAGCTAGAAGGCTCTCTCTCTCGCCCGCTGGGGGGTGTATGTGCAAAGACCAGATTACATTCGGCTTGTGTGCACCCGCACGTTATGCAGACATGAATGTCGGACCAACTAAATTTACCTCATCCTGTGCGGGGATTATTTTTGCATCAGTTTTGATTTTTCTGATCTGTAACGACCGAAATAAATGCAAAACGGTTTTGTGTGCCGTTACAACCCGGTTTTAAATCGAGAAATGGTTTTGTCCACCGTTACAAACCGTTTTAAACTGAGTAACGATTTAATCTACCATTACAGTTTTGGCATTCACCCACATGTCCGTCGTTACAGTGGGTGCATTCAACCACCTGTCTGTTCCCCTGGACCTATATCTAAAGGCCCTTTTTCCCCTCCTTTCTTCACACCAAAAACTCTCTTCCTCTGTGTCATCTTCTGTTCTTCTGTCGGTGATAGTTTTCAACACATCAATCAGTTTGAGAGTGTAGTATTGTGCTGCCGTTGACGCTCGACGACCGTTTCATCTTGGGAGACAGACGCCACTATGTTCCTCCAGCACCAGTGAGGCAGCGAATATGTTTTAAAGACTCTGTGTAATACACATGACTCTATTACTATTCGGTTTGGTTTCATTTTTTGTTCATTTATTTTTTTCTTTACATTTGTTCGGGTTGTAATTTGTTCAATTTTTATTATTCTTCTTTTTCTTTGATTTTGTGCCTCTCAATTAAAAGTTTTTTTTTTCTCTTTCTTTCATCTAGGCATTTATATATAAAAAGGACAAATCATTTTTCTTCCCTTGCAAACTATGTGTAAATATATAGTACTATTGTTCACAAGAAAAAATGTGAATAAGACATTTGAAAGACTTGTAACAATGTTTCTAGCATGGTAGGCATATGCTGCTGGTGAGGTGTTGGCGCTACGCCACCACTAGCACTGTCACATTTACCCAATATCCAGATTCGACCCGGACTCGACATTGGACCGGAATCGACCTGATCTATACGGGTCCGGATCCGGGTCCTAAAATTAGACTCGATGCACTTTCGGGTCCGGTCCGGGTCCGGGTCCGCTCAAAATAGAACCGACCCGGACCCGAACCCGGACCCGTTAAAAATACCCCCAAACATATAGAATTTGAATAATAAGGTTATAGGAATATACCTATAAAAGTAATTGTTGAAGATAGATATGTAAATATAATATTAATTCATATACTTAAGTGCAAAAAATGTTAGAATCATAGGGTATCGGGTGCAAAAATACTTAAGTGCAAATATTTATTGTCTACTACCAGACCCGATGGATAATTTTTTTTAACTAGGACCCGGACCCGGACCCGGTTTTTGCAAGTCCGGGTCTGGGTCAAATTTTTGGACCCGTGAGGTACCGGGTCCAGATTCGGATAGTGGAGGACCCGATACCAGCACTAGCCACCACTAATTTACTTTACTTTAATCGTATAATAATGTAATAATTTGGGCCAAGGTCTTGTGCGGTAGTTTTTTCATAATTTTTTTGTTGAATTTTTTTATTCTTTCAAACAAAACAAAAAATAAATAAAAACCATAAAATTTTCAAAATTGTAATTTTCAGTTCATCCCCATCCAATTAGAGAGTATCAATTTCGGACCGGATTACATGTGACTTATGTGTATTCATACATTCTGTGGACACGAATGTCATACCAACTAAATTTACCCCACCTCGTGTGGGAATTATTTTTGCCCCAGTTTTGATTTTTTTTTAAAGATCTTTAATAGCCGAAATATATGCAGAAACGGTTTTGTCTATCGTTACAACCCAGTTTTAAACCGAGAAACAATTTTGTCTACCATTACAACCCGTTTTAAACTGAGAAACGATTTTTTCTACCATTATAGTTTGAGCATTCACTCACCTGTCTGTCGTTACAGTGGGTGCATTCTACCACCCGTCTGTTTTTCCCTTGCCCTATATATAGATGCCCCTTCTTCCCTCATTTCTTCACACCAAAAACTCTATTCCTCCCTGTCCTCCTTTGTTTTTCTGTCGGTGATAGTTTCCAACACATTAATCAGTTCGGGAGTGTAGCATTGTGATACCGTTGACACTTGACGACCGTTTCATCTTGGGAGACAGACGCCACTATGTTCTTCCAACACCGGTGAGGCGGCAAATCTGTTTTAAGGACTCTATGTGATACACATGACTCGGTTCAGTTTTATTTTATGTTCATTTAGTTTTTCTTTACATTTGTATGGATTATAAATTGGTTCGGCTTTTGTTCTTCTCCTTCTTCGATTTTGTGCCTCTCAATCAAAAGTTTTTTTTTGTTCTGAACATTTCTATAACAAAAGGACAAATCATTTTTCTTCCCTTGCAAACTATGTGTGAATACTCCATCCGGTCATAAGTCATTCTAGCATTTTTTGTTTCAAAATATAACTCACTTTAAGCTTTTTAGACAAATAGTTTGTCATTCTTAATTGTCCATCAAGTACTTTTTTATAAGATTTTCAATTTTACCCTTACTTTTTTATAAAAGGATTAACATTAAAATTATAGAGGACTAGTATTATACACGTGCGTTGCACGTGGGAAAAATGGGGAGGAGGGAATGAAAAGGACAAAACAAAATCTAGTATTATACACGTGCATTGCACGTGGGGAAAATGGGGAGGGGGAATGAAAATGACAAAAAAAAAATCTACCAACACGTGTGCTGCACGTGTTGACAAAATGACAAATATTTACAAATGACACTAAGCCCTTCTCCCATTATAATATTATATTATTAGAGATGACAAATTTAATATTTTACGATTGATAGCTCATTTATGAGTTAGTATTTTTTGTCAATTTTAAGTTATTTTATAATAGGCCTTAGAAAGGAAAATCCTCAGCTCTTTTCTGGGGCGATTTGAATTGCGATTTTTTACTGTCCATCTTCTCCGGCCTTCAACCTCCAGATCCGGCCTCCCCTCACTTCCTTCCCCCATTCTCCCTTCTTTATTTTTGTTCAGTTCTTCCTCCTCTTCAAACCCATATCCCCAGATTCCCTACCCTCCCGGTCCTCGGCGAGCAGTTTTCTCCCCCTCGTTGTTTCGGCCCGAGCTCCCCGTCGGCTCCTTGGGGGCGCCGTCTCTTTCCTCAGCTCTCCGAAGACCCACCAAGGGTGCGGTCCTTTTGCGCCTCCCTCCGGTGTCGCCAGTTCTCCATCAGATAGCCGGAGATCCCCTTCTCGGCGAGGTCCCAGCCAGCGACGCTCCCCCGCTGCTTTCCTGGCTCGCTGTGTCGCCCCGACTCAGCCTCCTCGGTGACGCTCGGACCCACTCACTGGAGATCCTTGGTTCGGTGAGTTTTCTTCCACAGCCGCGCTCCCCCTCCCGCGGCTATTCAGTCCGTCCACTGTAAGTTCATCTGTGAGTTCGCCTGATCACTATAAGTTCGCCTGAGCTTTTAGTTAACTTCTTTTTCTTGTAGTATTATTTTTGGGAGTTGCGATTGGGGTTGGTTTGTGCTCCGCTGTATCTTTTGAGCACGGTATCGGTCCCCAAAGCTGTGGTTTGTCCAGTTTGACCGATTGTTTTTTCCTGTATTTTGTTCCCCTTGGGGATAGATACATTTTGTGGTTTGTTCAGCTCCGAGCTACTAGAACTTGATTAAGTTCGGTTGTTCCGTTCATCCTCTCTACATCTATTTCATCCCCTTTCTTTCTCTTTCTATTGGAGGGTGCTGTTGCCACTCTGTGGTCTGTGTTGAATACTTCTTGGCAGTGCTGTATTGGTGGGTGTGGAACTGTTCAGTGTTGGGCTCCATTGTCCTGTACTTTTCCTCTGTTAGTGTTTTGATTTGAGCCTATCTAGGGCTGGTTTCTACCTTGGCTCTCTCTGAGTCCGTAGCTAGTTTTTCCAGTTTAGATTCAGTTCTGGATTTGATGGGGGACTCGTCTCACCCTCTTTTGGCTGACACAGATTATCACCGAAGCTCTCCCATCTCCTCTAACTCCCGTTCTCCTTGTTGGTCTGATCCTCATCCGGTCTGCTTCAGATGCCTTCTTCCTGGGCATTTTAAACGTGAGTGTGTAAACAAACTGAAGTGCTTTTTCTGTGATAAGTTTGGTCACTCTCGCAGTCGATGTTTCTCCCTTCAGAAACTCCTGGGTTTTCCCAGAGGCCATTCCCTTCCGGCCAAACTACTCTCCTTTCTTAATTATCCCCTCTTAAAGCGCAAGTTTCACGCTTGCTTGGCTAGTAATCTCAGTATTGTAAATGGAAAGGATCTCGTCTCCTCAGTTGTTGTTTTTCTGCCAGCTAAGAACTTCACTTCTTCCTTCTCTCCCGATTGTGTTTCTCCTGCTTCTCTTCGACCTTCTAATATTGCTAACCTTTTGATGGATCGTAAGGTTTATCCGAAACTCGTATCCTACCCTCGCTCGGTTTCTTTCAAGGCTCATCCACGATCTATCTTAGGGGCCCCTTCGTTGAGTTGGAACTTAAGTAAATATCCTGGATTGTTTTCATCATACTTCTCTTCTCATTATTGGTCTCGTTGTGCGAGGGGGCTCACTCGGCACTGCGGATCTCCTGTTCCCCAAGTGCACCCAGTCAAGACTATTGTTTCTTTTGAGGCCCCCTCTTTAGTGTTTAATCCCCCTTGCGCATTAGGGATATCTTATCCCAAATGTTCTAAGTTTTCGTTTCATTTTCCAGGATGCTTATTTTCATTGTATCAACATTTAGGAGTTCAATTGTGGCTCAATCAGCTCCTGATGGAAGTTAAACCCTTCTTGTACTCTATCCCCCCTAAGTCTCCTCCGTTCACGGATGACTCTTCTCTCCCCCGTCGTTCCTTTATTACTAGCGCCGTTCCTATAGCCTCGTCGGTGGCTCCAAGTTTTTTCTTTACCCCATCTCTCCGCGTCGAAGCTAGTTCTTCTGACCTTGCGACTATATCGCCCCCTTCAGTGATGGTAGCAACTCCCCCCGTGAAGCGGAGATACAATAAGAAAGTCTTTAATACATCGCAGATTCGAGTGAGTGCCCGTATTCTTGCGCGGAATGCAGCTTCTGTGTCAGCTCATCACCTGGTGCTCAGTTGAGTCTTGGCTTTGCTTTGCCATCCGTTGTTTAGGCAGTCTGTTTTGGCCTCCGTTGTGCTGCTAGAGTTCCCCGGGACTGCTAGTGGAGTTGGTGGTTTTCGAGTGGGGAGGTTTGGCCTCCTGGCTCTTGGCGCTTTCCTGTCGTCCTGATCTTCCTTCGGGTTCGGGTAGTTTGGTTGGCTCATCAGATGCTTGGTTTCTCCCGGATGATGGCTCCGCCCCCGTCCTTTTTTCGGTGTGGCGCTTCGTTTTTATTTCGCACTCTCCGCTTGGCGTGCTATTCAGCCATTTTTGTATTCTTTTATGTATTTTTATTTCTGTTTTACTCCTTGTAAAACTATTGATTATTGTCTGTAACTTAACTATTTTTATTGATTTATATATGTTTTGATGGCTGGAGCCGTTTGGCTCTATCCGATTCATAAAAAAAAAAGTTATTTTATAATAGATGTACAGAAATCTAGATCTACTTATATTTTATATTTTGAAATGAAAGGAAGTATATAGCACTACTGTGTACGAAAAGGAAAAGTGTGAATAAGACATTTGAAAGACTTGTAATGCTTCAAGAATGGTAGGCGCGTGCAGCTGGTGATGTGTTGGCGCCACGCCACTACTAATTTACTTTTCTTTACTAGTACAATAATAATGTAATTTGGGCCAAGGTCTGGTGCGGTCAAAGTCTATCCATGAAATTTCCAAATTTTGAATTTTCAGTTCATCCCCAACCAATCAGACAGTACCAATTTCATTATCCGAAAAACTACTCAAAATCTGTGCAACTTTAAGTACATAGATATTTTTATTGTGCAATGTTGTCATGCATGATGTTTGCATGGTGGTGCAACTTTGATTACGTAGGGGAGTAGAAGTGTGTCATTTGGGTGAAGACCTTGACCTAATTCTTTATGATTCTACAAAATTAAAGACTAACAATGGGTATATACATGGAGTTAGGGAATTTTTAAGGACTAGGGTTTGTAAAAGTCGTTCAAAAAAAGAAGGAAATAAAAAAGAAACGTAGACCCACGATTAGTTGGGGTTATGCATGAATTTAGGTTGGTCTAGGTTCTGAATGCATTAATCTTAATTTAGGAAGCTCAGTAAGTAGTAAGTCAATGTGACTATTATCTAGGGGGTTGTCACATATTAGTCACATTTTCAATATTATTGAGCAATCAGGTTTGTCCGTGGACACGTGTGACACTTCTTCAAAATATTGCAACATATAAAAATAAGCATTATAATATCAGGATATAGGAAAAAAAATTAATTGATCTAATATAAAAGAGTTATAAATGTCATACAAAAAAAAAATGAAACTTACATGACCATATAAGGTGATGTTATCCATTGTAGGAAGCAGTGAGAAGTCATACAAATATTGTTGTTTAGTTCGGATGAAGAGCTTGCTCTGTAGATCAGGGATTAAAAATATTTGACGATTAACTTTAGTGTTCTCAGTGTATTATACTATCAGATGGTAATATAATTTATGAGTATAATACCGGATACCTTTACTTTCTAGCATTTCGGATGCATGAACCTGAACTTACATCATGGAGTTTATGTAGCTCAAGTTTGAATAATATGACAACAATTAGTTGTAAATAAAAGTCCATAGTTGAATAATTATAAATAGGGTTTAAAATCAAACTTTTTAGAACTTTGATGGTGCAAAATGATGAAATTTAACTTTTGATGAGATATTTGCTACTTTCAATGTAACTTTAGAAGATGAAATTTATCCAAGTGAATATCCATTTAAATCTTCCATTGCATTGAAAATCAATCAGAAAACTCAGTGAAATTTTCTACATGAGCAATAAAAAAACCTTAAAAATTTTGAAAAAAAATCTACAGATTTACAAACTTGAAATATGAGAAATCTAAATTTCTATGTTGAGAAAGAGAGAGAGAGAGAGAGAGAGAGAGAGAGAGAGAGAGAGAAATTTGAAAAAGTGAAGAGAGGAAAGAAAGATAATAATAAATAAGGAGAATTTTTATTTTTGGGGGAAAACTTTTGAGAAAATTAATTTGTCTTTTAGAATGGTGAATGTGAGCCATTAATTTTATTTCAATTGAATGAGAGCCACTTGATAGCTTTTTTTTCAAATTACCTTGTAATTTATTATATAAATTGTACAGTTACCTAATTATACTTAATGCAGTTTTAGTTCTGCTTGCATGCAATTGGAGAATACTTAAAATGTGTTTACATGGGTCATGACTAAAGGCATTGGCTAAAGGCATCGGTTTACTTTTTAGGAAAAATGTGAAATATAGTCACCATGTTTTATTAATAAGGAATTAACCAAATAAATTCAAAGTACTGGGCTAAATATACAACCTACAACATAGAAAATAAAATGTAAAACCCCGAGTTATACATAGAAGGGTGTGACAATAGACAAAAATATAAAGCAACATAATCAGTACAGACAACAAGCGGTCTCTCAAACAAAACCCTAGAGGATAGACCATTGACTTGAAAGATAGTTATCTCCACGATAACATACTCGTTCTCCTGAAAGGCAATATCACCAATAGTATTACTAGTCCTATGATAGTACAGTTATTTCGGTCTAGCCAAAACTCCAGGTTTGAGTGTGGGTCAAGTGATTTCTGAGGCATCACACTAAAGGGGAGGACAATTCGGACCCCTTCTTGGGCCCAAAAGATAACCCCAAAATCATACTAGATCCCATCCATGCCCAAATGAATTTTCCTATATTATTGTACTAGACCCTTTCTTGGGCCCAGTCACAATGATTGGCACAGTAGAAATATTTGTATGTCATTTTAGCTCTGTGCGCCGCTCACATGGCACATGCACACCCATCTGAAGTGAGTCGGGCGAAATTTTTGGCACCCAATCTTTCAAAATTTGAAACTCCCGCTAACAGCGGAAACACCTCTCCTACGAAGGCATAGTGTGCTTCATGAAAGGCGGTGGCGGTGGGGGTGACCCCGTCGTCGAGCCCAACCCCCGCAGCCCTGCTGCATCGGCAGTCCCCTGCTCACATGCATTGCCTACCCCCTTGGAGGAGAGCAGTTGAGGAAACGCCCATGTCTTTCAGATCTTCTCCACTTTTTCACTTATATCTAAAACTTTGACCCAATCTTTCCCCCTCTTCTCACTTTCACTATGATCCAAATGATAAACCCAATTTTCTCTTTCTCTCCTCCCTCTCACTCGTAATCAACACTCTCAGTCAAACAATTCCACAACTAAAGAGAAAGCAATGAAAAGCATACATTCTCTTCTCTCTCGCGCTCTCTCTCTCTCTCTCTCTCTCTCTCTCTCTGTCTCACAATCAACACTCTCACGCACAATCAAATTCTAAACAAATTCACAGTCAAAGAGAAAGCAGTGAAGAACATACATTCTCCTCTCTCTCTCTCACACAACCAAATTTCAAACCAATCCACAACAAAAAATAGAAAAGTGAAGATCATACTTTCTCATCTCTCTCACTGACCCTATATGAGGGGCAGCGGGGTTGTTGAGGTCGGGGTCGGCAGTGGTAGAGGTGGTGAGAGGGTTGGAGAGGCAGTAGTGTGGTGGTCGTAGGAGGAGGAAGTGTGGTGGTCGTAGGAGGACGAGGTCAGGGGTGCGACGTGCAACGGGAGGAATAGGATTTGTCAGGAAATGAGGCTGTCAGTGGTGGTTTTGAAATCTAGGGTTGGAGGAAGGTGGGGGTTAGGTACTCAATTAGTGTTTTCTTGTTGTCATACTATCTAATCTGTTATTGGTGAACCTTCACAACATATGAAAATGATCTAAGGGATGTGTTGCGATGTGCCCCTAGGTCTGAGGATTATTCTTTTCTTTTTTTCTTCTTTGAAGAAAACAGGAAACTACAAATAATATATAAAATATGCATAGAAGACGAACCTGGCCCATTAAAGTAAGACTTAGAGGAGAGGCCTAATACCAGCCCTGGACCTCTCTAATTTCGAAGGGAAGCCCAAAACTCGTTCAAATATGACTTGTTACGACCTTTCTCTAACATATCTTACAACCTTCGTCCATCGACTTTTTAATTATCTCTAATATCTAATCTAATTATAATCTCTAATCTCTAATCTCTAATGCTAGTAACAGCACGTTTCTATGCACGTCCTAATCAATTTTTATTTATTTTATGAAGTAAATAATAATAAGATATAATCTGGCCTCAAACATGAATCATCCATTTACTCATACATACTTTTACAAATTACCCTAGAGGGACAAACTTTTATTTTATATGAGTGTCACTTTTATAAATAATTATGTTATAAATAAATTTGAACTTTGAGGATTTTATGGTAACTAACAACAGTTGAGTAAATGAATGATTAATGTAACTCCCACTTAAAAATAAGCGGTTGAGATTAGATGGTTGAATATTTACAAATTACAGGTTGTCTATAAATGACAATCCCAACTCTCCCATTATAGTATCTAATATTATAATGGGAGAGTTGGGATTGTCATTCGTAGACAACCTGTAATTTGTAGACATTCAACCATCTAATCTCAACCATTCATTTTTAAGCGGGAGTTATATTATCCATTCATTTACTCAACTGTTGTTAGTTGCCATAATACCATCAAAGTTCAAATTTATGTACGACATAATTATTTACAAAAGTGTCACTCATATAAAATAAAAGTTTGTGCCTCTGGGGTTAATTTGTAAAGAGTATGTGATGAGTAAATGGAGGTCTCAGATTCGAGGCCAGATTACATCTTATTATTTACTATACAAATAATAATAATAATTTAGCACGTGCAGATTAATATAATCCTAATATTATATTATAACTGGAGAGCTGGGTTTGTCATTTGTAGACAACCTGTAATTTATAGATAACCAACCATCTAATCTCAATCATTCAATTTTAAGTTAGAGTTAAATTAACCATCCATTTACTCAAGTGTTGTTAGTTACCATAATACCCTCAAAGTTTAAATTTATTTACGACATACTTATTTATAAAAGTGTCACTCATATAAAATTAAGGTTGGTGCCACTAGGGGTAATTTGTAAAGTGTATGTGATGAGTTAAGGAAGGAGATCTCAGGTTCGTGACCAAATTACATCTTAGTATTGATTTAAATATTAAAAACAAATTATTAAGACGTGCATCGCATGAGCAGATTACTAGTTAGATTATAATGGGAGAGTTGGGGTTGTCATTTGTTGACAATATGTATGTAGACATTCAACCATGTAATCTCAACCATTCATTTTTAAGTGAGAGTTTATTAACCATTAATTTACTCAACTGTTGTTAGTTATCATAATATCCTCAAAGTTCAAATTTATTTGCAACACAATTATTTACAAAAGTACCACTCATGACAAATAAAAGTTTGTGCCACTAGGGGTAATTTATAAAGCTTATGTAAGAGTAAAGGGAGGTCTCAGGTTCGATGCCAGATTACGTATTATTATTTACTTTATAAAATAAAAAAATTGATTAGATCGTGCATCGCACGTGCATGTTACTAGTCTCTAATATTATAATGGGAGAGTTGGGGTTGTTATTTGTAGACAACCTGTAATTTATAGACATTCAACCATCTAATCTCAACCATTCATTATTAAGTGGAAGCTATATTAATCATTCATTTACTCAACTGTTGTTAGTTATCATAATATCCTTAAAGTTCAAATTTATTTACAACATAATTATTTACAAAAGTATTACTCATGAAATAAAAGTTTGTGCCACTAGAATTAATTTGTAAAGAGTATGTATGAGTAAAGGGAGGTCTGAGGTTTGAGGCTAGATTATATCTTATTATTTACTTTATAGAATAAATAAAAAAATAATTAGAACGTGCATCGTACGTGGAGATTACTAGTAATATTATAATGGGAGAGTTGGGTTTGTCATTTGTAGACATTCAACCTTCTAATCTCAATCATTCATTTTTAAATGGAAATTATATTAACCATTGATTTATTCAACTATTGTTAGTTACCATAATACTCTCAAAGTTCAAATTTATTTACGACATAATTATTTATAAAAGTGTCACATTAATAAAATAAAAGTTTATACCACCAGAGGTAATTTGTAAATAGTATGTGATGAGTAAAGAGATGTCTCAGGTTCGATGCCAGATTACATCTTATTATTTACTATGTAAAAAAATATAGAACATGCATTGCACGTGCAGATTACTAGTAATATTATAATGGGAGAGTTTTTTTTTTGAATTAAAAGGTGGAATAAGGCCACCCTGTTTCATTAATAAGAAGTTAATAAAACAACCCCGGTGAACCGGGGAAAAATACAGAGCAGGAAACAAAATACAGTGCAGAAAATAAAACATAAACCCCCAACAAAACCCTGGGGAGTGGGTTAAATCCTCCATACATCAACCCAGTCAGAAGTACAGTAGGCCAGTAACGAACTCGTAGAGACTGTAGAAACTGGGAATCTGAAAGTGATTGGTGGCGCCATCCCTCAATCCAGTGTCGGCCCAAAGTCTACCTCCTCATCATCATAATCCTCCACTTGGAAGACTCTGGCGATCCTCCCTCTTGCTCCTGTGGCGGCAACTGTAGCCCAAAAAGAGATAAGGTGCATAATATGAGTAAGGTTACCAGAGATACTACTACATGAAGCACAAAAATAAAAATTATTTCTGTCTAGCCATAACACCCATGTAGTTGCCGCAATGGCAATGTACCACGCATCCTTCATTTCGTGACGAATCGAAGCGAATTTGGGATCGATCCACAAGTCCTCATACTCATTGGGGTAGTCACTTGTACCTAGGGCTCTTAAAACCTCCACCATAGTCGCCTTACTCCTTGGGCATAGGATAAAAAGGTGATTCAAAGTCTCTGTATGCATGTTATAGAACCCACAGGCAGTCGCAATCTGGGGTTGTCTTTTTGCAAAGTTTTCTCTCGTGAGGATAGCATTATTGAGTACTAACCAGAGGAATACTTTGACCTTCAGTGGTGTTTTCGCCTTCCATAGCACCTGTGCCCAGCTGGGCTGGCATCCCCGGAAGTGGATCCGATGGTACAGGAATCTGACCGTGAAAGCACCCTTGGGTTCTAATCCCCAACGCAGCTGGTCTGGTCCTTGGGTGCACATCGACCCGGATCGGGCGATGTGTGTTTGCAGTTCTTGCAGTTGCTGCTGTAGTCCTGGGTTAAGAGCTCCTTGAAATGTCGGTTTCCAATTTCCCCTCTTCCAGGTTTCTGCCACAGAGATATTAGGGCGAGTCGTTTTGGCAAACAGCTCCGGAAAAATTTCTTTTAGTGTATGAGCATCACACCACTTATCCCACCAAAATCTGGTGGACCGTCCATTTCCGATATTCGAAGTCACTGCAGAGCTGAACGCTCCACTTGCTTTGGAAATTCCTTTCCAAAAATGGGAAACCTTAGCTCCTTCTCGAAAGCCCAGGCTTCTCGTACCTTTTCTCCGTAGGTACGGTTGGATGAAATCCTGCCAGCCTTCCCCACCGTGGTGGAAAACCTTCCACCACCATTTCCCTAAGAGGGCAAGATTCATATCTCTAAGGTCGATGATACCTAGCCCTCCATGCTTCTTCTTCATGCAAGTAATACCCTATTTGATCAGGTGGTAGCCTCCCCTATTCGAATCTGTTCCAAAGGAATCTTTTACAGATTCGGTCAATCCTTTGGATGACCCACTTTGGGAGCTCAAAAAAGGACATGTAGTAGATGGACAAGTTAGACAGAACTGAATTAATGAGTATCACTCTGCCTCCTAGTGATAGCGATTTGCCTTTCCAACCAGACAATTTATCCTCTACCCTATTTATTATAGGCAACCAGTCCGACTTAGTGAGTTTCCTTGGTCTGAGTGGGAGCCCTAAATACTTGATTGGGAAGTCATTCATCGTGCAGTTTTGTATGGTGGCATGTTCCCGGGCTTCATCATCCGATAGGGTTATGGGGGTCAATGCACTCTTGTGAAAATTTATCCTGAGACCTGACCAAGCTTCAAAACAGTATAGGGCCCTTTTAAAGCAGACTATTTCTGATCTGGACCCGTTCCCAAACAGTAAAGTGTCATCAGCATATTGCAGGATCGTGCACCCTTGATTGGAGTAGCCCCTGGCCACCGGCTGAATCCAACATTGTCTCCAACAATTTTCTAGCATTCCCCTTAGAACATCTTAGTGAATAGAAGTGGGGATAACGAATCCCCTTGCCGGAGTCCCTTCTTGCAGGGAAACGAGGGCCCTGGCCGCCCATTCACCGATATTGCCGTTTTACTAGTCTGTAGACATTGTTTGATCCAACCAACCCATCTGTGCCCAAATCCTCTCCCTCTGAGAGCTTCTAGCAAACACTCCCAGTCGACGGAGTCGTATGCTTTTTCAAAATCCAGCTTTAGAAGGAAGTTCTTAGAATTACTCGTATGACAATGGTGTATGCATTGTTCAGCAGTGGCCACACAGTCCAGGATACATCTGCCCTTGATGAAGCCCATCTGGGTTTTGCTGATAATGCTATCCATTAGACTCCCCAGGCGGATGGCCAGGACCTTTGTGATGATCTTCGCCGAGCAGTTAATGAGGCTTATCGGCCTGAAGTCCCCCACACGCTTAGACTCCTCCCGTTTGGGAATCAGGACAACTTTCGCAAAGTTGAACATGCCCAATCTGAGATTATTAAGAAAAAATTCCTCCATCAGTGCCATAATGTCCTCTTTAATTTCTTCCCAGAACATTTGGTAGAACATCATTGGGAAGCCGTCTGGCCCAGGTGATTTGTCTGCGCCCATTTGGTTGATGGCCTTCTTCACTTCCATTTTCAAAAATGGCTCCTCCAGATTGGAGAGAATTTGTGTTGATCCATTCTGGCTCTCCTGCCAAAAATCCTCCATCAAAGGGACCCTGAAATCATTCTTTCTTCCAAAGAGGCCCTTATAGTAGTTCTGGAAGGCTGAGGAGATCTCCTTTTCGTCCTGCAAAGTTCCCAACTCCGTCTGAATTGAAAGGACGAGATTGGATCTGCGTCTGGCACTAGCTACCCGGTGAAAGTAGGCCGTATTCACGTCTCCCTCTTTGAGCCACGAAATCCTGGACCGTTGCTGCCATTTGATATCTTCCAACTTATAGAGATTGGTGATATTTCTCCGGAGCTCTAATAGCCTGTTCCTTTCTTCCTGAGACAAGATTCTCGTCTCTTCCACCCTTTCCAGCTCATCGATTTCTTCCAAGAATGCCTCTTTGGAGCGCTAGATGGTCGAAAACCTAGATCGATTCCATCTGCACAGCCGTTTTCTCAGTCTTCGGATTTTCTCATACCATCCCGATGCAGCGTCCCTGCCAGTAGTTGGGAGCACCCAATTTTCCATTACAATGTGATGAAACCCCTGAATTTCCAGCCAGGCCTTCTCGAATCTGAATTTCCGCATCCTCTGCGCTCCGCAAACCCCCACATCGAGCAGGATCGGGGTGTGGTCTGACGTAGGCCTAGGAATCGATCTGGCTATAGCTAATGGGAATTTAGTTTCCCACTCCATCGATACTAGTACCCTGTCCAGCTTGGCCATGACCGGAGATGCTTGCATATTGGACCATGTGAAAAGTCTGTCATTAATAGGGATATCGATCAGCTCTAGCTCCGTGATCACCCTATTGAACTCCTCTCTGTGTCTGTCGCTAGAGCCTCGACCTTTGTGCTCAAAGGAAAATCTGGTGATATTGAAGTCCCCCCCAACAATCCAAGCCCCAGACCAGCGACGTCGGATATTGATCAGCTCTTGCCAAAATGTATCTCGATCTGAAGCCACATTCGGTCCGTAGACGACAGTTACCGTCTGTTTCAATCGAATAGTTAGGGAGAACGTTCCACTGTAAACCTCAGTACAGGAGAGAATATTCGAGTTGAACCCAATAGCGATCCCTCCAGAGGCTCCTGTTGATGGGCGTAACACCCATTCCTTGATTCTATTACCCCCGATTCTCTTGAGTTTGAGCCCGTTCTGGAGTTTGGTCTCCTGCAGCCCTACCACCTCTACCTTGGAGTTGTTAATAACGTCCCTAACCATGTCTCTCTTACCCCTATCCCCCAGCCCCCTAACATTCCAGAATAGTGAATTCATTGGGGGGCTGTGTCAGAGGTGATCGTTGGTGTGGGTGTGGGGCCGGCTACATCCTTGAGGATGTCCGTCGTCCCAGCGCAATTTCCAATAGTGGACTCATGAGTCTTAACCCTCTCAGTTTCCCACCCCCTAATTTTGTTCAAAAGTAAAGCATTGTGCTCTGTGTCAAACACCTCTAACCCACATGTTTTAGCAAGGAAAAAACATCAGAGTCTGACATAAAGTTTAAAATAGAAGCCAAAAAGCTAGTCGTACCTCCGTTGTCGAATTTAGCAGCTTTGGCGGCCGCTGCAACCTCGAGATAATCATCCAAGGACTCTGCATGAGCCCTTTTAGGCGATCGGTTAACTTTGAACCCCACAGTCCTATGTGACGTTCCAGAGCTATCACCGGGTGCTGACTCAGGAATAGTGGACTGGACCACCTCAGGAGAAATCTCCCTCTGGGTGTTAGCAATGAACTCTAGATCATCGGACTCCTCATCTGTGAATAAGAACTCTTCATCTAGGTTTAGTCGCCCTTCTGGGTCCTCCTCACTATCAGTATATTGAATCTCCAATTGTAGAGTAGGCACGCTCAGTGCGGACTCCTCATTGAGCCCACAGATCGGCGAAGGAATAATAATAGTAGTGTTGTTGTCCGTTGCAGTCCCCTCTGTGGGCCCACTGCCATTCTTACAATGAGTCTGGTTATTCAGAACTGTAGTACTACTAGCTTCAGAGACAATAAAAGGCCTTTTGGACCCCTTTTTGGGCCCATTAGCTCCTATAAATACTCCTACACCCGGCCCATATCTTACACACTCGAGACGTTCCCACCACCCCTCCACCGCGGTACAACTTACCACATGCATCGAAAGATGCACCCCCAGTTTAAGATAAAGGGGCGGTATGCATACCGCCCATGCCAGTTGGCAGCTGCTGATTTGTGAGGAGAACGGTTGGTGCAGGTGGCGTGGGAATCAAAACACGAGGCGACACCACTGAGTCGTAGCTTTCGCCAGCTGGTAAGCTGGGATTGGCTGGAAAAAGGGTGGGTTCAGAGGTCGTGGTTTTCAAGGTAGTAGGTGTAAAGCCCAGTGAGCGACCATTACTCTCTTCATCCATTCTCGTTTTGGAATTCTCCTCACTTCCGCTGTCTTCTTTACTCTTTTTGCCATTTCTCAACTGAAAAGCCTCGCTACCCACTCCCTCAGCGTCCTTCTCACTCGCCAACATGCTCGTCTCTTTCCCCAGAGTAGCATCAGTCACCTGGCATCCCTTGTCCAAAAGAGCTTCATTTGCTTTAGTTGGTGAAAACCATCTTTTGGTAACCCATTCCTTGGTTGAGAGCGTCCATTCGCTTGTCTTCTTACCCATTCTGGTGGTCTCCTTAACCAATCTCAGTCTGGGGGTCTGCATGATGTTGCAGCAAGAGGCTTTGCCATATTGAGGGTCTGCCAACCCTGTCTCTCCCTTCTGAGCCCCAACGCACTCCTTCTCAGTCGCATGCAAGGTTAAGCCACACTTTTGGGAAGTCTTTTTTACTCCTTTTGAGTGGTTGGGCTCTGTCTCTACCAAATCAGGGAGTTCGAGCAGGTCTGCCGTCTGATCTGCGGAGTTGGAAGTTCTTGCGAGCTTTTTACCACCAGATCTGACGGAGGGATCCCTGAATCCACTGAACACTACCACCGGAGTACCATGGCGCTGCTCCCGCCCCCTTGCCATCTCGATGATCTCCCTATGAGCCATTTCCACTTCATGGGAGCCATCGATAGGTGCTGCCACTTGCCGGTAGGTTCTGGAATCTCTGAGCGATGATGTTGGTGAAGGGGGGTGCTTGACTCTTGTCCCTTCTGTGCTTCTTCCTTCTTCTCTAGCAGGAATATGATGAGATAGGAATCATCGAAGGAAAAAACCTTGGCGAAACGTGGCATCAAAGAAATGTCGGTGCTTCTAATGAGCAATCTTGCGGAGACGATGTCAGACCGCCGCACCGTCTTCTCATCGATGTCCACCACCGACCCAAATTCTTCTACTATCTCTTGAAGCGCTTCTTTCTTCCAGAAGTGTAGGGGTACGTTGTGGATCCAAATCCAGAAGAGCTCTCCCTGCGGGAGCTCCGCTCCAAACGTCGGCGTCCAAGCACTGAATTCCAGCTTGAAATGTCCCAAATCAACACTCCCCATCCTTACCACTTCTGAGACTTTCTCCATCGTGGGCAATGAAATTAGGAATTGCAGATGGCACAGCTTCTTGGCTACCCAATCACCATGCGCTCTCATCGGCCATTTTTCCGTAAGTGTGTTCATAACATGTACTTCCGACGGCCTCCCTTTTGTGACTTTGGCAATGGCGCACCATTGCCGCAGCCATCTTTCTTCACTTTTGATGAGCTCTAAGCTTTTCGCCAACCTGATCACAGTGGGGTTTTCTGGGGACATCCCCCGTCTAACTGGGCATTCTTCGTCACTGTGAGTCTCCACCAAATTGGTGCAATCATAGGAAAGGTGCCCCCACTTCAAGCATTTGAGGCACTGCACTTCTTTGGTGCATTCACTCCTATAGTGCGCTAGGTCCCCGCAGTTGAAACACGGTGCCGGCTTCCATTTGCCCTTCCTCTGTTTCTTATTGTGTGAGGCTTGATCAGCTTGAAGGTAAGTGAGACTCTCTCGACTCTTGTTTTTCTTTCCCCTGACCTCAATCCACTGCCCCTCCCCTTCCACATCGCCAGAGACACCACATATCGGAGTCCCGTCTAGCGTAGCACCATCATAGGCTTGCTTGGCATGAGATATCGGTGGGTGGTGCTCCAGTGATGCTGGAATTGAGAGATGATAGGTGGTGGGACTTGGGGGGGGAGGTCGGAGTTGTTAGAGGTTTTTCATCGTTCTCTCTGGGCTTGTGGTGGTAATGTGGAGGGTTTGAACCCCTGGGGAGTTCCACAGAGGTTTTGTTGTATCGTTGAGGTTGATGGTGTGGTTGAGGGTTTGAACTGTAGTTGGTGTTGGAAGGAGGATGTTGAAAACTTGGTTTGGAATTGGTGTTGGGAGGGTGGTGTGGCTCATGCCTTCGTGCATCAGCTTCTAGCGCTCTCAGCGAATGTTCCCTGTGTTGGAAAGCATGGTGCTCTGTTGGTGGGGTTTTCTTCCGCCTGAAATGGTCAGGAGGGGGACCCCATCGATGCGCCCTTCCCTTGTGAAAATCCTCATGTCTTCACTGATACCCCTGGCCTCCGGTGTAGCCCTCTCTAGAGCTGTGATGACCGTAGTTCCTCCCCTTGCGACGATGATGTGCCCGTTGGTGCACACATGTCGGGGAGTGAACACGTCTGAGCTCACGAATCCCTCTCTCTTCAAGGCGTGGATTCAATGGTGGAGGGGCCACCGCAGTTGCTGTAGGTACCATCGCTGCAGCATGGGGTAGGGGGGGTTTGCACATTGGGGTGTGTTTGAACAGAGGAGCCATTCGGGAGAGGCGAAGGCAGAAGAAGCTGATGCTGGTTCTGGTGCGTGGACACAGCTACGGCTGACTCCATATTTGGTGCTTGAGTTGGTGATGTTTGAGTTGTTGCTGGCATCGGTGGTTGTCATTTGTGACAACCTGTAATTTATAGACATTCAACTATCTAATCTCAACCATTCATTTTTAAGTGGGAGTTATATTAACCATTCATTTATTCAACTGTTGTTAGTTACCATTGATATGGCTAAATATGGGGTTAAATCGGAACCGTTCAAATTGGGTACGAATCTTAAAGTTCACAGGGGCAAAATGGTAATTTCACCTACAGACGGGTCCGAAATGGGAACCGGGTCTCTTCTCTTGGGCTCAATAACCCGTGAACGGATCTGTTCAACTCAGAACGGGTCCCAACACATTGAAAGGCATTTCAAGAAGATATAGAGAAATCTTGATCTGCCCTTATCCTTAGGAGGTGGTTCTAACCACTTCTATCCAGCCACACTGGGGAGTAGAGATTCATTCTTATCTCGAATCAGATCCCCCACGGCGACTATAAAAACCCCCTACCTCCTACCGTTACAAGGTGATCACTCTTTGCCTACCTAACACTTTTTCATATTCTTTTTTGAGTACTGACAAGAGCGTCAGAGGGTTCGTCGCCGGGATCAACCCTGGTATTTCGAACTTTCGTGCAGGTCAACGGGAGCAACTAGAGGCCAATTCAACAGCAGTGGAAGAGGCCAGATTTGACCCATTTGAGTTCTTGCGAATCCACAAATTCATCTGATTGCCCCCACATCGAAATCAGCGGCAACAGATTGGTACCGTCTTTGGGAAGCTCGAATAGCTATCTGACCCTCCTCCTTCAACCAAAGCCACTCCTAGCTATGCCTCCCAAGAGGAAGTCCGCGACCTCCAACCGTAGAACAACCTCCACTCTCCCTCCTCCTCCGGAGGGTCTCCCTCAGCCCCTCCAACCGAAGCTCAAACAGCCAATTCCTCAATCCGTTCAGCAGCCTCTAGGGCCTCAAGTGGCTGTTGGGGAGCCCTCTCGGCGAAGCTGCCAGAACCGACCCCTACATCAAGTTCGTGTCTCCATCCACAATGCCTCCACAGATTCCATGGCCTCCCACAGCCATCCAACACTGAAGGATCTGCGAGATGTTCTCAATAACCGGCAGAGCGAGAGACAGCCTGAGCCCCATCTTCGGATCCGTTTGGACGAGAGGCGGACCTGCAATGTGAACCCTCACTGGGAGCACCAGAGGGACCAGTCACCCTACCGGACAGACCGCAGAGGGTCCAACTCTCCTCGGAGACGGAGAGAATCACCCCATCATCGCCAGAGACGAAGTCGCTCCCCGGCTGACCGTCCTGCCATTCGAGCCCATCGGGAGCAGGAGGCCCCCGTCACGAGGGCAGAATTTCAACAATTCCAGAAGGCAGTCCTTCGGGCGCTCAACGCCGCCCCGAACAATGGCCAACGGGCTTCCAACCTTCAGTCGGCTCCTCGTCATCATCGTCGCTCTCTCAGTCCTCGACCAGCCTCGAGCCATCACCACTGCTCTCTCAGTCCTTGGCCAGCTCCAAGCCATCGTCGTCCCTCTCCCAGTCCACGGCCTACTCAGAGCTATCACCGCCGCAGTCCTAGCCCTCCTCCACATGAAGACGAGTCTCGGGGATCAGCGAGGCATGCCGAAGGGAGGACTCAGTCTACTGCCGTCTCCACGAGATGGAGAGGCGCCTCGGCCAGCTCGATAGAGATGAAGAACAACGGGCGAGGAACCTTTGCCCGAGCAGGCCCACGTTCTTGCGAACTATCATGGATGCCCACGTTCCAGAGAACTTCAAGCCTCCACATTTCGAGACTTATACCGGGGAGTCGGACCCCGTAGATCACATTGAGAGTTTCAAAACTCTCATGATGATCCACCATGCCTCCGACACCCTCCTCTGCAAGAACTTCCCGGCCACCCTCAAAGGTCCCGCTCGGGAGTGGTATTCCAGGCACGCTCCGACCTCCATTTTCTCCTTTAATCAGTTCGAAGGTCTCTTCTTTATCCATTTCATGAGCAGCTGCCGCTCCGAGAAGACTAGCACCTCTCTGCTCTCCTCAACCAAAGGAAGGACGAACGACTGAGGGATTATGTCAAGCGGTTCACCATGGAGGCCCAGTCTATCTCTTCCCTGGATCAGTCAGTGGCTTCGGTCGCTTTCCAATCCAATGTCATCAATCCTGACCTTAGGGCATCCCTGGCCAAGAAGCCTCCTTGGAGCTTCTCCGAACTCCTCCTCAGGAGTGAGAAGTATATCCTAGCTGAAGAGGCTCTCAACCATCCCACTCTAGAGGGATCGTCTTCTGGGAACAAATAAAAGACTACTTAGAAAAAAGGAGCTAAGAAGCTCCAAAAAGACAATGGAGGTCAACGTCGCCCTCTCCCCCTTTTCAAAAAATTCACTCCGCTCAACGCGAGTGTATCTGCCATCTTGATGGAGATTGGGAACGAGGGTCTCCTACCACTGCCTCCAAAGATGAACACCGCCGAAAAGAAGAGAAACCGGGATAAGTGGTGCCGCTTCCACCGGGACCATGGGCACAACACAGACGACTGTCGGGCCCTAAAGGACGAGATTGAAGCCCTTATCCAAAGGGGTCAGCTCGCCCGATTCATGAGGAGGGACAGAGCTTATCAACCTCCACCCCTAGGGGGGCTAATAGGTGCGCCGTACAACATGCGGAGACCCCGGATGTCGAAGCAGAGGCCATTCTCCATCTTATACACGGAGACCCAATGGAGGGAGATTCCAACTTCTCCTGAAAAGCCTTCGTCCGCAAAGTGAACGTCGTGCAGAGCCATTCCCCTCCGAAGGGCCTTGGGGTCCCTGTCATGTTCTCCGATAGAGACCTGGAGGGCATCCTCATGCCCCATTGTGACGCCCTCGTTATTAATCTTCGAATGGCCAACTTTGACGTGCGCCGGATCTTGGTCGACAATGGCATCTTGGTTAATATCCTTTTCATGGAAGCGTTCAAGGGCCTCCAGCCGTCGAGAGATTGGCTCAAGCCCGCGAGCTACACACTTCATGGGTTCACTGGGGTGCCGGTGACGATCGAGGGAGTTATAACCCTCGACGTGACCACTGGAAAAACCCCGATTACTCGCATAGAGCCGATGGACTTTATGGTGGTGGATGTGAAAGCCGCCTATAATGTTATCCTGGGTCGACCAGGTCTGGCCACACTCCAGGCTATCCCTTCGGCCTATCACATGAAGATGAAGTTCCCCACCCCCGCAGGAGTGGGAGAAGTGAGAGGAATCTAGGAGGCTGCTCACAAGTGCTACATGACCTTGATGGGTGACTCAGTCCTCTCCCTGGAAGCCCTCGAACTCCCACAGAAAAGTAGTCAGACTATCTCCGAGCCGATGGACGAGCTAGAGAAAGTGGCCTTCTTCGACGAAGATGCCACCAGGACCTTCCGGATCAGCAAGGCTTTTTCCCCTCCATAAAGAAAGACATCTCCTAATACATAAGGGAGAACCGGGATCTCTTCGCTTGGACTGTGGCAGATATACCGGGGATCTCAGAGGAGCTCTTGATGAACCACCTCAGCGTCGCCCCGGGAGTCAAGCCCGTCCAGCAGAAGCGGCGTAAGTTCGCTCCCGAGCGCCAACAGGCGATCAAGGAAGAAGTCGAGAAGCTCCCGAACGCCCGATTCATCCAGGAGGTGAACTAACCTGAGTGGCTATCCAATGTGGTGATGGTCAAAAAAGCCAACGGGAACTGGAGGATATGCATCGATTTTACCGACCTCAACAGGGCGTGCCCAAAGGACCCATTCCCCCTTCTGACCATCGATGCTCTGATCGATGCGACCTCCGGCCATGAGCTCTTTAGCTTTATGGATGCCTTCTCAGAGTATAACCAGATCCGGATGTTCCCCCCGAACATCTCGAAAACCTTATTTGTGACTGATCAAGGCCTGTACTGCTACTGGGTCATGCCGTTCGTTTGAAGAACGCGGGTGCAACATACCAGTGCCTAGTCAACAGGGTCTTCAGAGACCAGATTGGCCGAAATATGGAAGTCTATGTCGATGACATGTTGGTCAAGAGCATCTAAGGGCAGGAGCTTTTCCTCGACCTCCAGGAAGCCTTTGGGGGTGCTGAGGAGGCACAATATGAGGCTGAATCCGAACAAGTGTGTGTTCGGAGTCTCATCCGGCAAGTTCTTAGGGTTCATGGTCAGCCAGAAGGGCATAAAGGCCAACCCCGAGAAGATCCACGCCATACACAAAATGGCTCCCCCCTTTAGTGTTAAAGATATACAGAGGCTCACTGGGAGCCTCATGGCAATTGGGCGCTTCCTCTCCAAATCTGGGGAGAAGTGCTTCCCGTTCTTCAAGGCCCTCAGGGGTGCTAAAGGCTTTGAATGGGGGCAAGCACAACAAGATTCCTTCGACTAGCTCAAGGCGTACTTATCCAACCCCCCACTCTTGAGCAAGCCAAGGCCCAGGGAGGTCCTCTACCTATACCTCGCCGCTTCGGAGCAGACCCTCAGTGCTATCTTGGTAACAGAAGAAGACAGGATGTAGAAGCCCATCTACTACGTGAGTAAGGTCCCTCGGGATGCTGAGCTCCATTATCCGAAGCTGGAGAAGATGGCTCTTGCATTGGTCATGGCGGCGAGGAAACTTCGCCCGTACTTTCAGTCTCATTCGGTGGTCGTTCTTACCGACCAACCATTGAAGCAGGTGCTCCACAAGCCAGAAACGTCGGGCCGTTTGATGAAGTGTTCCATAGAGCTGAGCCAGCATGATATCAGCTACCAAC
Source organism: Hemerocallis citrina (assembly GCA_017893485.1). Taxonomy (NCBI): domain Eukaryota; kingdom Viridiplantae; phylum Streptophyta; class Magnoliopsida; order Asparagales; family Asphodelaceae; genus Hemerocallis; species Hemerocallis citrina. Next base: position 170,895,828 of record CM030367.1, read on the forward strand.
CCAGAACCGCTATCAAGGTACAAGCCCTAGCGGAATTCATTGTGGAGAGCACTATCCCTGACCCCTATGAGTCGGCTGCCGAACCCCTGGTTTGGACTGTTTATGTTGTTAGATCCTCGTGCACCGACAGAAGTGGGGCTAGCATGCTTTCGTCCAGCAATACTCCCTTCGCTTAAACTTCCCTGCATCGAACAATGAAGCAGAGTATGAGGTCCTCATATCGGGGCTCTGTATGGCTCGCAAGGCAGGAGCCAGGTGCATCAGAGTCTTCAGTGATTCACAGTTGGTCGTCAACCAAGTGTCAGGGGAATACGAAGCAAGGGACGAGTGCATGGCCAAGTACTTGGCGAAGGTTAAGGGGCTACTAACCTTATTCGAAGACGTTCAACTCCAGCGGGTTCCTCGAGAGGAAAACGCATAGGCGGATGCCCTCTCCAAGCTTGCCTCCTCCTCCTTCCAGGATTTGGAACGGACCGTCTTGATAGAGGTCCTCCTCAGACCAAGTATCGAGGAAGACAGCTTAGAGCCAATGGAGACTATGCCCCTCACACTTGGGAGAATTGGATAAAGCCCTTACTCGAGTACGTTAGAGATGGAGTTCTTCCAGAAGACCCAACGGAGGTGAGAAGTATCAGGACCAGAGCCGAGGGGTACACACTTCTTGACGGATTCATGTACAAACGCTCCTACACTCAAATTGACGGTCGACCCTACCTGAGGTGTCTCTCCCCCGAGGAAGCGTTTTATGCCTTGAAGGAGGCCCATGATGGCATGTGTGGAGTGCACTTGGGAGTGAGATCCCTCACCCGTAAACTCTTAAATTATGGCTACTCTTGGCCCACACTACTTAGTGTGTCTGAAGAGTACGTTAATCAGTGCGACTCCTGCCAGAGGTTCTCTCCAATCCGTCGCCTACCACAAGCCCAACTCTCCTCCCTGGCTAGTCCAATCCCTTTTGCAATGTGGGGGATGGACTTGCTTGGACCGTTCCTTCCAGCGCTGAGCCATCTGAAGTTCCTGGTCGTGGTGATAGACTACTTCTCCATGTGGATCGAGGCTGAACCCCTCGCAACGATCACTGAGAATAAGGTTCAGAATTTCTTTTGGAAGAACATTATTTGCCGCTTCGGTGTGCCCCATGTCCTCGTAACCGACAATGGAACCCAGTTTGTGGGGGCTATGTTTTGCAACTTCTGTACCGACCTCGGTATCCAATAGCGGTTCTTTTCAATATCCCACCCTCAGTCCAATGGCCAAGCGGAGAATGCTAACTGCCAAATCCTCTCCGGCCTAAAGAAGAGGCTCGACAAGTCCACCAAGGGATTATGGGTGGGTCGAACAGCTCCCAATGTCTTATGGAGCTACCGAACCACGAAGAGAACCCCAACATGAGAGTCCCCTTTCAACCTTACATATGGCTCCGAAGCCATCATCCTAATGGAGGTCGGCCTACCTCGCCCCGACTAATCGCCTACAGAGAAGAGCAGAATGCAAGCCAGCTCCGCAACAGTTTGGATCTCATTGACGAGGTCCGCGAAAGAGCTTCTATCCAGCAGGAGACCTATCGATGTAGGATAATGCAATCTTACAACAAGAAGGTCCGCCCCGCTAATATCAAAGAGGGAGACATAGTGCTCCGGAAGTTATCAATCTCTCTTCCAAGCAAGAAGGGCAAGCTAGCACCTGATTGGGAAGGTCCATACAGGGTCTCCAGAGTAATTCGTCCAAGCACGTATCAACTTGAAGACCCGGGGGGGGGGGGGGGGGTGTAATGCCCCGAATTCCAAAATACACTGAATTCGAGATTCCACAGGATCTTTACACTTAATTTAGTACAATTTTATAAGGAAATTTGAACTTTTCACTTTACATCAGAGTTACATGAAAAACTTTACTCTTTACATTGCACAGCGGAAGTAAATTTATAACATTTAAATAAATGTACAACAACATTGAATAATCTCTAAGCATCTGTTCCTCTTTAACCTTTACCATGTCCTTTACCCTGCATATAAAATTGCGGGTACGTCAGTTTATTCAACCGACGAACATTATACACGGCCATCTTCTCTATGCCGGAAATAGTATAACTCATTTTCCATATTTAACAAACACATACTTATCACATATCAAACTAAAGGGAATACCCCAATGATGTCGTGTTGTGATTGTTCACTTAGTCCTTAATGCAATCATTCATATTATATGACACTAATGCACACTTGTTCGGATTCTATGCATCCCATACTACATAGGTCCGAGGGCAAGCCTCTTAATCGTTCTTCATCTTTGTAGGGTTCAATCCCTCGTCATGACTTAATCTACTACTGTAACTACGATAAGTATCCTAGATGATCTATGAGTACAAGCACGCGTACAGGACCCTGGAGGGAAATCCCACGCCATGTCTTGACTCATCAAGCATGCATTCTGTGGCAGTTCAGCCTCCTTCCTGACACACGATCCTCTTGCAGTCACCAAACATCCCACAAGCGTTGCTAAAGTCCGATCATTACTGAGTAGTGCCCACGCCATGTCTTGACTCATCAAGCATGCATTCTGTGGCTCACAACCGTACCGTAAACTCTAACTCTCATACATGTATTTTTCTCTCACTTTCATCACCTCTTCACTATGCACTAATTCTTAGTTTTTATTAGAATCATGAACAAAATCAAAGCTCTAAAGTTAGCATCTCCACTAAACCGGACTTATTCATTCATTCAGACATGACCAACCTTGGTCTTTCATTTCAAATTTTATTTCATTTCTTTCCAATTGCCGGTGGAGACTTAGCTACTCTTTTGTTTCAATTCCAATTCACAATTTCCAAAATTGAGCGTTTCCAGCTCATAAGTTCATTTTCATAATCATAACAGATTTTCTTTTTCAATAGCATGATTTCTAATTTATTCATGAGTCCATAGCCATACATGGAATTCAATTATTCCTTATGTATTTCATCAAATATCATTTCCATATTAAAAAATCACAACACTAATTATATGGCTAAAATGAATATTCATACTTCATAATTTCACACTATTCTCCAATGAGAATAATTCACATCACTTCATTACATATGATTTCTTTCTTTGTTATATTGCTTTTCTAACACTTTATTTCAAGTTCTTTTGCAAATTATAACTTCCACCAAAATATAAATGTAGAACCATATTTTTATTCATACATTTGTTCTCAAAACATACTCTATTTCAGGTAAATAATTCTCAAATTATTTTTCATAAGTTCCACATATTTTTAGAATAATAATCATATTTTTTCCATAATTTTTGATCATCTAAAACACCCACAAAAAATATTTTTTCCCATACTTAAACACAGACCGAAGCCAAAGATCGATCCCACAACCACAGGGAAACAAACCGAAGGCACAGACCACTAGGCCGAATGCGCCATGCGGTATAGAAGGGCACTAAGAGCTACAAAAGCTCTCGGCTGCAACCTCATATTCTTTTAAAAATACAAACAAATATATGGTGCTGATGGGATTCGATCCCCCAATCTCTGAGGACCCGCACACTGTAGCGAAATAGAACCACCCGACCACTTGAGCTATATGCTCAAGTTGTCTCAAAACAACTCAAACTCTAATTAAATTAGTTCTCTCTGTTTAGTAGAACATTTCGATGTTCAAAAAGCTCTCATTTAATTTTGCTCTTACTAATCTTACTGTAAATTTCCAGATTAGTTATTCCCAACATAATTTATACTCCAGTATATTAAAATAATTTTTCTCAATAATTAACACATACTTTCCATACAATTTGGTAAAATCATAAGCTACTACTACCACATTTCTTTTTCGACATTTCTTATCAAATTTTAATTTCAATAATCTCTACATCAATTATCTGTTTTTATTCATTTCACAAACATACAAACTATATCTTAATTCATTCATTACAACATTATCACAAAAGTTCATTTAAGCACATAAAGCGATATTGTCAATCTATTAATTTTTGCATATATTTCTTGATGTTAATAATGAAGTTTTCTTCAACAATCCATGGCTATAATCAATTTACTCACAACTTAAATTTAATGATCGAACCACATACAATTTGCATATCAACATTTCAATCAATCAATAAGTCATTTTTTTTCAATTAAAATGTACTCTTATTAATCTTTTTCATGCATCATTCTTTCAATTCAAATCTAGCATACTTCCTAATTAGAAATACGGAAAATAACCCACCTTGATTGGAGAGAAGTACAATTAGCAACACCTCCTAAACAAATGTCCTTGCCAAAAGAGCGATCCTCCTCCTCGTCGACGCGCACACGTGCTCCAAGAATGCAATCCGAGCACTCCCTTGTTGATGTCGGCCTCTCCTCTTTGATGCAAGCACAATCTCCCCACACAATCTCAATCTTTTAACTCACTTAATAATGTATTTTAAACTATAGGTTTGGAGGAATAATTAGCACAAGAATAACTAGGCTAGGGGGGGGGGTATTTATACTAAAAATTTAGGAAAATGGAAGGCTAGGATTAACTTAGGAGTTAGAAACAAATTGCTAGGATTTAAGGAGGAGTTACAATAACCAACCATGATCAAGTAACCACCACCCATGACTCCTTTTGAAATTTCATTTTCCCCTCCTTGTGCTCAAAACCGGCCTATGCATTCATGTGCATGTGCACGTGTACGTACAATGCACGTGCATGCAACTTGTCAGCATTTAAAAAAAGTTGTACATTATATTTTACATAAAAATAATCTTTAAAATGTGTTCTACATTACAAGTTGTATTTAAAATAAAATAGCTCATGGGCTTTAGTTTATGGGCCAAAATAATAATTATAAAAAGATAATAAATAAATTAAATTTGGGCTTTTAAAAAGAAAGGCTTTTGTCTATTTGAAAAGGCTTTTTATAAAAAATAATTAAAGAGCACATATATAAATATCTATACTCATCATAATGAATATAATTACCAAAAAATGTTGCACGTGCACACTACGTTCAAAATAAAATAATTTTCATTAAATGAAAATCGGGACATTACAGGGGGGGTAGGAAAATACCGAGGACTTGGAATGCTGACCATTTAATGAAGTACCAAGAGGGTGTTGTAACACTGCTCCAAGCAACTTCAGACAACTCTTGAGTCGAGTAGTTTCCATTCGATGCTTTTATCTATCTTGTTATTTTTCTCAAAATGTAAGAGTGGCTTGCAACTCAGAAGCAGCCACTCAAATCATCTTTAATAAATGCGAGTTACTTCCTGAGAAATTTTGTCTATCATAACCTATTTGGCTTGCTTTGAGACACGTGAAACTCCAAGAACAATGGCTCGGAGTCCAACACTTGGTTCGATTCCGCTTCAACTACTTGCTTCTAAGCGAGTAAGAAGCGGTTCACCATTCGGAGTTGCTCCCACAGCTATTGATATTCTCTAAACAACACACTTGGAGTCCAACACTTGGTTCGATTCTGCTTAAACTACTTGCTTCTAAGCGAGTACGAAGCGATTCACCATTCGGAATTGCTCCCACAGCTATTGATATTTTCTAAACGACACGCTTGGAGTCCAACACTTGGTTCGACTCCACTTCAACTACTTGCTTTTAAGCGAGCGAAGTGGTTCACCATTCGAAATTGCTTCTATAGCTGTTGATAAGCTCTAAACGACAAATTCGGAGTCCAACACTTGGTTCGACGCAACTTTGGCTACTTGCGAACGAGTGAGTACAAAGTGGCTCACCATTTGGAGTTGCTCCTAAAACTGTTGCCACTCGCAAACGCTAGCAAAACACACAAGTTCAAGAAACAAGTACTATTTCATTAAAGTTTGAGATACAAGTCTAACTACAGACCAACAACTCATCTTTACATCAAGATATAAAACTTGTGAAACAAAGATTACAAAATTACGGAGAGCTACTTTAACCTCTCCTGGGGAGTGGGACACTTCTATTAAGAGACAACCGAGGTCGGCGAGCGCCATGCTGCTGTGGCCTCACTTCCGTGGAGATATCTAGACCGGCGAGTCGAGTTGCGTTTTTGGCACCTAAAAGCCTAAGTGTTGCCCCTGTAGATGCTCTGCTCGACGAGCCGGCCACTCCGCTCTGCGCGTCCCCTGGGCGCTTCGAGATGGGGGCGAGCGTAATGCCAAATCATGAACAACCTTCCTTGGGAGTATTCACCTCGGGGACAAGAGGTGGTTCTGACGTTGCTCCTCTCGGACAGTCATTATAGCCGATGGTTCTCTGCCTCTAGCTCCACAACCTGTTCCTTCAGCAAGTCGTCCGTCACTCTAATTTTTAGTCGAGGCATTCTGCTAGAGCTGTCCTGACGAGAAGCTTCGGAAATAGTCCTCCGAGGGTGCGCCGCTTCAAAGCTCTTCTCAAGCACGACATTCTTTAACCCCTCTCGTTCGGCCCTGACATTGAACAAAGACTGACGAAGATACTTGAGCCGCAAGCCTTGGATGAAGGCCATCGAGTGACATGTCTTCTCTCCATCGGAGGGCACTTCCCGTGCCTTCTCTTTGAGATGCTTCAGCTCGGAGTCACGACGAGCCAATGTCAACTTAAGATGGTTCAGCACCGACTTGGCTTTGAAAAGCCTTTCTCGAGTCCGAGCGAGCCCCAACCTCGTTACCCCTAGACCAGACTTGAGGCGTGCTACTTCGGCCATCCGAGGCACTTCAACAATTTGTGATGCTTCGCCGATCTGAAAAAGGCCAGAACATGAAGGTACTAAGTTTAAACGGCTCCTACCGGACAATTCAGAACAACTCAGAGACAAAGTTCAATGCAAATACAACACTTGGTCAAAAAAATTCTCATTTCATTGAATACAAAATGCCATGGACAGTCCACAACAAGGCAATACCAAATCAAAAGAAAAAAAAGGGTGAAGTCAGGGAGCCACCTCGAGGTGCTGCTCCGCACTCTCGCTCGGCATCGTCACGAGTTCCCCCTCCGGATTTGCCACCTCCTCCTCGACCCCTTCAGTTTCTTCCTCCCCTCCTCCGGGCTCGGCCTCTGCTAGGGGAATAATCTCATCGCCTTCGACCGGATCGTAGAGGTGATACCCTGAGCTGTCGAAGTCGGGGATACGAGCCACGACATACTTGAGAGCTATCTTTAGCGCATCGTCGCCTACGGTACCCACCTTCAGCGCTGCTGGGTCCTTCGGGGTTGGCAGGTGGCGCACGGCCTGCATGCTCATCGCTGCATTACCGAGGAAACTGTCAAGCTTCATCACCCTCTAGTCGGAGACGAAGAGCTTCTTGGCTCCTCAGTCAGAATGGACTCTGCCTCGGCGGTAAAGGGCAGCACCTCGAGCGCTAGCGCGGCTCCGACGGAGAATGCCCCGCCCGAAGGCTCGAAAGCCGCGCTCGAGGGAAGTGCAGCTTGGGGAGCGGAGGGAGAGTCGGAGACCAAGTCTACAACGGTCGTTGGAGCTGAGGGTGTATGGGCTGCTCGGCCAGACGCGGGTCCCGTCGTCGTCCTCTTCCTCTTTTTATTGTCCGGTCCCTTTGCGGCGGCCGCGCTCTGCTTCGCCAACAAGGCTTTGAAGTCCATACCGGGGGCCTCTGAAAGACAACAACTGAAACGAGTTAGCGCCAAAATAGAACTGTATATAAAAAAAGAAACAAAGAAACAAAATTATACGGAGCGTACTAGGGTCAATCGGACTGAGACCCCCACCGAAGAGGACCCCCCCGGTGATATCTTTCCAACACAGGGTCGAAAGACCGAGGATCTTCAACACGACCCCCTCTTCCTCCTTAGTTAGCACCGGCTCGGCCTTCGCCCACTTCGGCACGCCCTCCTTCCAACTCGTTGGAAAACTCCACGGCTCGGGACCTCGGATCAAGAAGTACTTCTCCTTCCAATGCTTGATGGAGTCCAGATTCTCGATCAACTTGACCCCCTTCCTCAGAGACAGATAGTACCGGTACTCCATCTTGCTCATACAGCAGATCCGGTAGAGACTGCGGAGTATGACGAGCTGAGGCTCTGTAACACCCCACTTTTTTTAAATTTTAATTAAAAATGCATTTTCGATTTTGCACATATGATGCACGTGTTAATTTTTCCATCTCTAATTCTTACTCTCATTTACAAATTTTAGCATGCATAATCTTATTTAGCCTTTTTATTTTAATCCATGGACCTAAAGATAAAATCTATCCCATTAGATTAATTAAAAAGAAAGCCCATGAATCAAACCCATTAATTAAAACCTAATTTAAGTTAATCTTGGACTAATACATAACAAGTTACAATTTTTACTACACATTTAGAACTATAAAAATTGTATTTCTTTTGTTTGTGCTTGTGTGCATTTGCACACAAGTGTTGGCCAGTCTTGCACTAGGGGGAGGCCGGGTATTTTGGTAGTGGGGAGAAGAAAGGTTGGGGGTTATGGGGGTTAAGGTTTTGAAGAGTTGAAAAGGAGTTAGAAAATAAAAGGTTAAGTGGGTAATTAAGGAGAAATTTATTAGGTGGAGATTTATGCAAATTAAACCCTCACCAAATTCTATAAATACACCATCATTTTTCCTTTTTTTGTCACACCTAAACTAAGCAAAATTAAGAGATAAAAAGAAAGAGTTAAAGAGAGTACTTTGTGCTTGGAGGCTTGCTAGGAGGAGAAGGACAAGGAGGTGCTAGTGGAGCTAGGAGCTAGGAGGGGTCTCTTCATTGTGATTTTTCATTCTTCATAGAGGTGGGTGATTTCTTACTTTCTAGTTGTAGAATATGCATGCTAAAAACTATAAATGAGTATTTTAAGTTGATGTTGATGTGAAATATGTAGATGAGATCCATGATAGTGTAATATGCTATGAATGAGGATAGTCTAGTGATGATTAAACAAATAATAGATACCATGGTCACTAAAAGAAATTTTTTGACTAAAGTACTAATACTTTGAATCATGTTAGTATACTTGTAAATGTTTTATACATGTCGAACATATGAAATTTGATTGGGGAATGTTACATTCAAATCATGCCTTAGATTTATGATGACTAAGAAAGTAGAAAGAAAACAATAAATTTAGTTAGTGTCATGAAATGTATTGACATATGTATAATAGCCATGTTGTATTTGAAAATGTAATTTCTTGCATGAAAGAGGTTTTGTGAGATTCTCATGATTGAGAGACATGTTGGTATGTTATAAATTTTTAAGTTGTACATGTGAGAACATAAACTAGTTTTCATGAACACTATTTTGTAAATTCAAGTTTTAAGAAAAATACAAGTCTATGTGTGAAATGAGAAGAGGAATTGTCTAAAGAAATGGAAATATGGTTTTAATGAATTTAAAATTTGTTGTTTACTGTTTTTTTTAAATTCATTCTCAATCTAGAGAAAGTTTTTTTCAAAATCCTGAAAGGATTGGATTATTGGATAAACAAATTTTGCAAAAAAGAACCAAATTCATGTTCGTAAAAGAGAAGGAGATAATTCGAAATATAGATACAATGTCTAAAATGTAAAGTTGGAAATTTGGGAATAACGGTTTTCAAGTAAACTCCGTTTGGAAATAAATTGCCCAAACCCAAATACTGCAGTCTGTAGGTGTGACAGTCGACTGGTAAGTTTCGACAGTCGACTGTCGCGAACCTGACAGCAGTGATTTCTAGAGTTTTGGATTTTCGTGCGGGACAGTCGACTGACCCTTTGTCATAGTCGACTACCACTGCTCTGATTTATGTTGTCTTGAGTTGGGTTTCATGCGGGACAGTCGACTGGCTACACACGCAGTCGTCTGTCACTATTTTAATTGATGGATTTCTTGAGTTTGGGTTTCACGCGGGACAGTCGACCGATCACCATATGAAGTCGACTGCTACTGCTCTAGCTGATATTTTCTGAGTTTTCTGATACTTCTTTTGAATGAAATACTTGATGTGGGTTGAAATATGAATTGTTATGAGAGCTTAAAATTGCTATTGAGACTTAAGTGGATGAATCTATCTTCATGAAAAGAAATATTGTTTTATCTTTGAATCATGAATGATGCTAGATAAGACATTGATTAATTTGTGAATAAGTTGAAGATAAGAATACTTTGAGTTAAGATATGATTATTGAAGAGTATGTGTACCCATGGATTCTTGTACATAAAAAAGTTGTGATTTAGAGTTAGTGAGACCTCGGGTACCGACACTATTTAATTGAAAAGAGTAGAGATATATTTTGAGATATGGCCATGAAGCTATCTCGTATTTTGTTGATTAAGCCCGGTAGGAGGTAAAACTAATTCTAGGTATGAAAATTTATTCATGTCTTGAACTAAAATAATTAGGCACATAAATGAAGATGTAGTAAACCTGGGCAAACGTAAATGGGGCTCTCTATATAGTCGAGCGGAGGATTCTTGGACTATAGACCCAGTCGGGCGAAGGATTCCGGGACTGTGGTTGCTTCGTGGGAGACGGCCTTTTATTTTAAATCTGGGACTATGCATAGTCGGGCGGATAGTTTACCGTTCTCCAATGTATATACGTATACTGGGGCTAAAAGGGCATTTGCAGGATGGTTCGCACGATGAGGGATCTGTTATAATAGTCGGGCAGAGGATTCTGGGACTGGGATCCATATTCGTAGAATGATCTAAACCCTGTCTTATTACTGGGTAGTTTTCATGGCAGGGGATCAAACCCTTAAATGTGGAGTACGTAGGTGCTTGCCCTCGGACCTAAGTAGTATGGGATGCATAGAATCAGAACAAGTATGCATTAGTGTCATCCTAGTATAAAATGTGTGCATTAGGCATTAAGGTATCGCATACACTTACATATTTAGAATAATCACTTTTGACACTTTATTGTTCATTCAATTTTTGTGGCTTGTTAAGTATTGAGATCGTTATATGTACGGCATAGAGAGGATGGCTGAGTATAACATTTTTGTCAGTTGTAAGTGACTGACGTGCCCATAGCTTAATATGCAGGTAATGGACTTTTCCATGAAGAAGTAAAGATGTTATGATGCAGTAGATGATTTACATGGATAAAGTTGTATAAGCTGTATTTTATTTCATTGTTGTATTTCTTTTATTCTTCCGCTGTGTAAACAAATTGTAAAGAACTCTAATGTTGTTGAAAAGTTTTAATTTCCTTGTAAAATTGTATGAAGTGAAGAATAAAGATGTTGTGAAATCTCGAATTCGATCTTATTTGGAATTTGTGGCGTTACAGATGGTATCAGTGCAGGTTTTACAAGTAGTACAAGTTTATAAGGAACGACACCCTAGAGTGGACACTAGAGTGTGAGTTTCAACTTATAGAGATTTAAACTTATGTTTGTGTTTCTCTATGAGATGACATTTTTCTCCTCCTTTTCCCTATAAGATGGCCAATCAACATGATCCCCAGAATGAGGCATATTGGCTTGTCCCCTTCAAGGATGAAGAGGAAGAGCCAATGGAAGAAAAAGAAGATGACCCAGAAGAAGAGGAAGAAGAGGAACCGGAGGAGATAGAAGAGGAACTTCCCGAGTCCAGGGAGATTACTCCACCTCCGCCTGATCTCCCCGAAGAGCCCTCAGACGAAGAACTCATTCCAGATAACCCAAATGATATGGTTGCTTCTCTTCGATGGGAATTGGATACCCAAAAGTGGATAGTTAACCACTTGGAATCGCAACAGGCAGATGACAAGGAGCGCATCTAGGAGCTGAGCTTTCAAGTGTGCGAGCTTAAGAAGGTCCAGCACGTGAATGATCGGCACTTTGCCATGTTGGACCACCTCACTCATTGGGACAAGCAGGAACGGCAGCAGAGCTTTGAAGACATGAGGAAAGAAATACAGGAACTACGGGAAGAGCTCAGAGAAGCCAAGAGAAACCGTAGAAACTGGGATGTCTTTGTAATGGATGTATTGGAACAAAATTTTTCTTTCTGAATGTAAAAAGTTTAAATTTTAGAATGAATAAATTTTGTTGAAGTGATGTTATTTGTGTTATTTATGATGATTAACGATGAATTATATGACTCAGAAATAGCACAAAGGATCGTGAATGGCAAAGAGCAAAATGGTGAGAATGGGCTAGATCTAGAGACCGAACTAGCACGAGTCTATCAGACCTTAAATTCTGTCGTCGCAAACATCTCTGGAAACAGGGGACCAGGGCCAGCAGTGCATGTTCCCGAGGCAATCAGGTTGGTTGAATCGTTCAAAAGGATAAAGCCACCTGTATTTGAAGGGCATGCAAATCCAGACGCAGCTGGCGACTGGATCAGACAGATCGAGACAGTTTTTGATGTACTAGAAACCCCAGAGGCCAGCAAAGTGAAATTGGCCACCATCCAACTAGAAAAGTATGCAGGTGTTTGGTGGCAATCGCTGAAAAGGACCTTGGGCAACGTACAACTTACTTGGGAGGAGTTCCTTGATGAATTTAGGAGTCACTACTTTCCAATGGACGTTCAGGAAAAGAAGGCTATGGAATTTCTAAACTTGCAGCAGGGCGGTATGTCGGTACGGAAATATGAGACCAAGTTCAACCAACTCTCCAGGTACGCGCCTGAAATGGTACAGGATGAAGCCAAGAAAGCGCGCAAATTTGAACAAGGATTGAGGCCAAGTCTGAGATCCTGGATGATACCCTTGAGCATCCGCAGATTCGAGAAGATGGTCAGAAGGGTCGCCGCCACTGAGTTAGATATGAACCAGTTCCGGGTAGTTCATGTCAAGCGGAACAATTGGAGCATGGGCAAGAGGCCTATGACGCCGAACAATTTCAAGAGTCATTCCTAAGCACACCGTTTCAAGCCAAATGGAGCTAATGTTGTTGCAGTAACTGGCAGGGTACCCACTTGCTACAAATGTGGAGAGGCAGACCACATATCTTTTGTGTGTACCAAGCCGACGACAAATAGGGCTTGTTTTCTTTGTGGCAAGGAGGGCCACATCAAACAATTTTGCCCTCAACTTCAGTGGGGAGGACCGAGTCAACAGCAGTCCAACCCAGGACAAAAGCAGTTCAGGCAGGGACGGGTGTTCGCCTTGACAGAGGCAGATGCTGATGATGTGGACAATGTCATTACGGGTATGAAAAATGATGCCTAGTTGTTTTGTTGCTTTTTCCACTTATGTAATAAATGTTATGTAATGAGAGTACTCTTATGTAACAGGAGACATTCTAATAAATGGAATAAATGTATCAATGTTATTTGATGCGGGATCATCGCACACTTTTGTGTCACCTTCATTTGCAAAATGGTTGGGAGTTGAACCTAAAATATTTCCTGCCAAAGTTCTATCTGTGGCTACTCCGTCAGGAGAAAACTTGACAACCGATCGATAATATGAAGGGTGTGATCTTGAAATCGAAGGCAGGCTATTTGGCATCGACCTCATTGAATTGGCAATTTTGGGAGTCGACATCATTATTGGCATAGACTGGATGTCAGTTTACAGTGCCACTATTGAATGCAAGAGCAAAGAAGTTGTGGTGAAGGCACTAGGAGGACCAGTGGTTACATTTCAAGGAAAGAGGAAGTGTAAGCAGTTGGTAGCAGCTTTGTTAAAGTAGAAAGTTCCAGAAGAAGTGATGCAGATTCCAGTAGTTCAAGATTTCCCAGCTGTGTTTCTTGATGACCTACCTGGGCTTTCGCCTCATCTAGATGTAGATTTTAGCATCACTGTTCAACCAGGGAGTGCACCTATTTCCAAGGCACCATACAGAATGGCACCGATTGAGCAAGATGAGATCAAGAAGCAGATCGAAGAACTGTTGAGCAAAGGATTCATCAGGCCAAGTGCGTCACCTTGGGGAGCCCCAGTTCTTTTGGTGAAGAAGAAGGAGGGATCAATGAGGATGTGTATCGACTACAGAGATTGAACAAGGTTACAGTGTAGAACAAGTACCCAATTCCTCGAATCGATGATTTGTTCGACCGTCTATAAGGAGCAGCTATTTTCTCCAAGATAGACTTGCGGTCAGGATATCACCAAGTTCGAGTGATTGAAGAAGATTTGCACAAAATGGTTTTTCGAATCAGGCATGGTCACTATGAGTTTCTAGTCATGCCATTTGGAGTCACCAATACACCGGCTATTTTCATGGACATGATGAACAGGGTTTTGCGGCTATTCATCAATTCTTTTTTCGTTGTATTCATCGACGACATATTGGTCTATTCCAAGTCAGAGGAAGAGCATCCCAAGCACCTAATAGAGGTTCTGAAGAAGCTACAGGAACATCAGTTGTATGCGAAGTTATCCAAATGTGACTTCTGGAAAACCGAAGTCGCCTTCCTAGGTCACATCCTTTCTAAGGAGGGAGTGTCTACTGACCCACAGAAGATCGAAGCTATGAAAGATTGTCCAAGACCGACCACAGTGAAAGAGATTAGGAGCTTTCTGGGCTTGACTGGATATTACAGAAGGTTCATTCAAGGCTACACTCAGATAGCTGTGCCACTCACAGGGCTTACAAAGAAGAATGTGAGTTTCAAATGGTCGGAGCAGTGTGAAGCTAGTTTCCCAGAGTTGAAGGAAAGATTGACTACCGCTCCCATTTTGGCCTTGCCAAGAGCAGGAGTCGAATATGATGTCTACAGCGATGCTTCCCATCATGGTTTGGGTTGTGTGCTGATGCAAGAGGGAAAGGTAATAGCTTATGGGTCTAGACAGCTGAGACCACATGAAAAGAATTACCCAGCCCATGATTTGGAGCTGGCAGCAATCATCTTTGCTTTGAAACAGTGGAGGCATTACGTATACAGGGAGAAGGTCAACATGTACACGGATCACAAGAGTCTGAAATATATCTATCTACAGAGGGACGTGAATCCGAGGTAGAGAAGATGGTTAGAAGTGTTGGAGGACATCCGACCTGAGATCAAATACCATCCAGGAAAGGCAAATGTTGTGGCTGATGCGCTCAGCAGGAAGTGCAGTTTGTCTCAACTGATCACATCTCAGGAGAGGTTGGCAGAGGAGCTTGATCGAGCAGGGATTGAAGTGGTTTTGCAAGGTGTGGGAGCTTCTTTAGCTCATTTGAGGATTCAACCCACTTTGAAAGACCGAATCATCGACAGTCAGAAGACAGATCCAGAGATCCAGAAGATGATAGAGCAGGTTGGTGTTGGCAAGTTAGCAGTGTTCCAAGTGAAGGATGCAGTGCTGTGGTATGGAGAGCGACTGTGTGTGCCAAATCAAGCGGAACAGAAGAAGATTATTCTTCAGGAAGCGCATGCTACTGTATTATCCGTACATCCAGGGAGTACCAAGATGTACAAGGACATAAAGCTATACTTCTGGTGGCCAGGGATGAAGTGTGATGTGGCTGAGTTTGTTGCCAAGTGTGCAGTTTGTCAGCAAGTCAAAGCAAAAAATCAGAAGCCTGGAGATTTGTTGCAGCCTTTACCCATCCCAGAGTGGAAATGGGATTGTATCAGCATGGATTTCATCACGGGTTTACCCAAGAGTTCCAAAGGCAATGATACAATTTGGGTGATAGTGGATCGACTCACCAAAATGGCTTACTTTTTGGGCAATGAAGCTTACTTGGTCAATGGAAAAGCTGGCAGAGTTGTGTGTTGACGAGATTGTAAAGCTTCACGGAGTTCCGCTATCAATAGTATCCGACCGAGATGCGCATTTCACCTCGCATTTTTGGAGAAGTCTTCAAGCAGCTTTGGGAACAAAGACTGATTTCAGTACCGCCTTTCATCCTCAAACTGATGGGCAGACTTTGAGAGTTAACAAGGTGCTGGAACATATGTTGAGATGTTGTGTGTTGGATTTCGGTGGCAGCTGGGAGAGGCATCTAGCTCTTGTGGAATTTGCCTACAACAACAGTTTCCAGGCAAGCATTGGGATGGCTCCGTATGAAGCTCTATATGGAAAAAAGTGCAGGACACTGGTTTGTTGGTATGAAGTGGGGGAGCGGCAGCTATATGGACCAGAGATTGTGCAGCAGACCTCAGAAAAGATCGAGTTGGTCAGGAGGAGGTTAGTCGATGCACAGAGCAGGTAGAAGAGTTATGCTGACAACCCGAGGAGAGACCTGGAGTTTGATTAAGGTGACTATGTCTTTGTGAAGGTATCTCCGACCAAAGGGGTGATTCGGTTCGGAAGGGGAGGAAAATTAGCCCCGAGATATATTGGACCTTATAAGATATTGAAAAGAATTGGAAAGACAGCTTATCGGCTAGAACTACCGGAAGAGATGGCCCAAGTGCACAATGTCTTTCATGTATCCATGCTACGAGGTTATATCCCAGATCCGAGTCATTATTTCCCAGAAGTGCCAGAAAGTTTACAACTGGATTTGAGCTATGCCGAAAGTCCAATAAAGATCGTGGATCGTCGAAAGAAGGTCTTGAGAAACAAGACGATACCTATGGTCAAGGTCATTTGGAGGAACCAATTTTTTGAGGAGGCCACTTGGGAATCAAAGGAAAAGATGATGAAAAATCACCCTGAACTCTTTCACTAAAATTTTGTAAACTTTTTCTTTTCTTTGTGTCTTTCTCACTCCTAAGTGTAGTTCCGGGGATGGAACTATTCTAAGGAGGGAGTGTTGTAACACCCCACATTTTCTTATTTTAATTAAAAATACATTTTCGATTTTTGCACGTATGATGCACGTGTTAATTTTTCCATCTTTAATTCTTACTCTCATTTACAAATTTTAGTATGCATAATCTTATTTAGACTTTTTATTTTAATCCATGGACCTAAAGATAAAATCTAGCCCATTAGATTAATTAAAAAGAAAGCCCATGAATCAAGCCCATTAATTAAAACATAATTTAAGTTGAGCTTGGACTAATACATGACAAGTTACAATTTTTAGTACACATTTAGAACTATAAAATTGTATTTCTTTTGTTTGTGCTTGTGTGCATTTGCAAAGAAGTGTTGGCCGGTCTTGCATTAGGGGGAGGCCAGGTATTTTGGTAGTGGGGAGAAGAAAGGTTGGGGGTTATGGGGGTTAAGGTTTTGAAGAGTTGAAAAGGAGTTAGAAAATGAAAGGTTAAGTGGGTAATTAAGGAGAGAGTTATTAGGTAGAGATTAATGAAAATTAAACCCTCACCAAATCCTATAAGTACACCATCATTTTCCTTTCTTTTGTCACACCTAAACTAAGCAAGATTAAGAGAGAAAAAGAAAGAGTGAAAGAGAGTACCTTGTGCTTGGAGGCTTGCTAAAAGGAGAAGGAAAAGGAGGTGCTAGTGAAGCTAGGAGCTAAGAGGGGTCTCTTCATTGTGATTTTTCATTCTTCATAGAGGTGGGTGATTTCTTACTTTCTAGTTGTAGAATATGCATGCTAAAAACTATAAATGAGTATTTTAAGTTGATGTTGATGTGAAATATGTAGATGAGATCTATGCTAGTGTAATATGCTATGAATGAGGATAGTCTAGTGATGATTAAACAAGTTTATAAGGAACGACACCCTAGAGTGGACACTAGAGTGTGAGTTTCAACTTATAGAGATTTAAACTAATGTTTGTGTTGATCTATAAGATGACATTTTTTCTCCTCCTTTTCTCTATAAGATGGCCAATCAGCATGATCCCCAGAATGAGGCACATTGGTTTGTCCCCTTCGAGGATGAAGAGGAAGAGGAAATGGAAGAAGAAGAAGAAGACCCAGAAGAAGAGGAAGAAGAGGAACCAGAGGAGATAGAAGAGGAACTTCCCGAGTCCAGGAAGATTACTCCACCTCCGCCTGATCTCTCCGAAGAACCCTCAGACAAAGAACTCGTTCCAGATAACCCAAATGATATGGTTGCTTCTCTTCGATGGGAATTGGACGCTCAAAAGTCCAGGAATTCGACGGGAATTGAGTGCGTCATAGGGAAGACGCATGTATCAGGAGAAGTCTCCGTGCACGCTCGGAAGCCCGGACCGGGGAGGAGCAAGGCGTACTCCTTCGGGATCCGGAACCCCTTCCGGATACGCTGAAGATCCACCTTGGTCAGAATCGAGGGGATATCGTCTACCTCGGAAGGATCCCTCGGGCGATTCTTCTCATAAGTGGCAGACCTCCCGTATACTGCCTTGGACAGAATGTCTCCGGAGTAGTTCCTAACCTTCCCGAGGCTCGATAATGTGGATGGTAGCTGACCTAAAGCGCCAGCCCCCTTCACATTCTCAACGATGGTCTCCACGATTGCCGATGTAACACCCCGATTTCCACGTAACTGGAAAACCGTGACACATGCCAAGATCTTTTCTTCAATTAGTCACGATACACAGAAAGATTGGAAAATTTAAAACTCTTTATTCAACACAGAGTTATTACACAATGATTACAAATATCAATTTGTAATATCAACCTGTAACGCCTGCCTTTTTTTTTTTTCTTTTTGACTCCAAAATCAATTCTTCCAATTTCTATATCATTTTAAACATAAACTAAGATAGTTATGTTTCAAAGAAAATTTGGGCAGAGTCTCCCCTGTAATTTCTGCCCCGAAACACAAAAAGCTTACGGAATTCTGCTCTAAATTCCGTACCTCACATCACAGGCAATAATATCACGGGCTCCCCAGACCAAAATGAGCAGAATCACACAGGCAATATATATATATATATATATATATATATATATATGGTAAAAGGGATATGAGCAACTTGCTCATTTAGTAAATGAGCAATTGATTATGTGGCATGCATGTGAAACATTGGAGAACTAACCCTTTTAATGATTTTCCAATCACATGTATGCCACATCATCAATTGCTTATTTACTAAATGAGCAAGTTGCTCATATCCCTTTTTCCCATATATATATATATATATATATATATATATATATATATATATATATGCTCTGGGGGCCAAACTCATAACAGTATATCAATTATCAATTAAAAACCATAAATTTCTTTAAAAACGTAGTAAGTTTTTAGAAAATAACTTGTAAAAACATACCACAGCGCCCGGTACTCCACACGAGATGGGTACGGGTCAAAACCATATCATGCCACTCCACACTATACTCATCATCATCATCCACATACCTATACATCAAAAATACAATTTAAAGCATAAACCTTCACTAATTACATAATTAAACCATAAACAACAATTTGTGAAATGAAGCTCTAATTCACAGAAACCTGAATGTACACCTCACCTCTGCACTGCTGAGGACCTGTAACAGTAGGGACCTAGGGTAGTCCAGGGACTCCCTAACCCCCAAATACTAAGGGGTTAGCCATTTCTGGTGTGAGTATAATTTATTAAATGAGTAAATAAATTAAACTTACAAGTAAAAACATAACGAACTCACAATTACCAAGATAAACAAATCTTACTTGACATCTGAACATGTAAACGTCATAAATGGGATTTCACATCAAATACTCTCTGAGTCATCACCTGTATGTATATCCATACCCGCTCATAACATACTTATATTTAGTAACCATTTGAATAACCACTCTCATAATACAAATATTGATCTTATTGCATTATATCACGTATCACATCATAGACATATGCATTCATTCTCATACTACCACATTCATTCATGTCCAACCTAACATCTCATTGCACATTACCATTTACTTGCATTTCATCACAATATACTCCATATCCCAACCATAGTTTGGGCAATAACATATCACACCCCAAAGCCGATAGCTTGGGTAATAATCACCGCACCCCAAGCCGAACTTGGGTAATATCACATCACATCCCAAGCTCATAGCTTGGTTATTGATTTACTTCAACTATCACACTTGCAATTCAACTTGAATGGAAAAGACACGTGTACATATAATTTATGTGCCAGTGTATATTATGACTTAACTCTAATGCAAGATTACCAATACGATGATGCTCTTAGTCTAATGCAAGCAAGTCTCCGGAAAAGTATGCATCCCATACTACATATGCCCCATCTCAAGCTGTTTCTCCATATATAAGGATTTGAACCCGCGTTATGAATTCTAATTGTACACAACCTGTTCCTGACAGATACAACGTGACTGATAAGGTTGCACCAATGCAGTACGCTCATGGTGTCTATGTTTGCCACTACTACCCGGCTACCCGGACCTCACTCAAAAACCAGACGAACCCTCGGAGTTACCGCAACACAAGTTAGCTCGAAGCATCCCCTGTGGCCCCCTAACTCATAGACCGCAATCTATGGCCTGTTCGCTTCCCCGGCATAGGACCCGACGGAGTTCCGAGGTCCATCCCCTAGCTCCGCCCGCCTTATCATGGCACTTCAGGAATTAACAGTGTGATATACGCAACCCGTGCTCCCAACTCGTGAGAAGGCACCATACATATCCCTTTGACAGGAAGGTACAACCCAATAACACCACCTAAGGTCGGCCCCAAAGGACGAGTTGGTCGTAAGGGGCCCCCTACTACCAACTCCCCTCTTTCTGGCAAAATGGTTAAGTAAAAGGATCTTTATAAGTCACTGCCCTAACAATGTCCCTAACCCTGAACACCTAGAGGTGACAATATTACAAACACAACATGCTAGGTCTTAAATTAGACTTTGCAAAATAACTCTATTAGGCTGCTCAACCTAGACTTACCATAATCCCTCAGGATCCGGTTCATGGCCTATCGATCCAAGACCCCGGCAATACGAACGCATTCACATGCTACTACCCTGAACTTGGATTTCGTCACACTCCAGTCCGCGATCAACCAACGGTTAAGATCTAATGGCACCCGCGAAGTGACTCGTCCACGGTCCCATAGGAATAAGGAACACATGTCTTGATGGTCGATAGCCCCTAGAGTAATAATATCACCCTAAACGAGCACAACAAAACTGCATCCTAGCTAATAAGCTATATGCGAGTAAACAGAACACATACGAGCCAATAAGCTACGTATGAAACCAACAACAACATACGAGCCAGGCGGGCTTCGTATGAGATTACACATACGTATCAGCCAAATAAGCCACGTATGAGACCAACAGCTACATACGGTCAGTCGAGCCGCGTGTGAGCAACAACACATGCAAAAACAACCATACAGGTAATCAAACCTAGAAGCAACCAAACGTGCTTACTAGCAACTTGATCTTCTATAATTAGAAGCAACAGAAGGATCTACTAACAGACTGAAATAGGCATTCTACCAATGAGACGCCCAAGAAGCAACATCAAACTTTTATCAAGCTAACGATTATCAGTGACATTCCTGACCCTTATTTCCCATGAAGATGAGTAATGTTCATGTGGTATGGTCCAACTTTACTTAGGGTCTCATACAACTAGAATCCGTGGTTTCCCTCCCCAATTGAACTAGAACTATATGTACTAGATTCTTGGGTTCTTTCTTCAAGTTAGAGCTAGGATCACCTAGGACTAAAAGCATGGGCTCATGGGTTCTTTTCAATCTTCCACTATAATCATAATACAATTCCAGTGTGGTTCCTTTGAATCTAGAACTATTATGCAACTTGAGTATTGCAACTATAATACGATGGTCCTTCACTAACGCTACCACCACAATATGATAGTTCTCTACTACACTACCACTATAACTCAATAGTTGTTTACTAACGCTACAACTACAACATGGGAATTTACTATCATTCAAGCATGAGTAACTACTACAC
This sequence comes from Hemerocallis citrina, assembly GCA_017893485.1. Lineage (NCBI taxonomy): Eukaryota > Viridiplantae > Streptophyta > Magnoliopsida > Asparagales > Asphodelaceae > Hemerocallis > Hemerocallis citrina. Next base: position 170,917,394 of record CM030367.1, read on the forward strand.
TCTAAGCATGGATATCTATTACAACCTTAAGCATGGTTTATAACCTTCCTATAATAATCCAAGCATGGTATATAATTTCTATAACTCAAGTAGGATTTACTACACTTAAGCACGAATTCTTACTACTACCCAAGCATGGTATATAGCATGAGCCTCAATCCTACAACAATCAAAATCCATAGGATGGGTTCTTTTCACTCACTACTACGAACAACTAAAATGGGTTCTTTTTCGCATACACCAATAATATAGCCATAGGAATGGGTTCTTTCTCAACCTACAACAAGTAACCAACATAAAAGTGTGATCTTTTAACATCCTACAACTAACAACATCAAAAGATTGTTTCTTTATGATACTACAACTAACATAACATGAAGTTGGGTTCTTTTAGCAAACACAAATTACTCAACTCTCAAAATGGGTTCTTTCTCAACCTACAACAAACCACACCCAAAAGATGTGTTCTTTTCTTAACATACACAAGTAGTAACACTAAAGATGGTTCTTTCTACACATACATAAACAAATAAAGAGAGCAAGCAACTAAATTAGAAGTAGAGAATCTCCACATACATAACTAATCCATTATATAGGTTTTATATACTCAAAATAGTTAATTTCCCCAAATATCACAAAACCTATTTTCGGACCCATAAAAATCTGTATTTTCCCTCAAAATCAATCTTTAACATAACCTCTACGAAATATATCAAAAGCCATGAAATTTGGCCACAACATAAAATATAGGTAGATACATCATACTCACATATTTTGATATCATCATATAGGTATAACTTATCCCTATATACACATATACGTTATTCAAACATCTTTTAAAACATCAATACGTAAATAAATTGATACTCACGTATTTCTCAAACCACAAAAATACATAAATAAATTAACACTCACATATTCCTCAAACCACAAAAATATATAAATAAATTAACTCACATATTCCGCGAAGATCCGAAGCGCCACCATGCCACCCTACATCCAAAGTCGCAAATATATCCTATCACCAAATTCAAAGCAATTAAAACTCAATTCATTCAAACCAATCACAAGGGCTAATAATCGTTATTCCAAATATCACACAAGCGTTTATTGAACGCTTGGGATATACATGTGCGATGCACGTAATAAACTAATGCCTATGGAGTTTTTATCTCCAAATAATTACTAGAACCACTCCTAAATTTCCTAGTGGCCCAACTATACTCTCCACTACTATATGAGAACTAATTCATACCCATATAGTTCTCTTTTACAAATCCAAAACCCGAATTTACTAACAACTTGCAATTTCTCTAATAATCCGCTAATTTCTCACATCTACCATTTCCAACATCACTTAATCTTCCTACCATAATAATTCTACTCAATAGAAATTAACCCAACTCAATTTTATACAATAAAATAAGTTAGGGTTTACCTTCCCGAAATCCTTTCGAAAATCCGACGCTACCACGATGTAGAGAACCCCTCTATTAGTCTACCCCTCGATTTAATTTGAAATCGACGAAGAATCGGAGGGGGTTTGAGTGGGGGAAGTGATCGGCGATGGGTTCGGTGGGGTTCTTTTTTTGGGTCGGAATGGAAACAGGAAGGGAAAGAAAGAAGGAAGGAGAAGGGAGTTGTGGGTTTTCCTTCGGCTGGGCGTGAACGGGAGAAGGAGGAAGGAGGGTCGGGGGGGGGGGGGGGTTCTTTTGGGGTCGGGAAAGAACAGAACGGAAAGAAAAGGGAAAGGAGAAGGGAGGAAGGGGGGGGGGGTTGTAAAGTAGATAAATAATAAATAAATAGATAAATAATTAATGTAAAGGGAATATTACACATAAGCCCCCAATTCTCAATATATTATAAACAATACAAAATACATTAAAACTACTTCGTAATAATCCGTATAAAATAATTAAAATAAAGTAGACAATAACTGATATTTCTCAATTAAAAATAATTATTATCAGAAAATACATAATCGCGTGCAATTCTCAATTGCGCACAGATTACGATGCAAAATAGCCATATGCTATTTTTTGGGTTGTTACAGCCGACCTCGCTACTTCTTTCCCCTTGCCCACTACTAGGAGGACCACTAAGGGTCGATCACTGTCTCGGTCCGAGGTGGATGTCTTATTCCCGACGACACTCCAAACATCTCTAGATAAAGTTAAGACAATTAATTACCTTGATGCGACGGCTACGGTCGGAATAGTTCGTCGGAAAGATGATCGCCTGGCCACGACCGCTAGCAGCGCCACTCGAGAGCAAAAAAATAAATGGGTGTGAAAGTGAAAGTGAGAAGTGAAGAATGGGGGAGTGGTGAGAGCGGAGTGTGACCTTATAGCGTTAAAGAGAATGTGGGTGGGCTTTCAGATATTTTGGGCCCCCACGGAGGCCCACCAGAAGCCTAAATGCCTAATTCCTCGTGATTCGCGCCAGATCTCCATCAAACGACCATGATTGTGCCACGTTGCTCGGAACCAAAATCGTAGCAACCGGGACACCGAGCTACGTATTGGAGAAAAATTACTCTTTCATCGTGATTCGTGCCTGATCTTCATCAGATGGCCCTGATTGAGCCACGTCGTGAAAAATCACTTTTTTCTCCTGATTCACGCCTCTTGCATCGTGATTCGTGCCTGATCTCCATCAGACGGCCATGATTATGCCACGTCGCTCGGAACCCAAATCCGAGCAACCAAGGTACCGAGCTGCGTATTGGGGAAAAACGACTATCTCCTTATGATTCGCGCCTGATCTCAATCAAACGGCTCAGATCGAGCGACATCGTGAAAAAGTACTCTTTTCTCGTGATTCATGCCTCTTGCATCGTGATTCGTGCCTGATCTCCATCAGATGGCCATGATTATGCCACATCGCTCGGAACCTAAATCCGAGCAACCGGGGCACCGAGCTGCGTATTGGGGGAAAACGACTATCCCCTCATGATTCGTTCCTGATCTCAATCAAACGGCTCTGATCTAGCCACGTCGTGGAAAATCACTATTTTCTTGTGATTCACATCTCTTGCATCGTGATTCGCACCTGATCGCCATCAGATGGGCATGATTGTGCCACGTCGCTCGGAACCCAAATCCGAGAAACCGAGGCACCGAGCTACGTATTGGGGAAAAATGACTATCTCCTCATGATTCGCACCTGATCTCAATCAAACGGCTCTGATCTAGCCATGTCGTGAAAAATTACTCTTTTCTTGTGATTCACGCCTCTTGCATCGTGATTCGCGCCTGATCGCCATCAAACGGGCATGATTGTAACACGTCGCTCGGAACCCAAATCCAAGCAACCGAGGCACCGAGCTGCGTATTGGGGAAAAATGACTATCTGCTCATGATTCGCGCCTGATCTTCATCAGACGGCCCTGATTATGCCACGTCGCTCAGAACCCAAATCCGAGCAACCGAGGCACCAAGCTGCGTATTGGAGAAAAATCACTCTTTCATCGTGATTCGTTCCTGATCTTCATCAGACGGCCCTGATTGTGCCACATTGCTCGAAACCCAAATCTGAGCAACCGAGGCACCGAGCTGCGTATTGGAGAAAAATCACTCTTTCATCGTGATTCATGCCTGATCTTCATCAGACGGCCTTGATTGTGTCACGTCGTTCAGAACCCAATTCCGAGCAACCGAGGCACCGAACTGCGGATTGGAGAGAAATCACTCTTACCTCGTGAATCGTGCCTGATCTACATCTGACGGCCCTGATTGTGCCACGTCGATCGAGGCACCGAGCTGCTCATATGGGAAAAATGCTTCCGAGCCACAAGAACCATCGAATCCCTTCCAAATTCGCATCACGATCTGTTCAACGCTTAAGATTCAACCATGTCGCCAAGCTCTGATCCACCGTTTGATCATTTAGATAGGCGCGCCGATGACTGATGGACCTCCCAGATCATGCCACGTCATAAATACGGTGATTAAATCTTTTTTTATTTATTAATTCAAATTATATATTTAAAAATTGCAAAAAATGATTTAAAATTTGGGGAAAATAATTAAAAATTCTAAAAAAATAATTATATATTCTGGAAAATATTTTTGAGACTCTGGGTAAATAATTATTAATTAGAATAATTGATTAACACTCCCCGAAAACAAATCATCGCTTTGCAAAATTGAATAAATGAATCGAAAAATAATGTAAAAATCGAGAAAATCACCAAAAATCCAAAAGATTCTAAGAGCAAACTTGGGCGTATTACCCGTAGTGCTGCAAACGGTCCGAGCTACTCCCGAGGTACTCGGCTCGAGCTCGGTCAAAGCTCGAGCTCGAAATCGAGCTCAATAGCTTAACGAGCCGAGCTCAAGCTTAGGCATTTTTTTTATTATTAGGCTAAGCTCGCGAGTACTCGGCTCGAACTCGGTCAAAGCTCGGCTCGAAACGAGCTCGAAACTCAGCTCGATTGCTTAACGAGCCGAGCTCGAGCCTCATGATACTCGGCTCGACTTGGCTCGTTTGCAGCCCTAATTACCAGCTCTTGAAAACACCGTTACCCCTCAAACAAGATTCGATCCCCCTTAAGAACTCCGATGAAGTCCTATACGCCATTGAAACAACAAAACTACTCCCCAAAGGCTGTAGCACACAGTCTTTGGGAGTGGGGGCTCGTGATATGGCTAAAAATGGCATTAAATCGAAACCATTCAAATTGGGCACGAATCTTAAAGTTCACAGGGGCAAAACAGTAATTTCACTTACAGACGGGTCCGAAATGGGAACCGGATCTCTTCTCTTGGGCCCAATAACCCATGAACAGATCTGTTCAACTGAGAATGGGTCCCAACCCGTTGAAAGGCAGTTCAAGAAGATAGAAAGAAATCTTGATCTGCCTTTATCCTTAGGAGGTGGTTCTAACCACTTCTATCCAGCCACACCGGGAAGTAGAGATTTGTTCTTATCTCGAAGTAGATCCCCTACGGCGACTATAAAACCCCTCTACCTCCTACCGTTACAAGGTGATCACTCTTTGCCTACCTAAAGCTCTTTCATATTCTCTTTCGAGTACTGACAAGAGCATCGGAGGGTTCGTTGTCGGGATCAACCCCCGTGTTTCGAACTTTCGTGCAAGTCAACGGGAGCAGCTAGAGGCCAGCTCAACAGCAGTGGAAGAGGTCAGATTTTACCCATTCGAGTTCTTGCGAATCCACAAGTTCATCTGATTGCCCCCACACCGAAATCAGTGGCAACAACCATAATACCCTCAAAGTTTAAATTTATTTACGTCATAATTTATTTACAAATGTGTCACTCATTTAAAATAAAAGTTTGTACCACTAGGGTTAATTTGTAGAGAGTATGTGATGAGTAAAGGGAGGTATCAGGTTCGATGCCAGATTACGTCTTATTATTTACTATATAAAAAAAATAATTAGAACGTGCATCACAAGTGCAGATTACTAGTTTTGAATAAGGATATAGTGTTAGCTAATCTTATTGAAGTAGACGCACATGGCGATCTGTGAGAGAGATTGCAATAGTTTCTTCTTTAATATTTTATTAGTATAATGTACGTGCGATGCAAGTCTACAAAAATTAAAGTCATAAAATTAAATGAATATATATCGAATAAGAAAAAAATAGTTTATATTTGAATTTTTTGATTTGGGCTACACATGCGGTGCATATTTATATTTGTTGGATATAGTTTGGACGTGTATTATACGTGTTTATATAGTTACAAAGTTAAGATTTGTTTGTTACAAACCCCAACTCTCCCATTAAAATAGTAGAGATTATTGTTTCTTGATGATTTTAAAAATGACATATGTTATGTACATACAAGTAAACCTCTGAATGAAACAAATCATACTAATTTCTTTTGTATGATTTTTTAATGCACCTTATAGAATAATGACGATCTCCTTAGGCCTTTCAAGTATATAACATATCGAGGTTTGAATTAGTGTTGGTAGAATGGAATTTTCTTGTACTATTCATCAATGCGCCAACATACGAGTCGTAAATCTCAATCTAATTTGAATCTGTCGTTGATGGATAATCGGTTGGACCATGTCATGCACATATATAATGAATCTTTCGAGGAAGACAAAATTGGTGGAGAGGATCTTGATCCTTTTCTATAAAAATCTCAAAATCCAGATTATCATCAAATCAAGATTAAATAGTGAAAATTCCAAACAAATTGAAAAGAAGAATTATATGTTTGTTGGAATCACTCTTCATCGTTCCTTTTTTCTCGCAAAATACTTATGCTTGTATTGTATAACGTTCGTCTGTTCTTTTTCTGAAGAAAATTAGAGTCTATGTTCCTTAATGGAGCTCAATATACAGTATTAAATAATATCCATCAAATTAATTAAGACTAAACTAGTGTTTCCCTGTGATAGCAATTGAATCAATTAAACTACTCAAAGGTGTAACTCACTACAAATAGAGAAATCTATTTAATGAAGAAAAGGATCTCATACAAGAAATGAATGTTTAGAGGATTTGGGGAAGAACACAGGAAGATTTTAGGAAGAAGATTTGAAATTAGGGAGATTACAATCAAAAATATATTCCTTAGTCTTACAACCGCTTATCTATTTATACCCAATTCCCGCTATTAACAGTCAATCACAACCCTACACCTGTAAATTTAAACTTTCCCGCCCTTTGTTTCTTCAAACTGTACGTGTACACTACACCATTGCAAAATCCTCAAAGAGCCTGGGTTGTTTCTTCGCACGCCTAGGTCTTTGATTCTTCTTTTGATCGGCTTAAACAGTTGTGTTCGTATCAATACCCACCCCGTCAGACTGAACCTGTTCCACCATGTTCAAATCAGGGAAAGATTGTATCATCGTTGTTGCATGCTCCCATGTTGCCACCTCCAATGGCAGATGCTCCTACCGTACTAACGCTTCTTCAATCAATCCTTGACCTCCCTTAACCCATCGATGCCCCACCACCTGAAGGGGTTGGAAAATTAACTGCTTCATATCTTTACCTTTAGGTATCTGAGTTGTAATTGTATGATCTCCTATACATCGTTTGAGCAATGACACATGAAATACGGGATGTAATCTTGAATGTGCAGGTAAGATGAGCTTATAGGCTACTTTCCCTATACTTTGTGCTATCTCAAAGGGTCCAAAGTACCTTATCACATGTTGATAACACGATCTAACTTGAAGCCATTGAAACGAGTTATAACTATGCTGGGTGTATGGAAGACGATTAGACGATGGAGGAATCGAGACGATCGGAGACAGAGTGGAAGCAAGGAAAATAGTCAGCAGCAGTAGCATCAGGTGGAGTTGCGGTCGACCGTACTCGGGGTGCAGTCGACCGACTATGCAGAAGTTCCGGAGAGAGGGACGGTCGATCAGCTTTGTGGTGTGGTCGATCGAACGCGATGGTGATGGATTATTTGGGTTGGGTCTTAGTGATTCGTTAGAAGCCCAACTTGCTCTTCAAGTTAGATCGTACGGCTCTTATCGCAGGGTTATCTTTTTAGGAATATCCAATGATTATTGTATCAAGATATCAAACTAGGATTTCTCTAGATCTCTATATATTATTGTTATTGGCCTCCATTGAAAGCCAAAAGGAAAAGAGAGAGAGGGAGTACTTCATTGAAGAAGAGATTGAGTGATTCTCTAATTGTAAACAACTAGTACTTGCTGATGAGGCTTGACAGAGGGTCGTGGTGAGAATTGTAACATTCTTGTATCTTTTTTAGTTGAATAACATCTTGGGTTTCTTCTCCCTGAATTAAGGCGAAAGCCCCAACCGGGACAAACTTGTGTGTGCTTTGGTGTGTTTGGTATGATCTCATATGTCCTTGGTAATTTGTGCTAATTGCATCGAATAACTCAACAAGATCCTCGATCGGGGTACCTCAAGAAATCCTAACAAATTCGTGCCCTCCTATGATGATTCTATTGAGTGCCGAGTAGAAGAAGAGGGTACTTCATAAAAAAGGGTGAGAGAGTTTCTCCATTGTAAGCAGCAACCAAGTTTCAGTTAGGCTTGAGAGAGGGTCGTGGTGAGAATTGTAATATTCTTGTATCTTCTCTAGTTGAATAATATCTCGGTTCTTCCTCCCCCGGATTAAGGCAAAAGCCCCAACCGAGACAATTCTTATGTGCTTTGTGTGATTGGTGCGATCTAGTTTTGCTTAGTGGTTTGTATTGATTATGTTAAAGACTCAACAAGATCCTCAAATTCCTAACAAGTGGTATCAGCGCAATCAGGTTCATGGGTTTGTTCGAGTTCCTTGGAGGAGATGGCAGATCAAACGACGAAGATCAAGTGGTTTGACGGTAAGATCAACTTCAATCAATGGAAGGTGGACATGTATGATGTTTTGGTTCAGCCCTAGAAGAGAAGAAGCCAACCGATGTGAAGCAGGAGAAGTAGGATGAGATTTGTTTGAAAGCCTTGAGTTTAATCCGGTTGCAATTGGCAAATGAAGTCAAGTGTAGTATTCTTGAGGAGAAATATGTAGCAAGTCTATAGTCAAGACTCAAATCTGACTACTCAGAATCGTCGTTGCTAGATCAGATGTATTGGAAGAAAAAGCTGTTTAGGTTCTTAATGAAAGAAGATACCCATCTTCAAGATCATATTGTGGAGTTCAATAAGGTAATATCTGAACTAAAGGCGATTAATGTTGATGATCTTAGAGAAGAGGATAAAGTTTTCAACTTGATATATTCACTGTCAACTTCTTATGATCACTTGATAACTACCTTACTACACGAGAAGTCATCCAAGGAGACATTTGCAGTAGTTGGGGTTATTAAGGGTCTGAAGAAAGATGAACTGAGAAAGGAGACTCATAAAGGAGTGTCTATTTCTACTGGGTACTTTGCGTTGGATGGTGATACTTCAATTGGAAGGGATGCGACACACAAGGATAAGATTTGTTACCACTATTGTAGAGGAGTTGGGCATTAAAAGAGAGATTTTCGCAAGTGGTTGAGTCAGAATGATGCTACTAAAGAAGGTGAACGAGCTCATATAGTCAGCACAACTGATTCAGGTAAACAAGCTAGGTATGAAGACCAATGTCTTCTTGTTTCAAGTTCTTCAGATGTGGATTCAAGTTGGTATCTTGATTCGGAAAGTTCTTCAAATATTTTCTACGAGAAGGAGATGTTTTCTACTTACAAGTCGTCAACAGGCCATAGTGTGAGAACGATGAGTGGTGAGATTTGTGAAGTGGTGAGATGAGTGAGGTAACAGTTGAATTGGAGACACCATATGGTAAATGATTCACACTAGAAGAGGTCATGCATATTCCTTTGATACAGCAGAATTTGATATCCTTGGGGACTCTTTATGCTCGTGGCTATAAGAACACAGCTCGATGTGGAGTTTTGACAGTTTGGGATAGTCGTCGTAAGGTAATGAAGGGTAAAAGGGAATTGGGCAGGGTCAGCACAACCTCTACCAGCTCTGTGGGAGCAAGAAAACTCAGCCGAGTGTATGGAAGCTCATTGTTCCTAAAGCATCATCTAGTAAGCCATCACTAGAATTACCAAATCGAGACTGCAACGTTCGAATATCGTTGAAAGGTGGAGAGAGCCTTGATGTAGGTGGAGTTTGTGTGGAGGGTGGCACCTCCATGATTACATCTACATGGGTGTGCCCTTGAGAGGGCATATAGCTGGAAGAAAACAGGTGGAGGTTTGTTCAACTAGCAGAAGAAGCTATAGAAATAAATTGTTTACAAAGCAGAGAAGAAAGGTCTAGAAGAGTTTTAAATCACACAAGTATGCATTTATGCGTATGCAATCCAAGGTGGAGATTGTTGGGTTTATGTATTGCATACGATGTTGGATAAGAAGACGATAAGACGATGGAGGGATCGAGACGATTGGAAATGACACTCAATAGAAACAATCAGCGGCAGCAGCAGAGGAAGTTGCGGTCGACCGCAACTTATGTGCGGTCGACCGACCCCTGTACACTATCCTCCCGTAGGGAGGACAGTCGACTGTCTTGTTGGTGTAGTCGACCATTTACGGTGCTGATGGGTTTCGGGCTTGAGTCTGGCTGATTCGTGAGAAGCCCAACTTGCTCTTCAAGTTAGATCGTGTGGCTCTTATCGTATGGTTACCTCTTATGTAATATCCAATGGCTATTGTAACAAGATATCAACTTAGGGTTTGTCTCTAGATCTATATAAATAATTGTAATGGCTCATAAATCCATATGATTCTATTGAATGCCGAATAAAAGAAATGAGTACTTCATAAGGGAGGGTGAGAGAGTTTCTCCATTGTAAGCAGCAATTAAGTTCCAGTTAGGCATGAGAGTTGCTATGAAAATCGGTGTCAACTTCTGTGAGTTGCTTGGAGGTTGATTGTACTTCAAATGGAAGGGAAAGTGTATGTAGGGGTAAGGTCCATGGCCACCAGTGCAAAAGGAATGGGCATTATATGAGAGACTGTCGCAAGCGGTTGAGTCAAAGGGGTGCCAAATTCATTGCCGCTGAATCAGGTGATGGCTTAAACAGTGCTTTTGTTTCAAGTTCTTTAGATTTGAATTCCAGTTGTTCTTTTGATTCAGTTAGTTCTTCTTAAGTTTGCTCCGAGATGGAGATGGTTTGTACTTACAAATTTGCATCATGCCGTGTGAAAACGAAGGTTGATAATATTTGTGAAGTAATGGTTTCTATTACAAGTTTTTCCCATGTCATTGTGTGAGAACGAAGATTGACAAGACTTGTGAAGTAATGGGTGAGAAAACAAATGAGTCGAAGATGACAGACGGAAGGGGATACACACTAGAGGAGGTCATGTATATTCCTTTGATGAAGCGGAGACTTATATCCATGAGAACTTTAGAAGCACAGTACTGTAGGTACATAGGTCCAGGTGAAGTTCGTTTAGTTTGGGAAATCGTAAGGTGATGAAGGTGAGAGGGGGATTGAGCAGGGTCAGCACAACCTCTACCATCTTTAGAGGAACAGAAAAACTTGTGCAATTGTTTCGAAGCCCATTGTTCCTAAAGCACCATCTAGTATGCCGTCACTAGAATCATCCGAGCGAGACTGCGACGTTTGAATCTCGTTAGAAGGTGGAGAGAGCCTTGAGGTAGGTGGAGTTCGTGTGGAGGGTGGCACCTCCATGATTACATCTACTGGGGTGTGACCTTGAAGGGGGCATACAACGAGAGAAAAACAGGTGGAGATAAACTCAACTACCAAAGGAAGCCATTGAAACGAGTTTTTTTTGCAAGAAGAGAAGGAAAAGTGTCTAGAAGGTTTTAAATCACACAGGTGTAGATTCGTGAGTATGCAATCCAAGGAGATTGTTGGGTATATGTCTTGCATACTATATTGGATAAGAAGACGATGAGATGATGGAGGAATCGAGACGATCGGAGACGGAGTGAAAGTAAGGGAAACAGTCAACAGCATTAGCAGTAGGTGGAGTTGCGGTCGACCGCCCTACAATGCAGGAGTTCCTGAGAAGGGGACGGTCGACCGACTTTGTGGTGCGGTCGACCGAACGTGGCGCTGATGGATTATTTGGGTCTGGTCTTGGTGATTCGTGAGAAGCCCAACTTGCTTTTCAAGTCAGATCTTACGGCTCTTATCATAGGGATATTTCTTCAGGAATATCCAATGGTTATTGTATCAAGATATCAAACTATGGTTTCTCTAGATCTTTATATATTATTGTTATTGGCCTCATGAAAAACTATGCCTGCACTATTGATTTTATGTCTTGCATACTATGTTGGATAAGAAGACGATGGAGGAATCGAGACGATCGGAGACGGAGTGGAAGCAAGGGATACAGTCAGCAACAGTAGCCGCAGGTGGAGTTGCGGTCGACCGTACTTGGGGTGTGATTTACCGCCCTACTATGCAGGAGTTCCCGAGAGGGGGACGGTCGACTGACTTTGTGGTGTGGTTGACCGAATGCAGCGCTGATGGATTATTTGGGTCGGGTTTTGGTGATTCGTGAGAAGCCCAACTTGCTCTTCACCCGGCCGAGAAATCAACTTGCTTTCAGTCCCGTGCTTCTAGAGTTATCAGGGATATAAGGCTCTGCTTCATCAAAGGAATATGCGTGCCTTCCTCTAGTGTGTATCTCCTTCCGTCTGTCATCTTCGACTCATTTGTTTTCTCACCCCTTACTCCAACAAGGCCAACTTGCTGCTGACTGTTTCCCTTGCTTCCACTCCGACTCCGATCATCTCGATTCCTCCATCATCTCATTGTTTTCTTATCCAACATAGTTTGCAAGACATAAATTCAACAATAGTGGAACTATGCCATACACCCGGCCGAGATATCAACTTGGGACATTCGACCTCAACTATGCCACAATATTGCTGCTCTGTTTTCTTCTACTCTCTTCTACGCTTCGACCTCCGTGCTTCATCTTACCTTCTTCTAATATTAACCACGAGTATTCAAGACACATTCCTAACAAACTCCACCTTGGATTGCATATGAGTTCTAAAACATTAGTATTAGAGATCTCCCTATACCTGTCAGATCGTACGGCTCTTATCGCAGGGTTATCTCTTCAGGAGTATCCAATGGTTATTGTATCAAGATATCAAACTAGGGTTTCTCTAGATCTCTATATATTGTTGTTATTGACATCCATTAAGATCCAAGGAAGAGAGAGAAAGTACTTTATTGAAGGAGAGATTGAGTGATTCTCTAATTGTAAACAACTATTACTTGCTAGTGAGGCTTGAGAGATGGTCGTGGTGAGAATTATAATATTCTTGTATCTTCTCTAGTTGAATAACATCTTGGGTTTCTTCTCCCCTGGATTAAGGCGAAAGCCCCAACCGGGACAAACTTGTGTGTGCTTTGGTGTGTTTGGTATGATCTCTTATGTGCTTGGTGGTTTGTGTTGATTACATCGAATAACTCAACAAGATTGTAACCCCTGTTTTCCCAAAATTGTATTTTTGTGTATTTTGGGTATTTTAAAAATTTTCGCAAATTATTTTTTTCCGGTTTTCAAATTTCTTTTGTCAAAATGTATTATTATATCTCTTGTATTTTTTCGGAACCATATATTTGATTATTTTCAATATATATTTTTTTCTGGCATTTTTGACCTCTTTGTGCTGATTGTGTGTCGTTTGTTCGTTTTTCGCCATTTTGAGTTCTTTTTCTCTTTTTCTTAGCCTCATTCATCATTATTATTTATTTTGGTGTTGTGGTGGATTTTCGAATGTGTTTTGGCAAATTTGTGATTTTTGGTCCTTAAGGAGATTTTTTAGGAGCCATAAAGTTCATTGTATATTGTATCCTCATTTGAATTTGACCCAATACCCATTATCCAATTTTATACCTATTGGTTCCTATTGATTTCCACTACCCATTAACCCACATTTAACCCATATATAAAACCCCTAATCTCCCTAAAACCCTAACCCTAATCTCTTTTTTCCCTTCAATAGAATCCCGGCCCCTTCTCTCCTTATACAACCGGCTGCTCCTATTCCTCCCCATCCGGCCTGTGCTTCCCTATCCCAAACCGAGCCCCTCCTTTGCTTCTACTCCTACTACAACACTTCTCCACACTTCATACTACAACCATAAAAACCCTAACCCCCTCTCCTTGTGGCCGGCATCACCAAACCAGCACCACCACCATCCCAAATCAGCACCAACTCTTTCCTTGGCTATGTTTTGAAGTGGGTTTCGTCCACTTTGGTTCGTGCATCAAGGAGAGCGATCGTGTAAGCATTTCGGTTCGTGGGTTCGCTTGGAAACGCGTGGGAAGGCCATTTTTTTCATGGGTGTTCTTCCTTGGATTCGTTGGCATTGTTTTGACTCCATTAGAGGCAAGTAACTTGTACATAATTTCATTAGGTTGATACAAATCAAAAAGTTCACATATAAGGTAGTTGAGACTAGAGACGACCAAAAATTGTATTTTTATTTGTGGATTTTGTCTCTATTGTGTAAATCAGGTCATAGATGACTTAGGACATGAGAATTGATAGGTTGATGCCCTAGATTTCACCCAAACTTGATTTTGATCGCGTATGTGTGATATTGCATGCCATGTGTTTGATTGATTGCCTATATGAGAAATATTAGGTTTTGACATGTTATAAACCCTTCTATATGATATTTAGTTGATGGGTAGGCTGCGTTTCAAATTTGGTTGAGTTTGGTTCATATTTGTGGAAGTTATGACGTTTCTAAGTTGAGTTGTGAAATCTGAAAATTTCGGCTGTGCTGTGTTGTTTGCTGTTTTCACTTATGTTAAGGTCCGAATATCAACGTGGACATCACAGTAAATTGCAGATAATTTAATCTATTTTCAAACCCCACCGATTTCACTTCATTTGGAGTTCGTATGACTGAGATATGATAATTTTAGTACATACGTGTCGGTAGTTTTCCAGATTCAGTTTCGTATAGATTTTGTTAACTAATTATTTTCAAGATCTAGATTATACATAATATCCTGCCATAAGACTTTGCCCAGTGTTTCTTCATGATGTTAGGGACTTTCCAGATTTTTGTGGCATTTTAAAGATAAGTTTTGAGCGATGATTCCTAACCTTTTCTAAACTCTACTTTTGCTGTAAATTGTGTGTTGTTCTATGTTGAATGCAGTTTTCACCCTATTTATTTTTATTATATGAAAATTAATTTTGAGATATTAAAGTTGGAAAATTTTATCTATTTTCACGCTATTTTGGCGGAAGTGAATTTCGATGCGCTGTTTGCGAGATATGCTTGTTTTCGTACAGCAGTGGTGAGAGATTCCAGATTCGTCAAACCTTGTTTTTGTGTTGCTTTTCATTTTTGATGACTTAGCTATACTTCCTGAAATATTATGAAACTTATTATTTTGAGTCTATATCTATAGGAGATTACCCCAGATTTTTCGTGGAATTATTTGACATATTTTTATGCTGATTTCATGCGTTTGAAGTCGTTCCCCTGTTTTCTGGCTGAACATGAAATCTGTGTTGAAATCAGTTTTAAGCTGAGATGTTATGAACTAGTATATGACTTTATTATACCCGTTGGATGAGTGTGGATGTCTACTTTCCAGATCCATTGACGGATCATGATTTGCATGCCTGTAGCTCTTAGAATCCCTGTTTTAGTACTGATTGGTCTTGCTGTCCTGAATATAAACATACACTGTTTGACTCGTTTATGTGACTGTCTATCATCTATGCATGCTTACTTGTCATCCTAGACCTGATACTGATTATACTATGTTAGTTTGACACGGTTTCATACTTATACCTGCCTATTTGAGAATAATAATAAATAATCAAGCCGGGGTTTAATGGGACTGATCTAGTAGTGTATAGTGCAGAAATGTGTACGCGGAAGGAGACTTGTGTTTCCTGCATGACATGTTACCGACCAAGTTTACCGACCAAGTTTTCCGACCAAGTTACCGACCAAGTATACCGACTAAGTTTACCGACCAAGTTCTGTGATTCTGTGAATACCTGAGTACACTGCCCTGCATGGTCCCCTATGAAATCTAAAGCGGAACTGTTGTGTTGTAGCAACCATGTGATAAAAGTATGGCGCATGAAGTGCTACCTAGATAGTAATCACACAAGACTTGTAAATCTCTGAAATATGAATCTGTATCTGTTCTGAAATCTGAAATCTGAATCTGAGTCTGAATCTGTTATTTGGAAATCTGAATCTGTTACCTGAATATCTGATTACCTGACATATCTGTTATCTGATTACCTGACATATCTGTTATCTGACACTTGACACTTAACACTTGACATATGCTAGGATACCATGTTAGTTGATTCTTCCATTCCATATTAGGTCTGTTTCTGTTTAGTTGTCCCCATGTGCTTGTATCATACTCTATTTGTGACCGCGACTTGCAATTGACGGGTACTTGTGTTTTCTCTTTTTCTTTTTCCTGCAAATCTACTATTGCAGATTTTGGAGGACAGGTTCCTGAAGGTATTGGCAAGATGATGGGATAGAGGTTGAAATTTTGCTATTATTATTTCTTGTAGTTGCTTGAACAATAATTGTATTCATGTACTTGGATTTATTCTTGTATTTGGGCGATGTGACCTAGGATATTTGTGTATTTCAGATCATAACTATTTGAGATTTATATATTTTATTTCAAGTATTCTTGTTGGTATTTGGTTCATATGTGCATGTGGTTGACTTTTTCTGGCTTCCGACTCTGATAAATTCTATGATGTGTTGCAAAGATTTCTTGAAACAGCTTAAGAATGATAATAATCATTCGCTGGGCTTCTGTTACGTGCTCGTATTCCATATTTTTGGGAAGCGGGGCGTGACAAAGATCCTCAGTCGAGTTTCCTCAAGAAATTCCTAACTATTTGGGGCGTATCACATATGAAAACCTGACCGAGTGCTATCACATGTTGTTGGGATTGGGGCGTCAACCAACTCCCGTTGTCGCAGCAGAACTAAATAGAGCAATTAGGAAGTCGAAGTAGATGAGACAAATCAATTGAGCACGCAAGTTGATCCACCAAACTAACACAAACACAATGATGACTTATCCCAGTTAGCTTTTGCTTAATCCGGAGGGAAATATAGGGAGATCTAATATTCAATAGAAGAGATTACAAGGAGTTACTGATTCACTCAATACAAGGAATTAAACTCACTCACTGTCATGTCCTGCTTCCTAAAAATACGAAATACGAGCACGTAACATTGGCCCAGCGAATGACTAACGTCACCCATAAGCTGTTTATCCGATTAACTTAACAATATAAATAATACAGAACAATTGCACAGGCAATAATAATAATTTCATGAACAATAATACTTTGAATTAAGCAATAAAAATATCCAAATACAATAATAACCCAACGTCTGGAAACAAATAATAATATTCGGGACATAAGTCTAATACAATAATAAATACAATCCAAATAATAATAAGTCTCAATACATTAAGTTTATTAAAGCAATAAGCAATTAGAAAGTAGTAGTCTTCAGACTGCTTGTTCTCCGACTCCAGCAGACAATTGTTCTCCAAAATCTGCAGTTTAATAAATTGTAGGAAAAGGAAAAGAAAACAAAACGCCCGTCAATACAAGTTACAAGTTGCTTGTAGTGCAGGATACAAGTACATGGGACGGATAAACAAATAGTATGGAATATGCATGATAACAAAATATAACAACTAGCATGTCAAGATAAACAAGTGTAAGTAATATGTAATAAGTGTCGAGTGAACAAGTATCATGTAAACAAGTAACGAGTAATTAGTGTCAAGAATCAAGTAACAAGTATCAAGTAGCTAGTATCAAGTGATTATGTTCAAGTCTTGTATTATTACTATCTAGGTAGCACTTCATGCATCCATCCTTGCTACATTCAAACAGTTTCGCTTTAGACTTAGTGGTGGGCTCTATAGTTCATGTACTCGGCAATGATATTCAATAATGACCAGTGACCGAATCAATTGAAATACTGTAATCAGTCATCTACAATTAATCGATGACCGATATGACCAATGGACCAATAGACCAATAGACCAATAGACCAATAGACCAATAAATAGGGAAACACGGGCCCCTCCTCCGAGTACAATCCCTATATTGTCCACTACTAAAAGTCAATCCCTTAAATCCCAGCTTGTTAATTATTTATCAATGCAACAACACAATATGCAATTTGTGACTTGAGATGAACGATAATAACAATAGGAAAACAATAGGATGACAACATGGAATATGGTGAACTAGATGTCCAAGCAACATGGTATAGGGTATTTTACAAGTCTACAGCAAGTTATACTACTATCAACACATCAAGCATACGAGATCATATAACACGTCATGAACAACATGCTTGTATACAACAAGAAGTGGTCATCCCTAGGTTAATTCCTGTCATATATGTCGCGAGACAACTACGGTCAAATCATCACAATAGAGACAATATAAACAAGGGGCCTCACACACGAATTGTCTCTAGAACCCAACTACACTACAAGCGATATTTTGTACTTGTATATGCAAGGAATTTAATACAAGTTACTTGCCTTATAAACGGTGAGTTTGAATACCAAGAATAACGGGATAAGGATCCCGAAGCAACGAACTCACGAACTAGTTCAACCCACCAATAATATGTGCATTAGACGTGAAAACATAAGAACCCAACAACACAGCACACAAAGAGACAAGCAGCAACAGAAGAGATGGCAGTAGAAGGCTTCGGCCATGGGGCGGCGGCATCGCTAGCGGCCGTGGTGGGTCATCGGCATGAACAACGAGGCGTCGACGTCGACATGACGGCGTCGAGGAGGGAGGAACAGAGACAGCAGCAATGGAGTTTTGGGGTTTTGCTGTCTGCTGTCAACGAAAATCAGAGCGGGGACAAGGATGGTCAACGGGAGGAGAACGGGGGGTTGCGACGCGTCTACGACGGGAGGGGTGTGCCGGAGGTGGTCGGAAACTCGTCGGAGAAGACGAACATTAAAGTGGTTGAGGGATTTGGCGGGAAAACCCAGGGAGGAGAGAGAGAATAGACGGCTAGGGTTTCAATTTGTGCAATATTAGGGTTTGCACTAGGGTTATATTTATAGGGCACAATTAGGGTACTGTGTTAGAGAATTAGGGTCCAATAACAGCGGTTTTGGGTCAAGAACAAAAGAAATTGGCTTTAGGGTTCAATTAAGAGATAGATCAAAATCAATTTGGTTCAAATAAAAACACCAACAATAAATAAAAGGACAATAGAATCGACAATAAAGCTCAATCAAAAGAACAAAGAACTTCATGAACGAAAATTGAAATCCAAATAAATAGATAAATAATACAAATGAAAACAATATAAGTTGGCTTGAAATTAAATTAGAATTCACCACGAAAATTAGATCAAGTACGAAAACCAAATAATTCGTTAAATGTACTTTAATTAAATAATCAAGGAATAACGATTAATAGTTATAATTACAAAATTAATAAAATCATGCAATAAAATAATTATTTGGGTTTAACAATTTATTAAAATGACCCAATAAATATATATATAATTTGGACTCAAATACAAATAGTTGATCAATAAGATCTAGAAAATAAGATCAAAGCACATCGTTATTCGAAATGAATAAATTTTCAATTAGAAAAACACTTTAATATAAATTCCAAAATGATTTTAACAAATAATGAATTTATAATATCGAAATATAGAAAATATTCAGAAAAAACGTATTTACAAGAATGGGGGTTACACTCACCAAGAACTATCTCTCCATCGAGCCTCTCTTTGCAATGGAGAAAATAATCTCTGAAGTACTCTACTCTCATATTGGAGGAGTTTACAATATATATAGAAGAATAGAGAAAAACCTTGGTTTAATCTTGATTCTTAGTCGTTCGATATAACCAGGAAAAGAAGTAACTGAATAGGAGCCATACGATCTAACTTAGAGTTGAAGATTAGGCCGAAACGACCTAACAAATCAAGGCCCAAAACGAACACAATGACGTGGTCGGTGGACCGTCCTACAAGACCGGTAGACCGTCCACCTCTCGGCCAAACCCAGTGCAACTGCGGTCGGATATGCGGTCGACCGCAATTTAGGACAGTCGACTGCAACTATGCTTGCACTATTGCTACTCTGTTTTCTTCTACTCTCTTCGATGCTTCGACCTCCGTGCTTCATCTTATCTTCTTCTAATCTGAACCACGAGTATTCAAGACACATTTCTCACAAACTCTACCTTGAATTGCATACGAGTGCTATCACTTGATGTGATTATTCATATCCAAACTCTAATGAACTCCACTTGCAAAAAAACTTAGAACAATAGTTTCTTCTTCTAATTGAAATGATCTCAACCCAATCTCACCAATTCTAGTAGACCCGTTCAAGGGTACACCTCCATAGATGTACTCACAGAGTTTCCAACCTCCGCACGAACTCCACCTACCCTTAGGCCTTCTCCACCTCGTGATGATATTCCACCTCGCAACGATATTCAAATGTCGTAGTCTCTCCTCGTTGAATCTAGTTGCGGTAAAACTAGCTAAGATTGCAGGAATAACGGGAAAAGAAGCAACACTTGCGAAAGTATTTCAGATTCCCTAAAGCTTGCAGAGATTGTTTTGGCTTGGCCCAACCACTCTCATACCTTTAATCACCTTACGACGACCTTGAAAAACAGACAGAACTCCACCTCGAGCTGTGTACTTACAACATCAAGAGTTCCCAAGGAAATCAGATTCTGTTTCAACAGAGGAATATGCAAAACATCTCTTAAAGTGAATATGTTTAGACCTGGCATCTTCAACTCAACTGTCCCCTCACCTACTACTTCACAAATCTCCCTAGTTCTCGTTGTCAACCAACACCCTGTAGTAGACTTATAAGTAGAAAACAACTCCCTCTCAGAGCAAATATGAGAAGAACTCCATGAGTCAAGAAACCTACTAGAATCCACTTCTAAAGAATTTGAAAAAAGAAGAACGAATCACCTGAATCACCTGAATCAAAGGCACTAACCATATTAGCGGATGAATTCTCATTCTTTGCGCTCTCTTGATTCTACAATTTCTAACAGTCTTTCTTGATATGCCCTGGCCTCTTGCAATATCGGCAATGGATTAAAACTTTTTGCAAAGCACATTGTCTTCTCCCTGAAGGACTATCCACTGCTAGAAAACTTCGAAAAGGCAATGATTTCTGAGTCCCCTTCCTAAGTTGATTTTCCTTTAATGCTTTGATTACACCATCTATCAAAATAATCTCCTTGGCAGATCTATCATGCAGCATGGTAGCGATCAAAGGATCGTACGAATCCGGCAGTGAATATATCAGGTTGAAAGATTTATCTTCCTCAAACACAACCACATTAATCGCCTTAAGTTCAGATAATACCTTATTGAACTCTGTAATGTGGTCTTGGAGATCAGTACCTTTCTTCATAGATAAACGGAATAACTTGCACTTCCAAAGCATCTGATCTAATAACGACGAACCAGAGTAGTCAGCTATGAGTTTTTCCTACAAATTCGCCGCATTAGTTTCTTCAAGAAATCTGCACTTGACCTCATCTGCCAATGATAGTCAGATCAGACTTATGGCTCTTTCACGAATATCTTCCCAACCGTCATCATCCTTCATATCAGTTGGCTTTTCTTTCTTCTTAATGGCTAACTGCAAACGTTCTTGAACAAGGAAATCATACATGTCAGTCTTCCAAAGATTGCAATTGATCTTTCCATCGAACTACTTAATCTTCAAAATACTGTGGTGTGCCATCTTAACCAAGGGACTCGGCAACTTGAATCTATGATACTAGTTGTTGGGATTGAGGCGTCAACCAATGCACGTTGTCGCAGCGGAACTAAATAGAGCAACGAGGAAGTCGAAGTAGATGAGACAAATCAATTGAGCAAGCAAGTAGATCCACCAAACTAACACAAACACAACGATGACTTATCCTGGTTAGCTTTTGCTTAATCCGGGGGAAAATATAGGGAAATCTGATATTCAACTAGAATATATTACAATGAGTTACTGATTCACTCAATATAAGGAATTAAACTCACTCACCAAGATCTTTCTCTCTCTCGAGCCTCTCTTTGCAATGAAGAAAATAATCTCTGAAGTACTCTACTCTTATATTAGAGGAGTTTACAATATATATAGAAGAATAGAGAGAAACCTAGGCTTAATCTTGATTCTCAGTCGTCCGATATAACCTGGAAAAGAAGAAACTGAATAGGAGTCGTACGATCTAACTTGGAGTTGAAGATTGGGTTGAAACGACCTAACAAATCGAGGTCCAAAATGAATACAGCGCAGCGGTCAGTTGACCGTCCAACAAAACCGGTCGACCGTCCACCTCTCGGCCAAACCCAGTGCAACTGCGGTCGGGTGTGCAATCGACCGCAACTATACCTGCACTATTGTTGCTCTGTTTTCTTATACTCTTCGATACTTCAACCTCCGTGCTTCATCTTACCTTCTTCTAATCTGAACCATGAGTATTCAAGACACACTCCTAACAAACATTGTTAGGAATTATTGGGAAAACCTAACCGAGGATCTTGTTGAGTTATTCGATGCAATCAACACAAACCTCCAAGCACATATGAGATCATACCAAACATAGCAAAGCACGCACAAATTTGTCCCGATTGAGGCATTCGCCTTAATCCGGGGGAGAAGAAACCCAAGATGTTATTCAACTAGAGAAGATACAAGAATATTACAATTCTCACCACGACCCTCTCTTAAGCCTCACCAGCAAGTACTAGTTGTTTACAGTTAGAGAATCTCTCAATCTCTCCTTCAATGACGTACTCTCTCTCTTTCTTGGCTCTCAGTAGAGGCCAATAGCAACAATATATAGAGATCTAGAGAAATCCTAGTATGATATCTTGACACAATAACTATTGGATATTCCTGAAGAGATAACCCTACGATAAGAGCCGTAAGATCTGACTTGAAGAGCAAGTTGGGCTTATCACGAATCACCAAGACCTGACCCAAATAATCCATCAGCGACGCGTTCGGTCGACCGTCCCCCTCTCGGGAACTCCTGCATAGTAGGGTGGTCGACCGCACCCCAAGTACGGTCGACCGCAACTCCACCTGCTGCTACTGCTGCTAATTGTTTCTCTTGCTTTCACTCTATATCCGATTGTCTCTATTCCTCCTCATCTCATCGTCTTCTTATCCAACATAGTATGCAAGACATAAACCTAACAATCTCCACCTTGGATTGCATACTCATGAATCCATACATATGTGATTTAAAACCTTCTAGACTCTTTTCATTCTCTTCTTGAAAACAATTTGTTTCAATGTCTTCTTCTGCTAGTTGAGCCTATCTCCACCGGTTTTTCTCTCACTGTATGCCCCCTCCAAGGGCACACCCCAGTAGATGTAATCTTGGTGGTGCCACCCTCCACACGAACTCCACCTACCTCAAGGCTCTGTTCACCTTTCGACGATATTCGTACGTCGCAGTCTCGCTCGGATGATTCTAGTTATGGCATACTAGATGGTGCTTTAAGAACAATGGGCTTCAAAACACTTGCGCAATTTTTTCTGTTCCACCAAAGCTGGTAGAGGTTGTGTTGACCCTGATCAATCTCCCTCTCACCCTTCATCACCTTACAATAACTTTCTCAAACTGAACGAACTCCACCTGGATATAAGGCTCCGCTTTATCAAAGGAATATACATGACCTCCTCTAGTGTGTATCCCTTTCCGTCTGTCATCTTTGACTCATTTGTTTTCTCACCCCTTACTTCACAAGTCTTTTCAATCTTCGTTCTCACACAACAACATGAGGTAAACTTGTAAGTAGAAACCGTTACTTCACAAATCTTATCAACCTTCGTTCTCACACGACCACGTGATGCAAATTTGTAAGTAGAAACCATCTCCATCTCGGAGCAAACTTAAGAAGAACTAACTGAATCAAAAGATCAACCAAAATTGTAACACCCTGAATTCCAAATACAGCTGAATTCAAAGTTCCACAGGATCTTTACACTTCTTTAGTACAATTTTACAAGGAAATAAAAAATTTTGTACATCAGAGTTTACACTATCATTACATATTTACAGCAGAAGCAATTTTATAACAAATTACTTGAATTGAAATGTACAACACTTGGATCATCTTTTACTCAGCATGCATTCTTGTTAATCACTTTGCCCTGCATAAAACTGTGGGCACGTCAGTTCCTTCAAGTGACGAAATATTATACACGGTTATCCTCTCTATGCCGAAAACAGTATAACAATTCTCAAATGCTTAACAAACCACAAACTTGTTCACAGACAAAGCTAAAGGGATATCCTATTGATGTCGTGTTGTGCGGTGCACTTAGTCCTTAATGCAGTTGTTATGTTACATGCCACTAATGTACACTTGTTCAGATTCTATGCATCCCATACTACATAGGTCTGAGACAAGCCCTTAACAGTTCTTCATCTTGTAGGGTTCAATCCCTCGTCATGACTTAACTCCTACTTTAACTACGATAAGTATCCTAGATGTTCTATGAATTACGAGCTCATGTCCAGACAGCCTGGAGGGGAATCCCACGTCATGTCACGACGCAACGTGAAGACAGCCTGTGGATAATTCAGCCTCCGTTATGGGACATGACACCACCCGCAGTCACCAAACACCCCACGAGCGTCGCCTGCGGTACGGACTCCTTGAGACATATCCACGTCATGTCACGACGCATCGTGAAGACAGCCTATGAATACTCTCACACCGTAGCTTCGAGGCCCTTATACTCATGTTTTTTTCTCTTATTTTCATCACATCTTCACTGTGTATCTAATCCTTAGTTATTTGAATCATGAACAAAAAAAATCGGTTCTCTAGAGTTAGTCTTTCCACCATACCGATCTTAACCATTGATATAACATAACCCAAATCTTGGTCTTTTCATTTCAAATTTCATTTAAACATATCTCTTTTCAATACCGGTATGAGGCTTAACTACACTCTAGTTCTCAATTTCAATTCACAATCACAAAATCGGGTCTTCACAGTCATAAAGTCTTTTTCATGATTAACTTTAATTTTCCTTTCATGTTCATAGTATTTGTATATTCATGCTCAAAAAATCTTTCATAATTCATCATAACAATCAATTTCTCTTTCATGTACAAACTCATGCATAAACAAAAGAATTCGTTTTTCTAACTTGACACATTCATAGCTCATTACCGTACTGTCATTTTATCAAAATTTACACTCTCATTGCCAAAACTCATTTCAAAACTCTTTTAAACAAGGCATGTATTTTTCTTTATTCAAGGACAATTTGAACTAATAAAAATAAATAGTTCTTGCTTGCCAAAAATAGTCTCAAATCGTTATTCATACTGGGCCACAGGTTATAGAAAGTTCTTTCACGAAAATCCAGATATTAGTTGAAACTTCAGGGCAGTCGACTGTTAAAATATGGACAGTCGGCTGTTCTGTGAGGATTTACAACTCGAAAATCAATGGTCTGGGTAGTCGAATGTCAAAGTGTGGTCAGTCGACTAATCCGCAAGGGTTTGAACTCGAAAACAAATAATCAGGACGGTCGACTGTTTCAATATAAAAAGTTGACTGTTCTGCAAAGATTTGAACTTGAAAACAAATACTTAGAGCAATCGACTATTTCAATCTAATCGGTCGACTGTGCTACTAGGTTTTTCAAATTCCCAAAAATGTTTTTAGTTCTTTTTCTTCTCTTTTTGAGTCAAAATTTCCAGAATGAAAGTTATACGAAAATACAGTAAACCAGTATTTTTATAGTCATTATTTGCTTTATAAAAACATATATTGAGTCATATTTTGTGTTTTATGTCCATAATTTCGACAATGAGAACACTTTCCATTTCTACAAAATTTATAAATCTAGCTTCCCAAATTTACTTTATGTCTCTATTTAATACTTTATCAACCCATTACCATGATTAAAGTACTAGATCCTGTTCTCTACAATTGAATTGTTCTAATTCAAATAATTAATTCTACAATATGCATTTAGTCAATTTCTGTCTCATAAGTACAAATTCGTCTCACATAGCATAATTTATAGACATAAAGCATGATGATAAGATTGATTCTAGCACTTCAATTTCATATCGTTATTCATTAGCAATCATCTTAACAGTCATTCTTTAAACTAATATTTTATCTCTAATCAACCAAACATGAGACTACAATTTATCAATTTCTTCTCAACTATTTAAGCAAACATCCCTAGCATGGCATCTACATTTAGAAGTATTGAGAAACACCCACCTATAGTTGAAGAAACGAATGAAAACTCCTAGAATGCAAGAAAGTAGCCTTCTCCTCCCAGAATGGGTTGCAAATTGTCTCCTCCTCCTTGTGCTTGCTAGGAACCCGAGCCTCCTCTTGTGCTCCTTGGATGATTGGTCGGCCTCTACTTGGTTGGAACACACACAAATGCACACTCACTTCTCAATCTTTTGCTCTCTTAGTCTTTTTCTTCTTAATGAATTGTTTTGTGGCTTCATGAGAAGAATAGCTAAAGGGTATTTATACATTTTTTTAGTTTGAGAATGGAAGGCTAAGATTCAATCAAGGAGTTATGGATTAAGGACCAAGATGAATTGGGAAGTTGTAGTAACTTCCATGATCACATACCCACTCCCCTCAACTACACCCACTCTCCCTATCTTCTTTCTCAAAACCAGCCACTCTCTAAGGTGTGCATTGCACACTCTAGTGTGTGCATGTGTTCCCTAGTACCCCCTCCCCCCCCCCCCCCATTATAAAGTTGTACCAATTTAATTAATCAATTGTCCACTAATTGTGTCTACATGACAAATTGTGACAATTAAAAGATTAATTAAGTTTGTGGGCCTTAAAATAGTAGGCTTTAGGCTCATGGGCTATTTAATAAAATACTTTAACTTATTAGGGTGGGCTTAATTTAAGAAACAAGTTTAGGCTTTATAAAATAGGCTTTTTAGAAAAAAGAATAATGAGAAACGAATAAATAATTGTCCATGTTATAAAAGTTAATTTTTATAAGAAAATATGCATACAAAATTTATACGTGCACATCACGTAAAAATTAACATTTCTCATTAAATAAAAATTCGGGATATTACAAAAATTCACATCTAAAGAAATTGAAACAAAAGCACTGTTTAAGCCATCACCTGATTCAACGGCACTGAATTTGGCGCCCATCTGACTCAACCTCTTGCAATAGTCTCTCACGTAATGCCCAATCCCTTTGCACTGGTGCCCACGGATCTTACCCCTACATACACTTTCCCTTCCATTCGAAGTACAATCCACCTCCAAGCAACTCACAGAAGTTGACGCCGATTTCTGAATCTCCTTCCTAAGTGCATCCTCCTCCAACCCCTCGATGATACCTGCTATGAAAAACTTTTCCTTGGTAGATTTATCATCTAGCACGGTTATCATGTTGGATGGGTTTGGTGGTGAACACATCGATTTGGAAA
Organism: Hemerocallis citrina; assembly: GCA_017893485.1. NCBI lineage: Eukaryota > Viridiplantae > Streptophyta > Magnoliopsida > Asparagales > Asphodelaceae > Hemerocallis > Hemerocallis citrina. The sequence goes on from CM030367.1 coordinate 170,944,352, forward strand.
CCTTTAGATCATCTACGTTGAACACCCTCAGTTCAGATAACTCCATATTGAACTCCAGTACATGATCTAGAAGAGCGGTACTTTCCTTCATTGAGAAATCCCACAACTTTCTTCGCTGGTGCATCTGACTCTGTAATGACAATTCCGAGTAGTTAGTTATGAATCTTGCCCAAAGACTCGCCGCAATTCTCCTATACTTAACTTCGCTCATCGAATACATACGGATTAAACCCAAGATTTCTGAATAAATCTCCTCACAATTCTCTTGCTTTGTGCCGATTGGTCTCCCCTTATCTCCTTCTAGGACTAGATCCAAATCCTGTTGAAATGATACTTCATGAATGTCCACCTTCAAGAGATCAAAGTTGATCTTTCCTTTGAACTGCTTGATCTTCATGATCTGATCTGCCATCATCTCTAAGAAACTCGAACAAACCCTTTAACCCAAAGTTCTTATAACAATTGTTAGGAATTCTTAAGAAAACCTGACCGAGTATCTTGTTGAGTTATTCGATGCAATCAATACAAACCACCAAGCACATATGAGATCATACCAAACACACCAAAGCACACACAAATTTTTCTCGGTTGGAGATTTTGCCTTAATTCGAGGAGAAGAAACCCAAGATATTATTCAACCAGAAAAGATACAAGAGTTTTACAATTCTCACTACGACCCTCTCTCAAGACTCACCAGCAAGTACTAGTTGTTTACAATTAGAGAATCACTCAATCTCTTCTTCAATGAAGTACTCTCTCTCCCTTGGCTCTCAATGGAGGCCAATAACAATAATATATAGAGACCTAGAGAAATCCTAGTTTGATATCATGATACAATAACCATTAGATATTTCTGAAGAGATAACCCTACGATAAGAACCATAAGATCTGACTTGAAAAGCAAGTTGGGCTTATCACGAATCACTAAGACCCGACCCAAATAATCCATCAGTGCCGCGCTCGGTCGATCGCACCACAAAGTCGGTTGACCGTCCCCCTCTCGGGAACTCCTGCATAGTAGGGCGATCGACCGCACCCTAAGTACGGTCGACCGCAACTCCACCTGCTGCTATTGCTGCTAACTGTTTCCCTTGCTTCCACTCCATCTCGATCGTCTCGATTCCTCCATCGTCTCATCGTCTTCTTATCCAACATAGTATGTAAGACATAAATCCAACAGACCTCCCTTAATCCATCGATGCCCCACCACCTCAAGTGGTTGGAAAATTAATTGCTTCATATCTTTACCTTCAGGTATTTGAGTTGTAATTGTATGATCTCTCATAAATCGTTTGAGCAATGACACGTGAAATACGGGATGTATTCTTGAGTGTGCAGGTAAGATGAGCTTATAGGCTACTTTCCCTATCCTTTTTGCTATCTCAAAGGGTCCAAAGTACCTCTTTGTTAGCTTTTGAAACACCCTTTTTCACTACTGACTTCTGCCGATAAGGCTGCAGTTTAACATAAACCCTGTCACCCACTTCGAATTCCTTATTAATTCTCTTTGCATCTGTCTGATTTTTCATTCGAATCTGAGTGTGCCATAAACTTTGTTTGAGTTTGAGCAATACATCTTTTTCTCTCCTGAAGCATGGTGTCAACTGAGAAATTTATCTCATTTCCTCTAATATAATCTGGTAAGCGGGGGGGGTCGGCCATAGACAATCTCAAAAGGAGTTACCCCTGTTGATGAATGCCCGTTTGAATTGCACCACAATTCAACCCATGTCAAGAACAATGACCATTTCTGAGGTTCCTCACTAGAAAATATCCTCAAATATTGCTCCAAAATCCTATTAACCACCTCCGTTTGGCCATCAATATGAGGGTGATAGGTTGTGCTCATTTCTAAGGTTATTCCTTACAACCGAAATAATTCCTACCATAAATTACTCACGAATACAGGGTCTCTATCTGAGACTATGGATTTTGGGATACCATGCAGCTTCACTATGTGATTAGCAAATGTCTCCGCCACCTTGAGTGCACTACAATTTGGGGGCAAAGCTACAAAGTGAGCATACTTACTAAGCCTGACAATAACCACCATTATTGCAACCTTGCCATGAGAAATTGAAAGTCCCGTTATAAAATCCATAGAAATCTCTTCCCATATCTGATTAGGCAAGGGCAAGGCCTGTAATAATCCACCAGGTTTGTTAGTCTCATACTTCACCTGTTGACATTCACTGCAACTCTACACAAAGCTTTGTACATGCTTGTGCATATTTTGCTAGTAAAAAGAAGACTTCAACCTTGCCAGGGTCTTAGCTACCCATGAGTGACCTGCTATAGGGCTTGAATGCATCTCCTTCAATATATCAGTTTGTAATGATTCTGGTACTACAATTCTATTTTTGTACCATAATATGTTATCTCTCACCATATACCCTAGTAACAACTGAGAAGAATCTTGAAGCATAGCATTGCAATGCGGATCCTTGTGGATTTCTTCTCTGATCTTCTTCACTATTAAAAACTCAGGTCTTAAAATTCCTTGCACTGATTGAAGGCACAGATGAGCTTCTTCATTTTGCATTCTAGACAAAGCATCAGCTACCAAATTTTTCTTCCCTGCTTTATACTAAATCCTGAAATCATAACCAGCAAGCTTGTGCACCCATTTTTGCTGCTCCGGGGTCTAGATAACTTAGTTAACTAGATGAGGAAGGCTTTGATGATCAGTGTATATGATAAACTATTTTCCTAGAAGATATTGTCTCAATTCTTCACTGCTTCAGTAACTGCAAACATTTCACAGGCATAAGTTGATGCAGCTTGCATACCAGGCACCATTATTTTTACTAAAGAATGCAATGGGATCTCCTTGTTGTAGTACAACACCAATGCCAACACCAGAGGCATCAGTCTCAATAACAAATGATTTTGAAAAATCTGGAAGAGCAAGTACTGGAGGGCTTTGTATCGCTATCTTGAGATTTTTAAATGCAGCTTCATCTTCATCTGTCCACCTGAAACAATCTCTTTTTAAAAGGTCAGTCAATGGGCCTGCAATTGCAGCATAATTCCTTATGAATATTCTATAGTACCCAGTTAGACCTAAGAATCCTTACAATTGTTTCAAACACTTTGGAGTTGGCCAATTATTAACTGCTTCCAGCTTCTTGTGAACTGCTTGTATTCCTTTTGCTGAAACTATGTGACCCAAGTATTCAACTGAACTTCTTCCAAATTCGCATTTAGATTTCTTTACAAAGAAAAATTTTTGTTCGAGGGTCCTCAAAACCACTCTCAGATGTTCCACATAGTCCTGCATGTTTTCACTATATACCATAATATCATAAAAGAAGACTAATACAAATATTTTCAAATATGGTTTGAAAATTGCATTCATTGCTGCCTGGAATGTAGCTGGCGTATTAGTAAGCCCAAATGACATTACTAAAAACTCATATTGGCCTTCATGTGTTCTAAAAGCTGTATTCGGCACATCCTGAGTGTTTACCCTGATATGATGGAAGCCAACTCTCAGATCGAGCTTAGAAAATATTTTTGAACCCAGTAATTCATCAAATAATTCATCCGCTGTAGGAATTAGATATTTGTCCTTGATTGTAATTTCATCCAATGCTCTATAATCTACACAAAAGTGCCCAGTGTCATCTTTTTTCTTCACCAAGAGGACTGGAGAAGAGAAGGGACTGATACTATGCTGTATGATGCCATCATCAAGCATTTTTTAGACCTGCCTCTTTATCTCTTCCTTTTGGAAATGCGGATATCAATAGGGTCTAACATTATTTGGTTGAGCATCAGGTTGTAAATGAAGTGGATGATTATACTGCCATGCTGGAGGCAGGCCAACTTTTTCTTAGCATGCTGAATCAAATTCATGTAATATATCCTGCAATTGTAGTGGTACTTCAAGCTGCTCTTGATCTTCATGTAAAATTAGATGAAAGTATTGACTAACACTATTGCACTGCATCTCCTTTCTCAGGGAATTTAGCTAAATTGGAGAGAGAAGTGGAGATTCACCTTTAAGGATCACTGTTTGGGCACCATGGTTGAATGACTTAGTCATCTCAGCATAATCCGTGACCACATTTTCTAAGAAAGCGCAACCACTACACCCCAAGCACTACATCTGCACCCTGGAGAGGTAATATATAGAAATCAATAGACTATAAGTGGTCTTGAAGCTTAATTGGTAAAGAAGCACACTTCCCTTCACACAATAGTGTCTGACCATTCCCCACCCCCACTTTAAACTCTTTACAGGGCTGCACCGATAGATTTAAAAATCTCACTAAGCGCTCTTGGATGAAATTATGAGTGCTTTCTAAATCAATAAAAAACTTGCATTGTGTGCCCTTTGACAGTTCCTTGGACTCTTAACGTCCTTAAAGATTGCTGGCCAGCCATAGCTTGAAAAGAAATCGCATGCATTTGATTAGAGAAATTATTAGGCTGCTCAATGTTTTCCAAATTCTCTTTTCTTTTGCATCTTCAACTAGGGAGATGAAGAATTGATATTTACACTTATGGCCTGGGACATACTTCTCGTCACAGTTAAAACATAGGTCTTTCTCCTTCCTTGCAGCTCATTCATCAAGAGGTATTTTCTTATTAAACGGTTTTCGTATAGTAGGTGATTGAGTATTAGTTACTGAAGAGGTTGTAGCAGGTGTGGGCAGCAGTGGTGGTAGAGTACTAGAAGGGGGTACCCATGGAGGTTTGTAAGACAAACTCATCTCCTTCACAACTATTTCTTCCAAATTTTCCTCTTGCAATTTGGCTAAACCAATTGCATCAGACAAGCATTGTGGCTTATGAGCTATCACATCCCTCTTAATAGCAGGTTGGAGACCGAAAATGAAACATCTCAAGATTAAGGTGTCACTTACCCCCTTAGTTTTATTAACTAATGTTTCAAATTGCTCTAGGTACTCAGCTAAAGTGGATGTTTGAGTCAATTTGAATAGCATACCAGCATAATCAACATAGGCCGAAGGACCAAACCTTGTGTCCAACTCATGAACAACAGCTTCCCAAATGTGAAATTCTCTGAATTTATATAGAAACTAGGATAAGGCTTTACCATCCATATAAAAGGAACATGTACTCAACTTTTGATCTTCTGGTGTTTTATGATAAGCAAAAAATTGATTGGCCTTAAACAACCAGCCCGTTGGATTTTCCCCATCAAGTCGAGGAAAATCCAACCTATAGTTTCTAATTTGCATTGCAGAGTTAGAAGGAGAAGAATTCCTTACATTGCTTTGAGATTCTTGCTCTGCCATGGAAGTGCGCAATTGGAGCTGTAAATCCATTTTGCCATCGAGAATAGTCAGTTTGTGGAACAGATCCGTTATTGACGTTGTTAAGCTCTGCAACTGATCGCATAATGTTTCCCTGTTTCTCACATCCCACTGATTGCTTCATCCACCGATGACCTCCAACGAGATGAATCATCAACCGATCTTCTACCGTCTACCATGGCTGAAGCTCAATGCGATGAATCCAAATCGGTGAAGGCACCAATGATAGCAACTGAATCAATTAAACTACTCAAAGTTGCAACTCACTACAAACAGAGGAATCTATTTAATGAAGAAAAGGTTCTGATACAAGAAATGAAGGTTTAGAGGATTTGGAGAAGAACACAAGGAGATTTTAGGAAGAAGATTTGAGATTAGGGAGATTACAATCAAAGTATCTACTTCTTAGTCTTACAACCGCTTATTTATTTATACCCAATCCCTGCTATTAGCAGTCAATCACAGCCCTAGACATATATATTTAAACTTTCCTGCCGTTTGTTTCTACAAACTGCACGTGTACACTACACCATTGCAAAATCCTTAAAGCGCCTGGGTTGTTTCTTCCCACGCCTAGTTCTTTGATCCTTCTCTTGATAAGCTTGAACAGTTGTGTTCTTATCACCCTGTGCAAATTGCACAAATTAAAATAATTTTAATGGACTCATAAAATTATATGAAATTTTAAAAAAGTGTGAGATAATTAAAAGAAATTAACTCTTCAAGTGTATAGTTTAGTAAAATTTACCCTTAAAAATATGCTCACAATCCGACCTTTGTATACTTCATGACCGGCAACACCCAGGTCTTGACCCGCCTCGTCTCAACCCTCACTTCCCTCCCCTCCCACTCCCAAATTCACATCCTATCAGATGCATTCTCCCTCATCTCCGCGTCTCTGTTTTCTTAGATCGCAGCGACGTACTCTTCTCTAATATCCCCCTCCACCTCTTCGTTCGCCTCACCCTACTTTCCGCCACCTACCTCCTTATGAAATCTCATTCTTGGACCCGATGCTATAACTATTCTCATCTTCAACCCACAATCTTCTCCAAATTCAAATTTCAAGATTTTAAAATACAAATTAGAAATTGAAAATAAAATGAGTTAGTATCTGAAGCTCACCCAATTTCCACACTTGTTGAGCGGAATTAGGAGAGAAAGTAGGAAATATGAGTTTTTCATAATTTTTGAATCCAATCAGTGGGCCCCATATAATATACGTGGTTTTAATATTGTTAGATCATCCACAGCCGTGATTGCTAAAAATGGTAAAATATATATTATACATATAGCAATTGGACTTTTGCTACAGTGGTGAAATGCTATAATATAGCAATAAAAAAAATGATCAGATGGAACTCTAAGTTCCGTCCCGCGAAAAAAAAAATTCTGGGTATTTTTTAATACTTAATTTGAATATTTTAATAATTTTAATAGTTAAAAAAAGTTTTTTTAAAAAAACAAGACGAATCTTCAAGATCCGTTCAAGGTAAGAAGTGAAAAAGAAAAAAAAAATTAGTTGGGACAGAGCTTCAAGTTTCGTTCCATATAAAAATAAAAATAAAAATTATTGTCCAAGGTACAAGTGGATTTTTTTTTTTTATAATTGGGACGGAGCTTCAAGATACGTCCACTATAATATGCATATTCTCATATCTACTCTCAAATATAGTATTGTTCCGAAGCGATTTTGTCAAAATATAAATAAATAGCAAATAACTATAGAATCGAAATTGCTATAATATGGATAAAATGGAAATTTAGCAATCCATTGTGATGAGGGGCTGTTTGGGTGTGAAACGTTAAAAAGTGATTGTCATCACTGACCAGTACAACAAAATTACTTTACAATTTTCATATTATAACTAATATTTCTCTCCTAATAATTCCTCTCAACAGGTGAAGAAATTGGTCGAGCTTCGGATACTGTGCATTTCTAGCATACTGTCAATTCATAGTTAGCTTCTAAGTTCTAACTTTATATCCTTTGGCAAGTGCCTTTTGAGATATTTTTTATTCTAAACAGCCACTGGGAGCATACATAGTCGTTAGGTATTTATACATATTATACATATTTAAGTAAAAAACAGTGCTGCAGTCAGGGCCGATCTTCATCTTGAGGTCGGTCGCCTCAGGCCTCCGACTTTTTTACAATTTTAGGAGTTTTCAAATTTGTATTTTTCTTATAAATATAGACACATTTTTTGCGTGTAAAAATTATATTATAATTAGGGCCCAAAAAAATAATTATTTGGGTTTTTCGCCTTGGGCCTCCGAGAACTCAGGGCCGGCTCTGGCTGTAGTCATTAGGCATTTATGTATACTTTAGCGATTTTGATACAGTAAAATTTTATATTTAAGAATGGATATAGCAATATGCATAATATAAAGGACGAAACATCATGTTTCGTCCAGAATATTTTATAATATTTTTAAAGAATCAGACATGTTTCGTCTCAAATATTTTATAATATTTTTTGGGATGTTTCATCCCGAATTTTTTTATAACTAAAATGTTATGCTCTTAATTAGTTAGTTAATTAGTTTAGTTAATATTTTTGTTAGATTTGTAGTCAAATAATTAGTTAATTAATTAAGTTTAGTTAACTTAAACATCAATTAAACACTGAAAATGATGGGTCATCCAGTGGGACGAAACACCACCATGGGACCAAACAACACCGTGGGACGAAACATCGTGTTTCGTCTCACACGTGGGTCCTACCATTTAAATTATATATATATATATATATATATATATATATATATATATATATATTTAAAATTTGTTTAAAAATGAAAAACCTTTATAAAATCACACTAATCTAAATGTTTCGGCCGTTCAAATTTTCTACCACTTTGCTATATTTTTCCTTTTACCCACTGCAGCGAAACAACGGAATGATATTTTCAAATATTCATATATGGATATTTTAGCTCTCACGACTGTGGATGCTTTAAATAGTATCAATAGTCATCCACCCTTTCAAACCGACTATTGAGTATAAATAGGGCTGGTTTTTTTCCTTCTTAATCTCATTGGATTCAAGCTTAAAGTTAAAGATTATACTTTAAAAAAAAAAGGAAAATACCCTATCAGATGTCTTCTTCCTCATCTCCCACGTCTCCGCTGTCTTCAATCATAGCGACGTCCCCTTCTCCAACATCTCCCTCCATCTCAACGTTCGCCTCACCCTACTGTCCGCCACCTACCTCCTTACCAGATCTCATTCTTTGACCCGATACCACAGTCATCCCCATCTTCAACCCGTACTCTTCCCCAAATTCAAATTTCAGAACACAAATTAGAAATTGGAAATAAAATGAGGTAGTAAATTAGGGTTCAAAAATTAACACATACACCATACATAGATACAATTGATTTAGTTAAGCAAAATTTTCCAAAATCATTTTCACAAACACATTGTGTTCTACATAGACATTTCATTGAACACTTAATGAGCAAGGCAAAATTCTAGTAATTAAGTTACAAATTTATAGGTTTAGGGGTTTTATATTTTTTTATTGAACATGTGCGTACTACACGTGTTAATAAATGTTAACATGTGCGTACTATCCTTTTGCTCTACTTTCTTTATTTCATAATAGAGAAAGGAGAGAGGTTGACACTATCTCTTCGATGCATTTGGTACGTGTGAATGTGCAAGGAAATCCCAGATTTCCCCTTAGAATACCTTATAGGGGGCGTTTGGTACGTGAGAATGTGCAAGAGAATCACAAATTCTCCTTTAGATTACCTTGTTTGGTATGTGGCAAACGTAGTTTTGGAAGCAATGATAGATTCCCAAGGAAATCAAAATTCTTTGTGGGGAAGGATTTGCATTCCCCCAAAAAATCATGGGATTTAAGGATTCCCATGGAATTTTCATAACAAACAATAAAATAACATAAAAAACTAGAATAAAAAAATATATTCCTCCCTAAAATCATGAGATTTGAGGATTTCAATGAGATTTCCATAACAAACAATAAAATAACCAAAAAAACTAGAATAAAAAAAATATAATAATAAAGAATTTTGACGAATGCAATGTACTATATCAAACACAATAATGCAACATTCTCGGGAATCTCCATTCTTACACTCACATTCCCGGGAACCCTCTTATTCCTGGAAATCTTCCAATCCGTGTACCAAACACTCCTATTTGGTATGTGGCAAATATAGTTTTGGAATGAATGATGGATTCCCAAGGGGAATCAAAATCCTTTGTTTGGAAAAATTTCCATTCCCCCAAAAAACTATGAGATTTGATGATTTCCATAAAATTTCCATAACAAACAACAAAATAGCCACAAAAAAAAAACTAGAATAAAAAAAATATCCCCCCACATAAAATCGTGGGATTTGAGGTTTCTCATGAGATTCCATAACAAACAATAAAATAACCAAACAAACTAGAATAAAAAAATACAATAATAAAAGATTCTTAGGAATACAATGTATTATACCAAACATGATACAACATTCTCGGAAATCTTCATTCCCACCCTTACATTTCCGGAAATCATTTCATTCCTGAGAATCTTCCAATCCGTGTACCAAATGCCCCCTTAGTATAATATATAGATATAATTATAAGAGACTACCATACACTTTTAGCCTGATATGGCTTAAAATAGGGTTAAATTGGAACCGTCCAAATCGGGCACGAATCTTAAAACCCAGGGGTAAAATGGTAGTTTCACCTACAAACGGGTCTGAAATGGGTATTGGATCTCCTCCCCGAAGACCCAATAACCCACGAACGGATCCACCTCAACTGGGTATGGGTTTTAACCCGCAGCAAACCCGGTCCAGCAGGATAGAATTAGGGTTTCTGATTAATCCTAATCAACGGCCCTGATTCATATCTATCCTTTCACCGGGAATTAGGGATTACATTTCTTATCTAGATCATAGGGATTACATCCCTAATTTGATCCCAAAGGCGGCTATAAAACCCCCATCCACCACCATTAAGAGGTAATCAATCTTTTGCCAATTTACGCTCTTTAATAATCTTCTCTTGTAGCGCCTCGAATTTCTAATATAATATCTTAGAAAATACGTGGCGCAATCCCAGCATCAACTTCAATGTAACATTAAACACAACCAACACCAATAAAATTTTTAACTTTTATTACAATAATCTTTTACATAGCATAGCGGAATACAATACATCTCAAATCACAGAATTACAAACTCTTCTCTTTACAACACTTTGCAATTACATGAGTCACTATATAAATTGAACTCAAGCATCCAAATCCGAGCTCTAAGCAACAACCTGTAAATATGAGGCTAGAGATAACCCTAACCCCCAAAACTAAAGGGGTCAGCCATAAAGGTGTGAGTGACATAAAAATAAAACAGGCAACATAAATAAACATGAACATGGAATCATAAACAACATATACTAAACAAGAATATGTGAAGTAAGAAATGACAGGGAAACATGTAAACATCAAGTGTAGCTCAACTAAGTGTTAGGTGTAGAAAACAGGAAACACATGCACGAAACCAAGTCAAGAAAACACAATTCTATATGCAGACTCTCTAATGCGTACTTGATGAAGTCTATGCATTCCATAGTACATAGGTCCGGTGCAAGCCCTTAACGTCTTCATATAATAGGGTTTAATCCCCCGCTATGCGACTAATCCTAACATGAAGACTACCACGAGATAAAGATAAACTGTGAGTATTAACCCATGCCCTGATAATTCCAGAGATCAATCCCACAGCACAAGTAATTCTGGAGACTATTTCACTCACACCTGGATAAATTCCGGGGATTATCCCACACCGCAAGCAATGGCACCTCATCACACGAATACCACATGTGCGTCGCCTCGACCCCGATAATTTCGGAGATCAATCTCACACCACAGGTAATTCCGGAGACTATTTCACTCACACCTGGATAATTCCGGGAATTATCTCACACCGTAAGTCATACTGAGGTCCCTAACTCATGTTCTCGTTCAACATATCACCACTAGTGCCTATTCTTATTAAATTAGGGTTATTTAATTACTCAACGAATCTCCTAGAGTCGGTGTACACTACCGGACTTAACTCAACATCCGAACAACTAAAATGCCTCAACAGGCCCAAACTTGAATAACTCAACTGCCGGTATACTAGGGTCACACACACACACTCTAGAGACTCAAACTCAAATTTCCAAACCAAACTTCCAACATAAACTGCTCAACTTAACATCTTGAAATCATATGTTTAATAGAAGATAAAGTATATATTAAAACATTTGAAGAATAAATCATTTGAAAGAACATTCAAGTTTATAAGAATACATCAGCACCAGTCGACTAACACAGAAGTAAGTCGACTGTCCAGAGGGAAAATTCCATGATTTAAAGAAAATAAGTTAAGTATTATAAGTCGACTTAAAAAGTCATAGGTCGACTTACCAGAGAGAAATTTCAGTAATTTTTAAGAAAATATTCTAAGTGTTTTAAGTCGACTGAAAAAGGTATGAGTCGACTGTCCAGAGAGAAATTCACAATGACTTTATAAATATAATTCTAAGTGTACCAGTCGACTGAAAAAGTCCTAAGTCGGCTGTCCAGAACGGATTTTCAAGAAAACTGAAAACATAGCAGCCGGGTCGTATCAGTCGACTGAAAATTCCCAACAGTCGACTGTCGGCCTACAGACTGTATAATTTTGATTGTGCACGATAATCAAAATTTAGAGTTTCTTAAAAAAAATTCATTATTCACTGAAATAATTTGTATTCAGATCCAAACCATAAAAACGTCAAATCTCAAAGAATCCCCAATTTGGGTATATTTCCTCAATTCAATAAATTTCTCAAATTTCAATCCTCAAGACATAATCTCTTGATTCATGACTTTCCATTCAAAATTCTCAAAACCGAACTATACCACAACTCATAACCATAATCAAATTTGTATCACATACCACTAGGGTTTCACAAGATCCAATTTGTTCATCCATCCGATCCTTTATTTTCATAATCATACTCAAACCCTAAACATGTTTTCTAGCAAATAAATTCGACATCCAAGATTAATCAAAACAATCATAGATCAACAACCAAATTATACTACTCTCATACATAAACAAATCAACCAATCAATTACATTATTCACATACAAAACTCAAAGGACAAACCAAAACAATTGCATTACTCACATAAAACATACACAAAGTAAAACAACATGTCACTCACCTACAACATACACAAAACAAAATAAAACAAAACAATGTCACTCACCTACAACATACACAAAACAAAATAAAACAAAACAATGTCACTCACCTTAGGAATGAAGAGATCCAACAAGAAAGTCTCTCTTTTTGCGAGATCCAAAATCCTCCTCTTGATCCTCCCAAAAATCACAAGAATTTTATGTTGTGCAGCGAATGACTGCTGCATTTTCTTTTAAATACCCAGGATAAGAAGTTTTAGGGTTTTTAAAACATTTTTTGCAAAATAATCCCTTTAAATATAACTTTACATAAGTGGATACCTGCTCTTGGAACTCGATAAAATCATTTAAATTGAGACTTGAAAGTAAAATATACTCATTAATCTCAACCGGTACTGTTCAAAAAGTCCAGAAAATAGATTTTGCAATTTAACCCCTAAAAATGATAAATTTGCAAAAAGGTCCTTCTTTTCTCAAAATTTGCAAATAGATCTGATTAATTTCAGAAAAATATGGAAAAAATTATAAATAAATTCCAAATATTAAATAATGATTTTCCATAAAATAATTTTGACTTTTGAACTTCTCAAGAAAATATTTGCACGTGTTTTGCACGTGTAAAAAGATATATTTCCAGAAAATATTTATAAATTCTCCAAAAATCATTTTAATTCATCATAAACATTTAAAAATAATATTTTAAAAAATAAGGGGTACTACATCACTCCCTCCTTAGAAGAGTTCTGTCCTCAGAACTACTACTAATGGGTCCAAACAACATACCAACAAGAAAACAGTATCTCATAAATGGAAACTTTGTTCGAACAATTGCATATAAGAACATTATCAAAATGGAAGGAATACAACTCAACTCAAAGGTAAAATCATTCAAAAGAATTACAATCACATAAAAGAAAATACACTCATACAAAAAGCTCAGGGAAATCCTTCTGCATGCGATCCTCTGGCTCCCAAGTAGCCTCCTCGAACTGCTGATTCCTCCACAGCACCTTAACCATAGGTATCACTTTGGTCCTAAGAACTTTCTCTCTACGGTCAACGATATCAACAGGCTGTTCCTTGTAACTCAAGTTCACCTGTAGATCTTCAGGAATCTCTACCAACTGATGATTCTGGTCTGGCACATACTTCCTCAATAATGACACATGGAACACATCATGCACTTGTGCCAACTCCTCTGGAAGCTTCAATCTATATGCTGTCTTGCCAATCCTCTCCACGATCCTGTATGGCCCAATATACCTTGGCGCCAACTTGCCTCCCTTACCAAACCTGATTACTCCTTTGGTCGGAGACACCTTGAGAAAAACTGCATCCCCAACCTCAAACTCCAAGTCCCTTCATCGAGTATCAGCATAACTCTTCTGCCGACTCTAAGCCTCAACCAACCTCTTGATAATAAGCTCAATCTGCTCTGACGTCTGCTGAACGATCTCAGGACCAAACATCTGCCTTTCGCCAACCTCATACCAACAAAAAGGTGTCCTGCACTTCCGCCCGTACAAAGCCTCATACGGTGTCATCCCGATACTCGCATGGTAACTGTTGTTATAAGCAAACTCAACCAATACCAAGTATCTCTCCCAGCTACCACCGAAATCCATAACACAAGCCCTCAGCATATCTTCTAGCACTCGATTCACCCTCTCGGTCTGACCATCGGTCTGATAATGAAACGCGGTACTGAAATCAGTTCTGGTGCCCAAAGCTACTTGTAGGCTCTTCCAAAACCTTGAAGTGAACCTTGCATCTCTATCGGATACAATCGACACAGGAACTCCATGAAGTCTCACAATTTTACCAATATACAACTCAGCCAATTTCTTAATCGACCAAGTAATCTTCATGGCTAGAAAGTGAGCCGACTTAGTCAAACGGTCCACGATAACCCAAATCGAGTCATTGCCCTTCGAACTCCTCGGCAAACTCGTGATGAAATCCATACTGATATTCTCCTATTTCCACTCCAGAATGGGCAACGGCTGTAACAAACCTCCAGGTCTCTGATTTTCTGCTTTGATCTGCTGACAAGTCAGACACCTTACCACGAAATCTGCCACATCCCTCTTCATACCAGACCACCAAAAGTGCTGTTTGATGTCCCTGTACATCTTCGTGCCTCCAGGATGTACTGACAACAACGTACTATGTGCTTCCTGCAAGATACTCTTTCTCAAATCTGCATTATCCGGAACACACAACCTCTCACCCATCCAAAGAACTCCATCTTGGACACGAAACTCTGATAGCTTGCCCTCTGAAACCTGTTGCAACATCTTCTGAATTTCTGAATCTGATCTCTGACCTTCCACAATCCTTTCTCTCAAGGACGATTGCAGCCTCAACTAAGCCAAAGACGCCCCTAAACCCTGTAGCAGCACCTCGATACCGGCCTGATCAATCTTTGCTGCCAACTCGCTTCGAGTAGTGATCAAACTTGATAAACTACTCTTCCTGCTAAGTCCATCAGCTACCACTGTAACGCCCCGATTTCTATTTATCAAAATTATTTATCTATTTTGCACGTAGTGTGCACGTGCAATTTTCGTAATATGAATGATGAGTATATGCATATATATATATATATATATATATATATATATATATATATATATATATATATATATATATATATATAGATATATATATATATATGTATATGTGTTCTTTAAATTATTTTTAAAGGCCATTTTTCTTCAAATAAACATAAGCCCAAAACTAATTTATTTATTTTTACAAAAACTATTATTTTGGCCCATCAATTTAAGCCCATGAATTATTTCTATTTTAATTACAACTTGTAATGTGGAACACTTTTTTTAAGATTATATTTTTTTATATAATGTACAACTTCTTAAATGGAGACCAATGCATGCACGTGCATTGCACGTACACGTGCATGAGCACACCATTCTTGGGCCGGTTTGGAAAGAGTGGGTTTAATGCATGGGTGGTTACCTAGAGTGTGGGTAGTTACTACAACTCCTACTCTCATCCTAGCCCTCCATCCTATAACCATCTACTAAATCCTAGCCGTCCATTTCACACAAAGATTAAGTATAAATACCCCTCTCACTCAATTGTGTTCTACATTAAAATTTTATTGAAAGAATAAAATACATTTTAGAGAGTTGACAATGAGTGCTTTTGGAGGCCGGTCATCACTACAGAAGGAACTCTCGGCTGGGCAAGGAGCAAGGAGGAGGAGTCATACTATCGCGTTAAGAAGCTTTAAGGTTTTTCGTTTACTTCTTCAAAAGGTGGGTGTTTCTCATGACTTCTAGAATAGAAATCATGTTAGGATTTGAGATTGATTTGTTAATGTGTATGTGTAAACTGAAGTGATAGAATGATGGCTAAATTGAAATCTTTCATGCTATACATAATGTGGAAAATGTGAATGAATGATAAAGAACTAATGATATTCAGAGAACTGGAAATTGCCTGTACAGTCGACCGATCATGTGAGCAGTCGACTGGTACAATGAAATGAAATATGTGCAGTTCGAAATTCCATGAAACGATGTATTTAATGTGTGCTGTTATCTTGACTTTCCTAGCATGTTAATTCGGAGTGAATATTCATCTCCGTAGACAAATAATGAGTAAAGGACGAATGTATGATTAGAAATTGTATTTGGGTGAAAGAAAATACTAGTCATGTGAAATTTACATTTAATCATAAACTATGTTGTGATGATGGTAAATAGATAAGAATCGTATGTTTATGTTGGCATTGAACATACTGTAGTTGAATAAAATGTTGTGTGCTAATTGAAGAACAGAAGGAAGAGTTATTCTTTAAATTGGAAATTACTTTGATCAGTCGACCGTATATATGTAGCAGTCGACTGTGCTGAACATTAAAGGTTTCAATTGAACACTACAGAACAGCTGACTGGTTCGAATGACAGTCGACTTCCCCGTAAATTACAATTAAATTTGAACGCTGCGGAACAGCCGACTGGCCATGTGCAGCAGTCGACTCTTCCGAGCAGTTTATTGAAGAACTTTCCTTGACTGAACAAGTCGACTGAGTACGCTCTAAGTCGACTGTCCAGATCACTTTTTGACATCTAAGAAATTCTATGATTTGTTTTATGATAAAGATTTTGAATCTAATGTTGAATGATTATTGGTTGTGATAGTTTAGAAGAAGTAAATTTTATTTGTCTTTGCATGAATTTATACATGAAATGAAGTGAATCATTTATTTGAATTTATAAAAGTTTGTATGATCGTGGAAGCTATGAACATTAAAAGGAAAATCATTTGTGATTATGAAAATGAACTATTGAGTTTGAAAGGCTCAATTCTGGTGATTGTGAATTGAAATTGAAACTAAAGAGTAGCTAAGTCTCCCACCGAAAATTGGAAAGAAATGAATTGAAATGGAATTTGAAATGAAAGACCAAGGTTGGTCATGTTAAATGAATGATTAAGTCCGGTATAGTGGAGAGGCTAACTCTAGAGCTTTGATTTTGTTCATGATTCTAATAAATACGGATTAGATACATAGTGGAGATGTGATGAAAGTAAGAGAAAAACACGAGTATGAGGGTCATCGGATTGGCGGTGTGAGAGTGATCAACAGGCTGCCTGCTTGATGCGTCAAGACATGGCGTGGGCACTACTCCAGAATTCTTGTCCCGATGGCGACGCTTGTGGGTTGTTTGAGTGGCTACGGGTGGTGCCATTGTTCCATGGCGGAGGCTGAATTGTCCATAGGTTGCCTGCTCGATGCGTCGTGTCAATGCATGGGATTCCCCTCCAGGCTGCCTGGACATGGGCTCGTAGATTATAGAACATCTAAGATACTTACTGTAGTTACCGTAGTAGAGTAAGTCATGGCGAGGGATTGAACCCTATAAACTGAAGTACGATTAAGGGCTTGCCCTCGGACCTATGTAGTATGGGATGCATAGAATCCGAACAAGTGCGCATTAGTGTCATATAATATAATAACTGCATTAAGGACTAAGTGCACAATCGCAACACGACATCATTAGGGTATTCCCTTTTAGTTTTGATTTGTGAACAAGTTTGTGATTTAATAAGAAATGAGAATCGTTATACAGTTTCTAGCATAGAGAGGATGGCCATGTATAATTTTCGTCGGTTGAATAAACTGACGTACCCACAGTTTTGTATGCAGGATAATTGGCTTGATAAAGGTTAAAGGAGAACTTATGCTTAAAGATTATTTATTGTTGTATCTTTTGTATAATGTTGTAAATTGCTTCCGCTGTCATTATATGTAAATTATTTGTGATATATGCTTCCGCTGTAAAATGTAAAGTGTAAAGATCTCATGTAAACTCTGATGTAAAGTGAAAAGTTTTTATTTTCTTGTAAAATTGTACCAAATGAAGCGTAAAGATCCGTGGAATCTCGAATTCAGTTGTATTTGGAATTCGGGAGTAGGGGCAGGGTCGGCAACTACCGAGGGAGCCTTGGTGGGTCAGCCAGAAGTGGGACCCGTGCTCGGCCTCTTCCTTTTCCTGCCATCGGCGACCTTGCCCCACTCGGTCAGCATGCCCATGAAGTCCATCTTCGGTGCCTCTGTTCAAAGCAACAAAAGAAAAAGTTAGAAAAACGTACAAGGCATTAGAAAAGGAATGCATTGAGATGTCAGGAGCGTACTCGGGTCGATCGGACTTAGGCCTGACCCGTGTAGCACCTCCTCGGTCATCTCTCTCCAGTTCAACGTCGGGAGAGCAATAAGCTTGGCCGCCACCTCCTCCTCGGCAGTAGTTAACACCGGGTCAACCCTTGCAAACTTAGGTACCTCCACCTTCCACCGAGTCGGAAAGTCCAATGTCGAAGGCCCATTCAGCAAAAAGAACTTCTCCTTCCAATGTTTTATCGAATCCGGATTCTCTATTAACTTAACGCCTCGCCGGGATGACAAGTAACAGCGAGGCTCGAGCTTCGACATCCGGTTGATTCAGTATAAACTTCGAAGGATGACCATGTCCGGCTCGACTTCGGCGTTACGGCACTGGAGCAAGAAGGCTAGCACATGGCGCCAAGTGTTCGTCATGAATTGAGTGAGGGCCAGACAGTACCAGTGAAGGACCTTCAACATGAAGGGGTGGAAAGGGAAGCGCAGACCCAAGTTCAGGGAGTCGAAATCGAAGACGCACGTGTCCGGTGACAGGACCGTGTTCGCTCGCATCCCGGGGTCGGGGAGGATCAGCTTATACTTCGGAGGGATGGCGAACCCCCTTCTTATCCGGAGGAGATCCCGCTCGGATAATATCGAACAGAGGTCATCCACCTCGGTGACCTCCCTCGGGGCGTTCTCCTCATAAGTTGCCGAGCGACCAATAGTCGCCTTCTTCAGCAGATTGCCCTCGTACTGACGAATCCCGACATGACCGGACAGCGGACCAGGCATCCGACCCGACTCCGGAGCTCCTCTCTCAGGCTCCACGATCTCCTCGACTATCGTAGACCGGACCACTACTCTCTTCTTCTCCTCGGCCACAGATGACCCTACTACCTCCTTCCCCTTTCTGCGGCTCACTACTTCCCTCCTCTCCTCGGTGCCTCGATCTCCCGAGGACGATGCCTCACTTCCCGAGCTCACTCTTAACATCTCGAATAAATAATCTAAGGCAATGGAGACTGACCTTGATGTGACGTAACCTTGAAGTGATGTTCACGGTCGGAAATAGTTCGCCGAAAATCGCCTGGCCCACCCGACAGCTAGCACAACCACCTTGGAGCCCAAATCGCCGCTAGCAGAGCAAAATAAGAGCAAAAGTAAAAACTTGGGAGTGAAAGTGAGAAATGAGCTAAGGGGTGAGGGGGGTAAGAACTTATAGGCAAAAAGCATCTGTTGGGCTTTCGAAATATTTAAGGGCCCACTAAGGGAAGGTAAAACGACAAAACAGAGAACTGCAACGTTTCGGGGGAAGGACCGGTCGGTTCGCTTAGCACCACCACTCGACGACCCGTGGCTCGCCGAGCCATTAACTTCATCGAGCCGGGATGACGAGGTACCGACCTCCACATATGGAGAAAAATTCCGCCGAGCCAGTGTCACCGTCGGATTGTCTCAAATATCGTGCTTGAATTTGATGGGCGGCTCAGATCACGCCACGCCCACAAAACGACAAGATAACGTTTTCTCGTGATCTGAACCTCCACCTTCGTGATATGCGCCTTGATGAACGTCCCGGATCGCACCACGTGGTTCGAAGACTCGATCCGAGCCACCGATTCACCGGATCGCTCGGTCGAGCCACCGAGCCACTGACTTCATCGAGCCAGGGTGACGAGGTACCGACCTCCACATATGGAGAAAAATCCTGCCGAGCCAGTGTCACCGTCGGATTTTCTCAAAAATCGTGCTCGAATTTGATGAGCGGCTCAGATCACGCCACGCCCACAAAACGACAAGATAGCATTTTTTTGGGATCTGAGCCCATCCTCATGATTCACACCGCGATCAACGTTCCAGATTAGGCCACGTACCCCCAACAGTTCATTCCGAACTCCCGAGCCACCGGAAGGCCTAGCCGAGCTACTAAACATCTTAGCTGAGCTACCGAGCTACTGGGAGCAGAGGACGAGCTGCTGAGCCACCGGAGTGCCTAGCCGAGCTACCGAACAGCTTAGCCGAGCAACCGAGCTACTAGGGGCAGAGGCCGAGCTGCTGAGCCACTGGGGTGCCTAGCCAAGCTACCGAACAGCTTAGCTGAGCTACCGAGCTACTGTGAGCAGAGGTCGAGCTGCTGAGCCACCGGGGTGCCTAGCCGAGCTACCGAACAGCTTAGCCGAGCAACCGGTCTACCGACTCACCGAGCCAAAGTGATGAGGTACCGACCCTCACATTTGAAGAAAAATGGAATTGACCCGTCTCAGCCGTTGGATCTTGTCAAAAAGCGTGCTAGAACATGATGGACGGCTCAGAGCATGCCACGTCCACAAAACGACAAGATAGTATTTTTTGGGATTTGCGCCATAATGGACGCTCACGATCGTGCCACGTAGCTCGGCAGATCCCTGCGCTCCGAGCCGAGCTGCCGAGGAGTCGAGCCGAGGTGCCGAGGCACCGACCCTCACATACGGAGAAAATACTAGCCGACCCACTTGGATCGTCTGATCCCCCAGAAAATCACGCTCGACGCTGATGGAGGGTCCAGATTGCGCCATGCCATAATTCGGAATAAAAAATTAGTTTTTATTTATTAAAATCGTTTTATTTATTTAAAAATTGCAAAAAAATGATTAAAATTCGGGAAAATTAATTAAAAACTCTAGAAAATAATTATAAATTTGGGAAAATATTTTAGAGCCCCTGAGTAAATAATTATTGCCTAGAGCGATTTATTAAGACCCCCGAATGACGAATCAACACTTCACAAAATTAAATAAGTAATCCGAAAAATAGATAAAAATTAAGGAAAAGCGCCAGAAGCTCAGGAGAGCTCAAGAACGACTTAGAGCGCGCAACTAACTCGGAAAATCACCATACTACCTCATACAAAGATTCGAAACCTCCCATTCGGACTCCGATACACCTCTGCAAGCCATTAAAACAATAAAACTACTCCTCAAAGGCTGATCTAACTCAGTCTTCAGGAGTGGGGGGCTCGTGATATGGCTAAAAATAGGGTTAAATCGGAACCGTCCAAATCGGGCACGAATCTTAAAACCCAGGGGTAAAATGGTAGTTTCACCTACAAACGGGTCTGAAATGGGTATTGGATCTCCTCCCCAAAGACCCAATAACCCACGAACGGATCCACCTCAACTGGATACGGGTTTTAACCCGCAGCAAACCCGGTCCAGCAGGACAGAATTAGGGTTTCTGATTAATCCTAATCAACGGCCCTGATTCATATCTATCCTTTCACCGGGAATTAGGGATTACATTCCTTATCTGATCATAGGGATTACATCCCTAATTTGATCCCAAAGGCGGCTATAAATACCCCCCATCCACCACCATTAAGAGGTAATCAATCTTTTGCCAATTTATGCTCTTTCATAATCTTCTCTAATCACTGACTTAAGCGTCGGAGGGTGCATCGCCGGGATCAACCCCAGTGTCTCGCACTTTTTGCAGGTGAACGGCGGGAGTCAACTATCAAATTCCGGCGGAAAAGGTTAAGTGTTGTTATTCAGTTTTCCTAAGAATCCACAAATACTATCTATTTACCCCCCACACCAGATTTAGCGGTAACACAGCCTTTTTTTAAAAAAAAACTATCATATTTATGCTTTATTATGGGTAACCCCCAAAACCCTTTTTTTCTTCGCATAAAATTACTTCAAATGATGAAAATTCCCTTCCATCCATTCCCCCCCCCCTTTAAATTTTTTTTAAAAAATATATTATCTATTTCTCACTCTTTTTTCTTCCCATTCTAACTAATTTCATCTTCTTTCCCAAATTTCACAAACCCAAATTTCTCCCTAAATCCATGTTTCTTTTACAAACTCGAATTTTCTCTAGTTTGTTAAATAAGGATTGGAGAAATTAGAGTTTGTGAAAGAAATCGGGTTTTGAGGAGAAATTAAGGTATGTGAAATTTGAAAAAACAAATGAAATGGATTAGAATGGAGAAAAAAAAGAGTAGGAAAGAAGATATAATAGATAAAAAAGTGAAAACAAGTAGGGAAAATGAACGGAGGGGTATTGTCATTCGAGATAGTTTTTTACAAATAGAAAAGAAAATTTGGGGTTACGCATAACAAAACACTGTTATGGTAGTTTTCAACATCAACAACAAAAAAGGTATATAGTAGAATTTTGTAATGGGTAATGCTACACCTACTACCAAATCTACTATATTTTTCTTTACTACCTTAGGTGGCACACTGAGCAAAAGTAGAAAATCACACCTACCTTAACACGTGCACACCATATTTTTTTACTTAACAAAATAAAATACAAAAACAAATACAAAAACAAAAAAATCCTTCCTTTCCCAACTCCCCCTCCTCAAAATCCCGCTAACCCTCCTTTCCCCCCCCCCCCCCCCCCCCACCAAACCTAAACAGTCGCCGTTCACCAACCCGCCTAAATCCTCGCCGTCGACGCTCGCTGGCCTGCCATGGGTGATGATACCGCCGGTAAGAATTCTCCTATGAATTCGGGTTTTTAAATTCCTAATTTGTTTTGTAATATTGTATTCATGGAACCCTAATTTACCTCTCGCTTTTACTCTTGATTTCTAATTAGGGCGTTTCAATTCTTAAAATTTTAAAATACAAACCCTAATTATGGATTCAAAAATAAAGATTGGTTATTTTTAGGCCAAATCCTTACTAATGTTCTGTTATTGATTCTTTGTTTCTTCAGATCCAAATAAATTAGATTTTAGAGGCTATGATAGAAATTGGGAATTTGGAAGGCGAAGAGATGAAGAAAAGAATAAACTTTGAGAAAGTAAGAGGTAATGTAAGTGATTATATGTTTGTTTTTGTTTATTCACTGATTTACACGACTCCCTCCAATGTGTACTCCCAGAGATTACGGAGATGGCAATTAGGCATGTATGTCATGTCGTCGCTGTAATTAACCTAGATGTAGGTTACCTGAAGATCAACTTTTATTCTTCAATTTGGTGGTAATTATGTTCACTACATCTTATAATTATTTCACATGAAAAATTACTTTTGTTAAGTTCTTGAGCTTTTCATTTACTTTTAGCAATCTCTCATAATTATTTTAGCAATCTTTCTTCAATTAGAATTGTTGTTTCAGTTTTTATATCCCTTATCGGGTAATATTTAATTTGTTTGTGTTTGACTATTTTTCTGCTTTTTTATGATAATATGGTCAAGTTTTGAGATTCATGATCAGATGCAAACCTAATAATGTAAGGTTTCGGATTAGAAGCAAGGGGATCGTCAAGTGTGAAATTGGAACAAATTGACTTGCATGTGAGGGCTTTTTCTTCTAACTGATATCTGTTTTCATTTGAACTTTTGCATTTTATTTAATAATATCATTAAATTTTCTATTACAAAGAATGATGGATTGTAGATGATGGTAAAAAGCATGAAAGTTGAATAGTTTGGTCAATTTTATCATTATTGTATTTTATTATTTTTATTTTCTTAAGGTAAAAGTGATCAAATGAGTGAATATATAAGAAAGCTAAGGACATCCATCAAATGGTTGATGAAATGAGAAGATCAAAATTTGATGAAGCAAGAAAAGCTTCAGAATATGTTGGAATCAGAAGGGAAACAACATGTAGATAGTTGTATCTTTTTTGCATATTTTTTTTTGTTTGAAAAGTTTTGGTGAATTATAGTATTGTATATGTGATTTATAATTTGATCATTTTATACAGACACAACTAAGGAATAATATAGAAAAGTTGGAGGCAAATATTCAGGAACTTCGCAGACAATATGAGTATTTGCAACAAAGCTTTAGAATGGAGGAATCTTACAAGATTGTAAGTCACTTTCTTAGCATCTCTAAATTTCAGTAATTATTCGACTATTTTTTTATTTTCTTTTAGTTGAATAGATATATAGAATGATTTTGGTTGGTTTGAAAGTGTGAATTAGTTAATTTGTATATTTATCATCTTTTCATTATATTGTGATTGAAATAGCTAAGATGTATTTTTAAATTTTTAAGTAATATATAATTTTATGAGTCCCTCAAAATTATTTTAGTCTGTGCAATTTGGACAAGGTAACACTAGTTTAGTCATTAATCAAATAAAAAAATCTTCTTTTGCATATAAGCCCAAGCATAATCCATGGGCCATTCTCCCCTCTTCCATGCAAAACAAATTCAAGTGGTTTGTTAATTGTTCATTCACGATAAGACTCATATGCTAGTAGTCACAGTGGTGGGGTAATAAGCTTCTTACCAAAGAGTCTAAGGCTGTGTTTGGTTTGTTGTTCTGGAAATTTATTTTAAACATAGTTTTTGGAAGAAAAAAAAATTATAAAGTTGTTTTTGGTGATTTTCGAAAACAGAGTATTGTTTGGTAAACTTTTTTCATAAAATAGTTTTTTTCAAAATTAAAGTATAAAAGGTGTTTGGTAAACTGTATACAGTATGTATGTATATATATAACTCGTATTCATGTATATATGTATATAAATAAATACTTTATATTGTATTCTAATATATATAATATATGTATAGGTTTAGTTGTATGTATATACTATATACAGTATATATACTGTGATACATACATGTTGTATACATATACATACATACTGATATATAATAATATAAAATAATTTATTATAATAAACATATTTAATAATATACATATATATAATAATATATAATACTTATAATAATATATAATAGTAATATATAATATTAGTAATACATATTATAATAATAATAGATTATTATAATAGTAATAGTATATATAAAATAGTATATATGAAATAATAGTATATATATATATATATATATATATATATATATATATATATATATATATATATATATATATGATAAAATACAAAGAAA
Source organism: Hemerocallis citrina (assembly GCA_017893485.1). Lineage (NCBI taxonomy): Eukaryota > Viridiplantae > Streptophyta > Magnoliopsida > Asparagales > Asphodelaceae > Hemerocallis > Hemerocallis citrina. The sequence goes on from CM030367.1 coordinate 170,969,336, forward strand.
GTTATCAAGTGGCTTTCCTTCAATCCCCCAAAAACTAAGAGTGCGTTTGTTTTGATATTTAGAAAAGAGTTTTCTGAATAGAGTTTTCTGAAAACTGTATTCTGAATAGAGTTATTCTGAAAATGAGTTTAAAAGCTGTTTGTTTATATTATTTTCGGAAAACTGTATTCTGAAAGCTGTTTATCTGAAAAAGAGAGTTTAGAAGCTGTTCTGTTATATTTCTAGCTGAAAACTGTTATCTGAAAGCTGTTTTTCTGAAAAAACGAGTTTAAAATTTGTTCTGTTATATTTCTTGCTGAAAACTGTTATCTGAAAGCTGTTTTTTCTGAAAAAACGAGTTTAAAATCTGTTCTGTTATATTTCTTGCTGAAAACTGTTATCTGAAAGCTGTTTTTCTGAAAAGGAGAGTTTAAAAGCTGTGTTGTTATATTTCTAGCTGAAAACTGTTATCTGAAAGCTGTTTTTCTGAAAAAGAGAGTTTAAAAGCTGTGCTGTTATATTTCTAGCTGAAAACTGTTATCTGAAAGCTGTTTTTCTGAAAAAACGAGTTTAAAAGCTGTTCTGTTATATTTCTTGCTGAAAACTGTTATCTGACAGCTGTTTTTCTGAAAAAGAGAGTTTAAAAGCTGTTCGGTTATATTTCTTGCTGAAAACTGTTACCTGAAAGCTGTTTTTCTGAAAAAGAGAGTTTAAAAGCTGTTCGGTTATATTTCTTGCTGAAAACTGTTACCTGAAAGTTGTTTTTCTGGAAAAGAGAGTTTAAAAGCTGTGCTGTTATATTTCTAGCTGAAAACTGTTATCTGGAAGCTGTTTTTCTGAAAAAACAAGTTTAAAAGCTGTTCTGTTATATTTCTTGCTGAAAACTGTTATCTGAAAGCTGTTTTTCTGAAAAAGAGAGTTTAAAAGCTGTTCGGTTATATTTCGTGCTGAAAACTGTTACCTGAAAGCTGTTTTTCTGGAAAAAAGAGTTTAAAAGCTGTGCTGTTATATTTCTAGCTGAAAACTGTTATCTGGAAGCTGTTTTTCTGAAAAAACAAGTTTAAAAGCTGCTCTGTTATATTTCTTGCTGAAAACTGTTATCTGAAAGCTGTTTTTCTGAAAAAGAGAGTTTAAAAGCTGTTCTGTTATATTTCTTGCTGAAAACTGTTATCTGAAAGCTATTTTTCTGGAAAAACGAGTTTAAAAGCTGTTCTGTTATATTTCTTGCTGAAAACTGTTATCTAAAAGCTGTTTTTCTGGAAAAACGAGTTTAAAAGCTGTTCTGTTATATTTCTTGCTGAAAACTGTTATCTGAAAGCTGTTTTTCTGAAAAAGAGAGTTTAAAAGCTGTTCTGTTATATTTCTTGCTGAAAACTGTTATCTGAAAGCTGTTTTTCTGAAAAAACGAGTTTAAAAGCTGTTCTGTTATATTTCTTGCTGAAAACTGTTATCTGAAAGCTGTTTTTCTGGAAAAACGAGTTTAAAAGCTGTTCGGTTATATTTCTTGCTGAAAACTGTTACCTGAAAGCTGTTTTTCTGAAAAAGAGAGTTTAAAAGCTGTTCGGTTATATTTCTGACAATTTTGAATATCAATTTGCATTTATCATTTGCTGATATTTTTTTAATTGTTGCAGTTAGATTGCAATGTTGTACAAGTATGAGAACAAGAATACCTGAGCAGCCTGTGAATCGAGCAAAAATCAGCCGCCATCATCTCCACGACTGATTGTTCACGTTAGAGTACAAAATTTCGTTTCAAAAGATTGTATGTACATAATATAGATTCAGTGAGGTATTGTGAAGCAGCAACTCGCAGTTCATGTATCAGTTATTCTATTTGGATCAATGTTTTGCTGTTATCATTACCTCTTTTGGTAATTGCAGTTCTTCAGTCTTAAATGAGAAGTATTTTTTTGTTTGTTTTGTTGAGATTGCATGTGATAGCAAGTAGTAGCAGTAATCGGATAAAATATTGCATGTGAGATCAAATAGGATGTACGAGAAGATAATCAGACTAAAAAGTATTCACAAATCAACATACTCAACCAATTTATTCAAGAAAACAAGCTTACTTCATTACTACTGTTTACATTGTTCAACAATCCCAATCAATATTGTGGAACAATGGCACAGAATCAATACACATATTTTGATAACAGGTTCTACAATTTATTTTGCTGAATCAATACAAAATTGTAACAAAATAAAAAATAGTAATGTTGCCCAATCAGTTTAACTATGCTGCCTGCAACTGCTGTTGTTGATTCTTAACTCCTTGTGCAAATTTGTACCTGTAGTCAATTTAACAACTATATTAATCACAGGAAAAAAAGGAGAAAAAAAAACAAGCATCGAAGAGAAGATTAACCAAACATTTGCAGCAACCCTCTTTTGATCGCAATCAGCTAAAAAAGCCCCCAGTTGCCCTCTTTGTTTTGCAAATTGAGACTTAAGTATGAGAAGACTTGAAAGCATCCTGACTGCAGAGAACATATAATCAGCACCCCCAAAACCATAAAAACAACATAATGCCAGAAAAATACTACCCAGTCACATCTCAGATTCCAGATGCATCAATAACAAAAACTCCATACTAGAGCTGCATTTTTTACAATGCCACGCCCACTAGTACAAAGCACTGTTCTTGAAAATCCGTTCATCATTGACTATAGTGACAACTTGGCTTGGTTGTTTGAACCAGGCCCTTTTTGAAAACAATATTACCAATACTGAGGATACCCCCCACTGTATTGAGTCAAAAAGCTCCAATCCCCTCCTTCTTTTTCACATATAAGGACTCACAAAAAACATGCACCACAATATCAGATAGCTGTATCAGAGCACAAAGTAGAACCATGTGAATACAAGTGCAATACAGCTGCACAAATCAGATGCATCAAAATACATGAAAACACTAAAAATGGTCTGCTTGATCCAAGTTCAATTTTTTTTTAATGGAAACAACCAGGACTAATAACTTGAGTTGGCAAAAATCGAAAGTGTTTTTTGATGACAACAATATTACCAATACTGAGGATACCCCCCACTGTATTGACCCAAAAAGCTCCAATCCCCTCCTTCTTTTTCACATATAAGGACTCACAAAAAACATGCACCACAATATCAGATAGCTGTATCAGAGCACAAAGTAGAACCATGTGAATACAAGTGCAATACAGCTGCACAAATCAGATGCATCAAAATACATGAAAACACTAAAAATGGTCTGCTTGATCCAAGTTCAAATTTTTTTTTTTGGAAACAACCAGGACTAATAACTTGAGTTGGCAAAAATCAAAAGTGTTTTCTGATGACAACAATATTACCAATACTGAGGATACCCCCCACTGTATTGACCCAAAAAGCTCCAGTCCCCTCCTTCTTTTTCACATACAAGGACTCACAAAAAACATGCACCACAATATCAGATAGCTGTATCAGAGCACAAAGTAGAACCATGTGAATACAAGTGCAATACAGCTGCACAAATCAGATGCATCAAAATACATGAAAACACTAAAAATGGTCTGCTTGATCCAAGTTCAATTTTTTTTTAATGGAAACAACCAGGACTAATAACTTGAGTTGGCAAAAATCAAAAGTGTTTTCTGATGACAACAATATTACCAATACTGAGGATAACCCCCACTGTATTGAGCCAAAAAGCTCCAGTCCCCTCCTTTTTCACATACAAGGACTCACAAAAAACATGCACCACAATATCAGATAGCTGTATCAGAGCACAAAGTAGAGCCATGTGAATACAAGTGCAATACAGCTGCACAAATTAGATGCATCAAAATACATGAAAACACTAAAAATGGTCTGCTTGATCCAAGTTCAATTTTTTTTTAATGGAAACAACCAGGACTAATAACTTGAGTTGGCAAAAATCAAAAGTGTTTTCTGATGACAACAATATTACCAATACTGAGGATACCCCCCACTGTATTGAGCCAAAAAGCTCCAGTCCCCTCCTTCTTTTTCACATACAAGGACTCACAAAAAACATGCACCACAATATCAGATAGCTGTATCAGAGCACAAAGTAGAACCATGTGATAGCTCCAATTCAACTGCAAAAATCAGAGGCATCATAATACCTGAAAATACTAGTCTGGTCTGTTTCTTCCAAATTTATACATTTATTTTCAACAACCAGGAGTAAAAACTTGAGTTGGCAATAATCAGAAGTTTTTTTTTTTTGAAAACAATATTACCAATACTGATATCCCCCACTGTATTGAGCAAAAAACCTCCAATCCCCTCAAGGTTTTTTTCACATATTAGGATTCACAAATCAACATGCATCACAATGCAGATAGTTGTATCAGAGAACAAAGTAGAACCATGTGAATACAAGTGCAATTCAGCTGCAAAAATCAGATGCATTGCCAATACAAGAAAACACTATTCTGGTCTGCTTGTACCAAGAGCATGATTTTAAATAACTACCAGGAGTAGTAAATTGAGTTGGCAATAATCATAAGTGTTTTTTTTGGATAACAATATTACCAATACTGATACCCCCCACTGTATTGAGCAAAAAACCTCCAAACCCCCCCTTTACTTTTTCACATTTAAGGATTCACAAATCTACATGCATCACAATGCAGATTGTTGTATCAGAGATCAAAGTAGAATCATCTGAATACACGTGCAATTCAGAGTTTAAAATCAGATGCATCATAATACATGAAAACACTATTCTGGTCTGCTTGTTCCAAGAGCATGATTTTTTAAACATATTGAAGTAACAATCTGAGTTGGCCTTTGTTAAAAGTGTTTTTGGGAAACAATATTACCAATACTGATACAACCCAACCTGTTTTGCAGCAAAAAAGCAGTTTTTTTGATAACAACATATCAGCAGCACCCCCAAAACCATAAAAACAACATAATCGGATAAAAATACAAACCCAGTCGCAGTCTCAAATTCCAGATGCATCAATGATAAAAACTCTATACTAGAGCTGCATTTTTTACAATGCCACGCCAACTAGTACAAAGCATTGTTCTAGAAAATCCGTTCATCATTGACTATAGCGACATCATCTTCGTTATTTTTAAAAAACAAATGTGTTCACTTGCTGCTCTTGTAGTATTCTGAATATTTTTTCATCAAAAAACACTTAAAACAAAGGCCAACTCAGGAAATTTCTTCTTCAGGAAATTTAATAAATGAACTTGGAACAAGCAGACCGGAATAGTGTTTTCATGTATTGGTAATGCATCTAATTTTTGCAGCTGAATTGCACTTGTATTCACATGGTTCTACTTTGTTCTCTGATACAACAATCAGCATTGTGATGCATGTAGATTTGTGAATCCTTATATGTGAAAAAAACCTTGAGGGGATTGGAGCTTTTTTGCTCAATACAGTGGGGGATATCAGTATTGGTAATATTGTTTTCAAAAAAAACACTTATGATTATTGCCAACTCAAGTTTTTACTCCTGTTTGTTGAAAATAAATCATATTTGTCGTAGGCTCAGATTGTTCAATTCAATGATAAAAAATTCAAGACAGGGCTGCATCTTTACAATGCCACGCATACTGCCACTGAGTACAATGTACCCCCCCCCTGTCCCATTCCCACTTTGCCGTCAACAATAACTGAAATCATCATCATTGTTTTCCACAATGGATTCATTCTTACTAAACCGTTCATTCCAAACTTCAACCACAGATTAGTTTAACGTGTATTATACATCATTTCAGTGGTTATTCAATCATATACCCCAATCTCAATATCCGTTGCTTGACAATACAATTAAGCAGAAAGCGGGAACGGGGTGGGGGAGGGACACATTCCACATTGAATGAAAACCTATCATCATTGCCTAAAACGACATCATCTTTGTTAGGTTTTCAAAAATCAAATTTGGATTATTTACAGCTACCGACAATTCCAACCATTTTTCGAACCAATCATGTGCACGACATTGAATCCGTGCCCAATACCTGTTCATCCAAAAATTTTCGAGATGAAAGCACACACCTTGCAGAAAAATTACATTCGTTAAAAAGTTCGAAAAAAGAATACAATGAAACAATATTACATTCAAAACTCATTAGTGTGTAGCATTCCACATTGCCATGGCAATTTCGTCTCTTTTCTTATTCATATGTCTCAATTGGGAAGATGATAAATCCAACCCCTGCGATGTGGATGCGATATCTTCGGTGTGTTGGTCATGTACTAATTGTTCATCATCGAGTTCCTCTAAAAATGCATCGTTTTGTGAGTGCAAGCATATAAAATTGTGGAGTGCACAACAGGCTGTGACCATCATAACTTGATTTGTAAACAGGTAGTTTGGCATGTTCTCGAAGATGGCAAACCTCTTCTTGAATACACCGAACGTTCTCTCAATCACATTCCGTAACCTAGCATGCTGTTTATTAAAAAGTTGTCTAGGTTGGGTTGGTGCATGGTTGGCTCCTTGAAAGTCCTGTAAGTGGTATGGCTCACCACGGTATGGCGCCAAAAAACCAGGCATATTGGTATAACCACAATCTACTAAGTAGTATCTATCGTTCGGTGGGATTGGCAACAGTTTTTGTGCTAATGTAGTATGCATTACACGGGAATCGTTCGCACTGCCTTCCTATCCCGCATAAACAAATGTAAACAGCATGTTAAAATCGCATGCTGCCAATACATTTTGACTTACAATACCCTTTCGAGAGCGACAAGCATTGCTTCGAGCAGCGGGAACTGTAGCTTTGATTAACGTGCCATCAGCAGCACCAATAGCTCCCTACATTAATGAATTCGAATAATAGATATCACAAATCCAAACTAGGAAAAAACTTTAATAATACATGACGCAATCAGGGTGACATAATACCTGAAACCACGGGTAAAAGTCCTCTGAATTAGCGATTCTGTGATGTACAAGTGTATAATCAAGGTGTCTGATAAGGAATGTTGCTGCTCTTGCCAGACCTTTCAATACCTTTGTAAAGTGCTTTTTGATTGTTTGAGTTGAGTGGTTAAACGTACTACCGGCTAGTCGCATTCTTGAACTATGACCGACAATATACAGGAAAATTGCCACGCTTTCCTCGAAAGACACTCGTTTATGACCTGAAGACTCCGCTGTTTCCTCGCAATAGTTCCCATTTTGCAGGAAAGCACACAAGGCCATAAAACAATCTTGGTTCATACGGAATATTCCACGAAACTCGGCCTGGGAACCCTCTAACATATTATCCAAATATTCACGTCCTGTTTGCTTTTTATTAGTGGACCTTGTACGGTCAAGTTCTTCACATAATTCAGTTAGCAAGACTATATTCATCACCTCTTCGAGATCGTCACTACTGGATGAAGAAGTATCCATAACAGAGGATGCACTTGCAGTAGTAACTCACTATAAACAAGAAGATAGAAATCATTTTGAGAAAATCCCATATCAAGTGCACACACATTTAATAATACGACTATATGTAACGAGATTTACGGAATCACAAAATAACATATTGAGAGATGGTAGAATTCCACAAACTGTAGCATTGAAAAAAGATAACAAGGTATCCTACTACTAGCAAATCTATTTTAAGGATTAAATTTAAATTATAACATTACAAATTTAAATTAAATTAAATAAGCAATTTGTTCACCGTCAAGCCGTCATACTACAATCAACCTCAAGCAAATACGAAAATAATCATAAAAAATTGTCTACAACATGGTTTGTTCATCCCATTAGGCTGAATGGGATGACTACAGGGTGGCATAAAAATGAACCGCCAACTCCTGCTGTTCTCGAGACATACGGAGGAAAGCATGACAAATGTTCGGATTCTGAAATAGGTAGTGTCCTGCTTTTAAAGCTACAATTGGATCAAGTCCTGTCATCGCACTTATTATATCTTGGCATTGATCCTGTTCGGCCAAAGCAGGGTTAATCGAGGCATCACTGTCCACCTCATTTTTATTCTTGTACCTGCTTCTTTTGACCTCTTGAGTTTGCTTACAGACATCAAGATATTCTTTCACCATTGACATCGCTGATCCGCGGCCACTTGATGCACTAGATTTTCTCTTATGTGATCCCGACCCCGAACCCATTGGCACATCATCAGCCTCATCAATCACATTTACGTGTGATTGATGGGAGTGGCCAAACTCATAGTTCATCCTCCGCGCCTCCTCATCCTCGAACCCCCTTTGTGTGGAAGCCCTTGCCACATTGCCCTGGGCTACAGATTCCTCCATTATTTTTGTCAAAGCATCATAATGTGGCAACCCCTTGTGTTGATATTTTTTTGCATCAGGATACATCTATTCATAGAATATGTTGTTACTATGCAAGTATTAGAGTGAAGATGAAGTATAATAAAAAGGATTCACAAACAAAGTTGAAAGTTTGAGATTATATATATTAACCTTAACATATTGTTCCCAAATCGGTGACTCGCAAGTAACGGTTTCGTTGAATTCATCCCAACCAAAACTGCTCTGTTTCTTCATATGATCAAACACCTTCCAATCCGATTTAAGTCGGTTATATTTTGACTTCATTTGTGGTACCGAGAATGAACGCCCACACAGCTGATGCATTTGTAGCGCAAAATTGTTCCAGGTTTTAGCCTCGAATGTGTTGCTTTTTAGGTAACCACTGTCAATTGCAGCCTCCATAAGGTTCACAAAATATTCCACAATATGGGGAGGCCACAACCCATAATCCTCCTCCACTGCCTTCTTCTTCCCCCTACCCATATTACTCATCTATATTGAACAAATACCAATAAAAAAAATTGCCAAATTCCTTCAATTAGTTTAAAAGGTGATCGGATAACCCTAGGTTGCAAGTAGCCACCGATTACACCAAAAAAGGGTAACTTTGAATTCGGCTTACAGTGTGCAGTTTGGACCGTTATTAAATATAAATTTCGGTGCAAAAGAGAATTAAAAATTGGCGCAAATTGGTAAAGAAAAACAACAAAATAAAGAATACAATCGCGGTTCATACCTTTGATTGGATTTTAACAAGGAAGAAATTGTCAGCACAGGATTCAACCTTGCGTAGCTCTTTGATCCGATTTGCCCTTCGTTCCCTAGCCCTTCTCCGATATGCAGCACGGGTAGTGCAAACCATTAACCCCCAACCAAAACTCCTCAACCCCTCACCAATTCGACTGGCGATGAGACAGGTATCGAAGTCGCCAGCGAGAGAATCACACATTTTCGCTCGATTTCACAGTACAATCGTTTGGAAAACGTTGATTTGGGGGGGGTTGGGGGAGATCAGATCTGGGTTCAAAAAAGAAGGGAGGAAGAAGCCCCCGTACGGGTTTGAAGTGGGTGGGTTTGGCTGCCTCAAGGGAGAGATGGTCGAGAATAGAGGGACCACAGTTGTCGCCGGTAGTGATCAGAGACCAGATTTGGAAGAGATTCTTCGAAAAGAGGGGGGAAGGTAGGAGACAACGAAGGCGACCAGATCTCGTGAGTGAGAAGAGAGAGAGAGAGCTCGTGAGTAAGAAGAGAGGAGAGATGGGTTGGGGAGATTTCGAAGAGCTTTTGCTGAAAAGAGGGGCTGGAGGTAGAAGACAACGAAGAAAGGGGACCAGATCTCGTGAGTGAGGAGAGAGAGAGCGCTCGTGAGTGAGAAGAGAGGGTACCGCGTATTCTCAATAGTGTTTTGAGAAAACACTCAAAACAAATGCCAACTCCCAATACTATATTCAGAATAGAGGGTGTATAATATCAAAACAAACGCACTCTAAAGGTTCAGATCTAACCTCACAAAACACATTTTCCCACCAAAAAATTTCCCCCAAAACTCAAATTAAAATCCCCCCAAAAACAACTCCTTTATTTATTTAATTATCTCTCTCTCTCTCTCTATATATATATATATATATATATATATATAGGGAAAGGATCGGTTGAGCACTAGGCTAGTGCTCAACGCGTGAACACTAGGCCTTCGGGCGTTCATATCAAAAATCCAAACCGTTCACATTGATCTACACATCTAAATTAGTCTAAATATGTAAAATCAAATCATTTGAAATTCATTTGCCCATCCATTAAAGTGTTACCAAATTGTATGGCTGAAAATCATTGTTTTTATAATCACATGATGAACGGGCAAATGAATTTCAAATGATTTGATTTTACATATTTAGACTAATTTAGATGTGTAGATCAATGTGAACGGTTCGGATTTTCGATATGAACGCCCGAAGGCCTAGTGTTCACGTGGTGAGCACTAGCCTAGTGCTCAACCGATCCTTTTCATATATATATATATGGAAACATGGAATTTTATTTACAACTAATTAATTATTGTCATACTATTCAAACTTGAGCTACATAATTGTTGATTTACTGTTTACAAGGCTTTTCATAAGCTGTATCGTTCTGAAGACGTGTCGTAGGCACGTGCCCACGGGCAAATCTAGTGTGTATATATATATATATATAAAATAAAAACACAAAGAAAGCTATCAAGTGGCTCTCCTTCAATCTCCCTAAAATCAAAGGGCCAGATCTAACCTCACAAAACATATTTTCCCCCCCAAAAGTCCCCCCCCCCAAAATTCAAATTCAAATCCCCTACCCAAAACAACTCACATATTTATTTAATTTTTTTTCCTCTCTCTCTCTCCCTCCCTCTTCTATTCAAAAAATTAAGAAAATAAAATTTTTAAATTTTTAAAAAAATTAAAAAAAAATAAATAAATAAATAAATGAAAACTAAAAACTTTAAAAATAATGCAAAAAAATCATATAATATGTTTTTTGCTAGACCCCCAAAAGTTTCTCATATAATATGTTTGCTACTTCAATTAATTTGCTGGATCTCCAAAACTATTTTATAAGATCAAACAAGGTGCACCGTTCCGAAGACGTGCCGTAGGCACGTGTCAACGGGCAAACCTAGTATATATATATGGGATTTGCTCAGTTGAAAATGGGTTCGTTTTCAACGGGTTGGAAAACAGCCATCCTAGCCGTCCGATCTAGCTTGATCATGATCAGCGGATCAGATCTGAACCCGTTAAACATCCCACTAACGCTCCAAAAAGCGGAGGGGTAATTTCGTCACTTCACGCCAAAAAACGTTTGAGACTTAGCATTTTTTTGGCATGGAATTTTTTGTTGTCGAAAAAATCACTTAGGCCGTTGTCGGCAACAACAGCCTAGGTTGTTTTTTTTATAAAAAAAACATACCTTGGCCGTTGTTGCCAACAACCGCCTAGGTATGTACAAGTGTTTTTCCAAACACTTGTACATACCCAGATCTCCCTCACTCTGTCTTTATCACAAACTCTCTCTCTCTTTCTCTTGAGCTCCCCAAACCCATCCTCAAACCCTAGTTCACTCTCCCAACTCCTTGGCATCGATTTCTTTGCCTTCTCGATCTCCCCCTCTTGTGGAAAGCTCTCTATCTCTCTCTCCCTCTCCAAAATACAGCAAACCCCAACTTCACATCCAAACTCCCAAATCATCTGAACCCTAGCACAAATTCCCTTCCTTTCTCTACAACAGCGCGAAGCGGCTTCTCACATCCTTGCCAACTCTCTATCTCTCTCTTTGGACCAGGTATTTACTTAATCCTAATTTACTATAATGAACTATGTTAATTTATTGATTTTTTTTCTAATTTTGGAGTTGGGTTTTTTTTATTATGTGTAGTAGTCTATAATTTAGAGAGTATACAATTAGCTCAGATTGTGTATGTTGTATATATTTTGTTGACATTTTCGTTGATGTAGTGTTAGTTGTAGTGGTGGAATATAGGAGAAGGAAATAAACGAGATCCAAAAATTCAATTTGTACGAGTAGGTCGGACTCGCCGCGTAGAAGGTAATTGTAACACACCACTTTTTATTTTAATTAAAAATGCATTCTTATTCTTGCACGTATGATGCACATGCAAATTTTTATTCTTCATTTGCTACTCTCATTATCCATTTCTTTTAGCATGCATAACTTATTTAGCGTTTTTTATCCATGGACCAAAAGATTAGAATCTAGCCCATTAGGAGAAGAGCCCACTAGGTAATTAAACTAATTAATTAATTGATGGGCCCATTAAGCAAGCCCACTAATAAAATCACAAATAAAACTAAGTGTACACTAATACATGACAAGTTACAAAAAATTAGTACACATTTAAAGTTATAAGATTGAATTAAAATTGTATGTGCATTTGTGCATGTGCATGCACACACTCACATGAAGGGGCCGGTTTTGGGCATGGGAGGAGAGAGAGAATAAGTGTGGGGATGAGAAGAGTTTGTAGGTTATGAGAGTTACAAATGTGAGGAGTTGGAAAGGTGAAAGGGTGTAGGTTTTAGGAGTTTAGGAGGTGAAGAGTTGTAGGAATTAAATTGAAAGTTATTAGGGAGTAGAATTTTGCACATTAGGCCCTAGCCTAGACCTATAAATAGCCCACCATTTCTCTTCTCTTCTCACACCAAAAACAATAACAAAATAAGAGAAAGAAAAGAGAAAGGAAAGAAAGAAAAAGAAAGAGAGAGAGAAAAAGAGAGTGAGAATTCTCTTTACTTGGAGTCATTGCTAGGAGGAGTCATAGCTAGGAGAGGAGGCTTTGCTAGGAGCTAGAGGGACTTGTGGAGCCAGGAGCAAGAAGGAACCCTCTCTTTGTAGTTTTCAACCTTCAAATTCAAAATTAAGGTGGGTGTTCTTATACTTTCTAAAGTAGGATTTTTGCATGCTAATAATATTGAGTAGTGAAAAATGTAATGACACATTGTAGATAAGAATCCATGCTAGCATCTCATGAAATGATTTTTTGTTGTTGTTACCATGCTAATAGTTTAATGAATAGAATAAGAATTGAATGTGATATGTGTAGATAAAATGCTAGTATAGCATGTAATGATTTTGTTGAAACTTAAAAGTAAAGAAATAATCACGTAGATCGTGGTAGAATATTTGCAAAGTCTTGTTTGACAAATGCGTGATGAGTATGAATGATTGTTAAAGAATATTTTGTTGTGACATGCTTAAAAACATAAAGCTTAAAAGAAGAAAAGGGAAAGATAGATTTCATTATTTTGGCTTGTCGACATATGAAAAGGATGATAATTTTCGCATAAAACATTCGTGTTGTCCAAAGCTAATTTTAGAGAGATAGTTGGTTTTTAGTAACAAGAATTTTATTTTGTAAGATGATGGGTTTTCTTAAACTAACAATGATTTCTACAATTTCGAGTTTTATTGAAAAATGCAAATTTTATAAAGTAAGGAGAAAATAATAGGGAAGGCTCATCTAAATAATAAGTTGAACTAGTTTTTTTTGTATTTAATTTATTTCAGTTCCATAAGAAAAATCTATATGTTATTCCTAAAAGATAGAATCTTTAGAAAAATGAATTTTTCGAAAAAGAATTAGATGTCAGAATAGTGTAAACAAAAGAACACTAGTGAATTTTTTTAAAACAGAAAATATATTTGGGCTTACTGGTTAACCAGTGCACTACAAGTTATAAGAGGTTCTAGGTTCAAAACTTGATAGTTGCTTTTATATATAAATTTATATTTTTTATCCCGAAACCGAAAGATGTGCTTATAAGAAATCTGAATGGTATTATGGACACAAAGTCCTCTTGGACTTCTTCGTCAGAGCGTGGGCTTGGGCTTTGTGCGGTTTCGGCCTGGGTTCATGGCTCAAAACCCAGGCCCCTTTTATATTTTTTTGTTGTTTTCTTTTTCCTTCAATGAATTGATTTTTTTAAAAAAGGGGGGGATTCAATTGAAACTGATTATGGATATGGAATGGATTTTTTAATTGAAACTGATTATGGATATGAAATGGATTTTTAACTGATTATGGTTATGAAATGGAGTTCTAATTAAAATGGATTATGGATATAAAGTGGAATGAAAATATTAAAGGATAGTTTGCTTGTATAATTTGAAGTATAAAAAGAAATGAAAATCTTGAGAATGGAACTCTAGTATATTTTGTGAAGTGATCTTTTAAGAAATTACACTTGTATCTTGTTTTAAAAATATTTTATAATGAACAAAGACATTGTGATGCCTTAGATTTTGTTGTAACAATTCATGTAGTGAAATTGTGTTCTTGAAATGAATGTTATTTGAAAAGAATATGAATAAACACTCATGTTGAGATATGAATTTGTTTAAATTGCTTATAGAAGTTTATAATGTTCAATCTTTTGAGATAGAGATTATTTGTTCTATGTTTGAAAATGCATGAATAAATACTAAGTTGAAACATGAACATTGTTTAAGAATAAGTTGGAGACATAGGCATGATTATGAAAGGGTATGAACACCCATGATTCTTGTATATGAGAAATTTTGATTTAGAGTTAGTAAGACCTTATATACCGGAAAATTTAAATGAAATGATTATTATGTTTTGAGATTTGCCATGAAGCCATCTCGGTGGATGTTGATTAAATCCGGTAATAGGTGATACTAATTCTAGGCTTGAAAGATTATTCATGTCTTGAACTAAAACAATTAGGCACTTAGGAGAAGTTGTAGTAAACTTGGGGAAACATAAGTGGGGCGCTCTATATAGTCGGTGGTGGACTCCGAGGCTATAGACCCAGTTAGTGGATTGAGGTTGCTCCGTGGGAGATGGATTATTGTATTTTAATCCGGGACTATGAGGATGGGTCAGCAGTGGACTCCAGGATCTTGAGTAGTCGGACGGGTAGTTCTGTTTACCGTCTCCAATGTATATGTATATACCGGGCTAGAGGGTCACATACGGGATAATTTGCACGATGTGGAATCTGTTATAACAGTCAGCGGTGGACTCTGGGACTGGGATTCAAATTCGTGAAATGATCTGAACCTCGTTTTACTACCGGGTAGTTATCATGGCGAGGGATCGAGCCCTTTATTGTGAAGTACGTAGGCACTTGCCCTCGGACCTATGTAGTATGGGATGCACAGAATCCGAACAAGTGTGCATTAGTGTCATCCTAGAAAAGAATTGTGTGCATTAGGCATTAAGCCATGACATACACTTACATGTTTAGCGTAGACGCGTTCTACACTTTATTTATTCATTCAATTGTTGTATTTTATTAAAGTAATGAGATCGTTATATGTACGGCATAGAGAGGATAGCCGAGTATAATATTTCTTCAGTTGTAAGTAACTGAAAACAAGTGTAATTGAACTCTGATGTACTATTGGAAAAGTTTTAAATTCCTTGTAAAATTATACGAAGTGAAGTAAAGATCCTGTAGAATCTCGAATTCATTCTTATTTCTTATTATACACAAAAGAGTGGTTATACAATATAAAAAGAGACATTATAATACATATGGGTATGTTGTTACTATACATAGTAGTGTTGTGCATGTGGGATGTACAAGTTAGTATTTTGTCCGAGATAAATAATTGGTGAACATATCGGAAGGTTGTCATATGGCGGTTGCTATTCCAAAGAGACTTTAAATTACCTAGAATTTGAAATGGATAATATAAGAAGTAATCTAGGAAGATAATCTAGAAACTAGAGTTGATAATAAATAAGTTAAGAAGTCACGATAAATTAGTTATTAGAATAAAGTGGTAAATGACTTAAGTAATCAAGTTTCAGGTGTTCCTTAAGAACCTAGATTGTCCGAGGTTACCCATTAACTAATGCTATACTTGTTTTAAAGGAACTAGTAGAAAATGTCTAAGTAAAGCAATTTAAATAGTTAGTGAATTAAGAAATTCTTTTAGCGTAACTCAACTTTTAGTTCCAGAACTTCCTAGAAGATTGGGATAAATTGGTAAGGACAGGCACTAGTAGGGCGTGTACTCACCTGTCAAGGGGACGCGTGCGGCATGGTCTCGTCTAGGACACTAGCGGCGTTGTCTCGTATGTTAATTTCTGGGATTTAGTGATAAGGACTGTATGGTGGAAGTTAGTGAATGGACCCTCCAAATCCACCTAAGGTTCTATGTTGTTTAATGTGAACATGGAGCAAGAGCAGGGCTCTAGGACTCTTGGTGGAGCAGGTAGGACCTGCAGGGTCACCTTTATGTTCGTAACAACTTTTGGGTAAGGTCTGGGAGTGGCGTAGGACCGCAAGGGACGGACGGAGTATGACCGGGGAGTGGCATAGGACCACAGGGTCTCGGCATATATAATGAAATAACTAATAATTTCTGACTGCAGCGGCGGAACTAGACCGAGCGACTGCAAACTTATCAGTCACTAGGTGAATGTCAGAAACAGGAAAGAGTACAAGAGTATGATGCATAGCAAGGGATTGAACCCTAATATCTGAAGAATACGAACTTGATTTGGGGAATATGTAGTATGGGATACATATGTTTCCAAATTAAGTTTGCATTAGAATAGGAACATTGTGTGCATTTATATTTGTGCATTAGATTTAGGTCATGACACACTCTGACACTTTTGATTGCCTGCTTTTCACATTCCATGTTGTCATTTATATTAATCTTAATATTGGTTGATTGTGATTGAGTGTTGAGGAGTGAAGCTCACTGTTTTTTTAATAGTTTGCATCAGTTGCATTCAACTGACGTGCCCACTTATCTTTAGATTGCAGGACCACCCGATTTTGGGCTAAAGCTGTGTTGGGCATTCATATTCAAGAAGAAAGGCATTAAGGTAAGAAAAGAAGTTTAAAATTACCTGTGATTTTTATGTGTTGTGTACTCGTTAAAGTAAAAGATTCTGTTTGGTGTCACGAGTTTCCAGAATACGAAAATCGGGGCGCTACAGAAGTGGTATCAGAGCCAGACTTCAGTTACAGTATGAACACAACAGGAAATTAGACTTGGATGCCCATTTAGGATCGGGTTTTGTTTAGAATATGGAATGATCGTAAATCATGAGGTTGCACTTTACAACTTATGATTATGATTTTGCTTCCTATATCCAAACTAATCCTTGTATGAATACTTGGTATAAATGCTTACTTGATGAATGTCATAGTTGCTAAATACACTATGAACTTCTCCGAAATATCAGTACTAAATTTTAACATAATCAGATGTTGGGAAGAAACGAAGGTGGCAGTAACGGAAGAACCGAGGGTGAAGGTAGAGTCTATCAGAGAAATAGAGGTAGCAACAGCAGAAGGACTGAATGTGAGGGCAGTGGAGTTAATAACGCCAAACTCAATATCGAAGCAAAAATCGCACGGGTATATCAAATAATGGGAACTTTTATGGAGGTCAGCCGAAATTTCGTACCACAACCAGGAACCCAAGAAAGGAATGCAGGTGATGCCATTGCTAACCACGTCAAGATCCTAGAGTCCTTTAAGAGAATGAAACTTCTAGTATTTGAAGGTCAGGCAGATTTGACAGCAACCGATGATTGGATTCGTCAGGTGGAGACCGTGTTTGAAGTACTTAAGGTTCTATGTTGGAAGTTAGGGAATGGACCCTCCAAATCCACCTAAGGTTCTATGTTGTTTAATGTGAACATGGAGCAAGAGCAGGGCTCTAGGACTCTCGGTGGAGCAGGTAGGACCTGCAGGGTCACCTTTATGTTCGTAACAACTTTTGGGTAAGTTCCGAGAGTGGCGTAGGACCGCAGGGGCCGGACGGAGTATGACCGGGGAGTGGCATAGGACCACAGGGTCTCGGCATACATAATGACATAACTAATAATTTCTGACTGCAGCGGCGAAACTAGACCGAGCGACTGCAAACTTATCAGTCACTAGGTGAATGTCAGAAACAGGAAAGAGTATAAGAGTAGAATGCATGGCAAGGGATTGAACCCTAATATCTGGAGAATATGAACTTAATTTGGGGAATATGTAGTATGGGATACATATGTTTCCAAATTAAGTTTGCATTAGAATAGGAACATCGTGTGCATTTATATTTGTGCATTAGATTTAGGTCATGACACACTCTGACACTTTGATTGCCTGCTTTTCACATTTCATGTGTCATTTATATTAATCTTAATATTGGTTGATTGTGATTGAGTGTTGAGGAATGAAGCTCACTGTCTTTTTTAATCAGTTTGCGTTAGTTACATTCAACTGACGTGCCCACTTATTGTAACCCCGATTTCCGTAAATACATATTTTCTAAATGTTCTCTATACTTTGATGGTTTATAAATTCTTTTTTTTGTGTGTGAAATTTGTTTTGGACTCTCTATTAAAATATTTTCTAATCAAAAAATTTTATTTATTTTGAATAATTGTATATTTTAACTTTAAATTCTATTTCTATTTGATCGTATTTACATTATATATTGTTTTGATTATATTTTTAATAAATCTGTTAAACTCGAATTTGCATTTTGATATACATATATTATTATTATTACTATTATCAGTATTATTTTGTTAGTGTTGTTATTTGCAGTATCATTATTTTATTGTTAATATTATCATTATTATTATTTTATTTTAAGCCGAACATACTCTATTTTATATGTATTCATTATTCGACTTAATGTATATGTATATGTATGTTTTATAAACCCTATGATGCTTATTATTTTCCCCTATTGGATTTAAACCTATTAATTGATTTACAACCTAAAACCCAAAACCCATTCTCTTATTAGATCCTATATCATCTAAACCCAAACCCGTAACCCTATTAATATAATACCCTAATAACCTAACCTTAACCCTACCCCCCTCTATTCATTGTTGTACCACCGCCTCCCTGTTCACCTCTCTCCATCTCCCGCACTCTTCCTCTCTGTTTCCTTTTGAACCTACCTCCTCGTCGTATTCGTCCCTAGCCTCCGACCTCAGCCTCAACACCCACCCTCACCATCGTCTTCCTCACCTCGCTCTGTTACCGAACCCATTGCCATCCTGTTTACCATCCTCGCTCGACTTCCCTGTCTCTGCCTCATCTTCGTCCTCTTCATCCTCTCGACCCATCCACCGCAAACACCACCGCCTCATCATATTCCCCCTCACCCTCGTCTTCATCACCGCACCCTCTCATCGCAGCCCATCGCCTCACCTCCACTCGTGAACCCCATCAACCTCGCCACTTCGTCATTGTCTTCCCGCCTCTTCGTCACCCATTACCCCATCGCTTGTGCCTCGTCCTCGTCCTCGTCGTCATCCCCTCCATCGTCGTCGTCGTCCAAGCCAGAATTTCCCTCAATTGCCAGCGCCATTCGCCCACTCTGTTTCTCTTCCAAAAACAGAGCACCGCTCAGCCGCCCCCTCGTCGATGCGTCTCTCCTCGACCGCAGCCCCCGCCAGCATCCCTGTCGCCAGTCGCCCCGCCGTGAGTGTCACTAACTACCTCGTGGTCGCCGTCCCCTCTCCCGCCAACTCCCTCTCTCTCTCTCTCGATGTGAAGAAGGAAGAAGAAGTTGACCAATTGAATCTCGGCCGTCAGATTCCATCATGATTGGGATTCGATTTGGCTGTGTGATGTTTGGAGAGAAGAGGATAGTTGGTATTTCCTCTTGTGTTTGCCGTTTTGTGAGGATTGGATCTTGATTTGCTGTGTGTTGTTTTGCACGTATCTCGCACGTACTTGCGTGTGTCCGTGTTCATGCTTCGTTTCTCGAGATTCTCATCCCGTTATCTGTTCGTGTTCGGATTTACCATCGTTCAGGCAAGTATCTTCTTGTACATTTCGTTTTCTAGTACAAGCTTTTTCTTGAAAATACTGCAAGTAGATTGTAAATGTGACTCCTCGTTGTTTATTGTTGATGATCTCATGTTTCGCCTTATCTATCACATGATCTAAGAGTCACAACCCTTCGTTGATACACTTGTTCGCAACTAGTATAATTTTGATACATTTCATGCAAAAAGTGTCTTATTTGGTGTCTGTCCTATTTTGGCTTGCTGTTTCGACCCCAATAACACAAGAATTTGAACTTGAGTCCTGAATATGAAACTTATCTCCAGGCATCTAGTTTACCACGCTTTCGACGGAATTGAATTCCGACTTACGGTTTAGGAGATATTGCAGTTTTACTGCTTCTGTGTCTGTAATCACAGATTCATAAAAATTGCTACATCACTTTGATTTACAATTATTTTAACTATGCTACTAGTAAGTAAATGACTTGAAATTTTGCATGCTGATACTGGACACCCTAGAGAACATTCCCTAATTTTCTTGGAATTAATTAATGATGTTTCCACCCCGTTTCATATGTATAAACTCAGTTTTATAAATTTTGGCTGAACACAAATCCTGTGTAGTTTGCTATTTTGACACTTGATTCTACAACTTTTATGTGTCTTTAGTTATATGCGTTGGAACGGGGTAGGAGTCTAGTTTCTAGGCCTTTTGATGGATCCACATTTTCTATCTTTCAACAACGGGAATCGCAGTTTTGGTGCAGCAACGTCATGCTGTCCAGAACTGAAATTCTCGTAGTTCTTGATATCTTAATTTGTGTTGACCCTCGAATATGCTTTTTAAAATTATCTTGTAGTGGACAATATAGGTAAGAGTACTCGGAAGGGGGCCCGTGTTTTTCACTTGATACATGCTTCATGAACTAGTTATATTATTATTCGATTCATGAACTAGTATATTATTTGATTCATGAACTAGTATATTATTATTCGATTCATGGACTTGTTATTACTCGATTCATGAACTAGTATATATTTGATTCATGACTTGTCTTGTTATGACTTGACACAAGAATTAGTTATATGATTACTCGATTCATGAACATGGCTTGCTTGATACTTGATCCCTGAGTACACCGCCCTATAAAATCCACCACTAGGCCTAAACGTAACTGATTGTATGTAGCAACCATGTAGTAAAAGTATGGATGCATGAAATTCTACCTAGATAGAATTAAACATTAGACTTAAGATTAACTAGTCACTTGTACACACTTGATACCATACTTGAGACTTGTTACTTATTACTTGACACTTGTACGTGATACTTGTTACTTGATGGTTGATACAATTACATATTCACTTGTCTCTTGTTCCACTACTTGTACCTGTTACCCAATCTTGTTACTTGAGTTGTATTACTTGCTATCTAGTCTTTAGAACTCCACTACTTTTTGCATCCTTATTATATCATGTTATACATTCTTGATTCTATATCTTGTTTCATATTTTCTTGCACCTATTTTCATACCCTTACTTGTACTACTTGCAATCCTAACTTGCACTAAGGGCATTTGTCTTGTTTTCTCTATTTTTTTTCTTTTTTTATATTTATATATATAGACTTTGGAAACGAATTGCTCGCTGGAATTGGTGAGCAGACGTTCTAGGCTTCGCTTGGAGAAAAGACTTGCTTTAAATGTTTTTTTTTAGTTATTTATTTCTTTTGCTACTTGAATCTTGTAACGGGCTTATAGTCCCAAGTTTTATCTTTCGATCCAGATTTGAAAACTGTTTAGGATATTATTATTTTGTTTCAACTATTTCTATTGATTTATAAATTATTCATGCATGCGTGGTTGTGTATATCTTTTTATATTTCTTGTTATGAGGCTGAGTCGATCCTACAGCTTATAAATGATGAAAATCATTCGCTGGGCTTTGTCACGCGCTAGTATTCCGTATTTTTGGGAGGCGGAGCGTAATAAGGTTTTTAGTAGTATCAGAGCCAGGTCTAGCTAATGTGTTAGTTTGACTAATACATTAGACATGCTTGACTCAACAGGATTAACTCAACATTAAACAGGCCATGCAATCACATGAACAATTTAATAATCAATTTGATCTGGACACTGGTCTTATCCCATTCATTTTGATCCCTTCATATTCAATTCTTTGATTCCTTGTTTCCTTCCATCTATTACAGTCGTCCTGATTCGCTGATTCCATATTGGGTATAAATTTATTCTTTTTGTACCCATGTTCTTTTGATTCCGGTGCAAGCAATCTCTTATTTCTGCTTGCCTCGTTTATCCCTTCTTATTTCAGCTCGTGTGTCATTCATTGCTTTCCGTGCCTTGCATTCATCTTCATTTGTTGATTCATATTATGTGTCATACTAGTTGTTGCTTCCCTATCTTGTTCTCCTTAAATTCCGATGTTATCCATTCTTTTCTTCCCGCTTGGTTCGTTGATCGGCATCAGTGGATCTTCAACGACATGTTAGAAGCTTGTTTAATTCCTACGTTACTGTATATTTTTATGATATATTCATTGTGTAAATTTGTTACACTGCATATTTATTTTCTCATTTACATTTGCATTGTGCTTATGCATGTATTTTATTCCGTTTTTCTCCCTACTTTTATAAATTATTTTCACTACTACTATTTTGTACTATAGTGTTTGATATTTATAATCTATACATCTATTTCGATATTCCATTGTGTGACTTTCAACTCCATTTCTTACGTTTCTACTATTTTTTATCACGAATTTCAAAACATAACATCATTCTTAAATTAAATGTCACATATCCCTGTGCACATGGAAGGTTACATCTTCCATTTCACCATTTCGGTGCAACCTAATGTCAAGATGGCAAATATGCAACTCGATGTCAATGGAGGAAAATTACAACTGAATTTCGGGGAGGCGAAATGTGCAACCGAATATCCAGACGGCAACCTGCAACCTGATGTCATGAAGGCAAACATGCAACTTGATGTTAAGGAGGCAAGATTTTCTACCTATTTGCTAATTGATATTTCAAGACTTTTTACTTATACAATGAAACTAACGGTAAAGAAATATTTTCTTTATGACATTTTGTTTATACAATTACACTTTATGTTTCCATACAATCTGAACCAGTATAGTTGATTTTACTCTATTTTGTGTTTACAATTTTTTTTTTCATTTACGTTAAGATTGAGTACATCAACTATGGTCTAAGTTTTCGTTCTTTTGTGAATTACTATTTATTACCATTGTTTTCCAATTCTTTAACATTTTAGGTTTCTCACTTACTTTTGTTTCCACGTCCTAATTAATGATTTAACGCTTTGTCATGCCCCGCTTTCCAAAAATATGGAATACGAGCACGTGACGAAGCCCAGCAGATGATTTTAACATCATCCATAAGCTGTAGGATCGACTCAGTATCACAACAAGAATATAACAACATATATATACAACCAAGCATGAATGAATAATTCATTAAGCAACAGAAAACAATTGAAAAAAAATAATAATGTCCACATAGTTTCAAGTCTGGATCAAAAGTAATACTCGGGAACGTAAGCCCGTTACAAGACTTATACAGCAGAAGAAATAAATAACTTAAGGAAACAATTATTTAAACAAGTCCTTGCTCCAAGCGAAACCTGAAATGTCTGCTCCCCAATTCCAGCAAGCAACTCGTCTCCAAAGTCTGCTTAATAAATATAAAAAGGGAAAACAGGGAAAAACAAGAGAAAATGCCCTTAGTGCAAACTAGGGCCACAAATAGTGAAAATAAGTACAAGTATGGGGAACAGGAATTGGAATCAAGAATGTAACAGGGATACAACAGGTAGTGGAAATCTAAGAACTAGCTAGCAAGAAGGACATCCTAGTAAACAGGCTAGTTAACAACTACTAATGGTAGAACATATGACAAGTGAACCTATAGGGGTAACTAACATCAAGTATCATGTTTCATGTGTCAGGTTTCACGTCAAGTTTCATGTATCGTATCATCGAATATCAAGTAACATGTGTCATGTTCAGGTTCATGTTCAAGTCTTGTAGTTATTACTATCTAGGTAGCACAACATGCATGCATCTTTTTACTACATGGTTGCTACAGTCAAATTAGTTACGTTTAGACCTAGTAATGGAGTCCATAAGGGGGTGTACTCAGGTTTCAGGTATCAAGTATCAGGCAGGCACTGTTCATGCATACGAAAATAAATAACAGGTTCACGAAGCAAGTTCGTGAATACTAATAGGTTCAAGACCCACACGGTGGGTTCATGAATACAACAGGTTCATAAGCCAAGTAACTGACTCCATGAATACATCACGTGCAACAGGTTCATAAGCCAAGTAACTGACTCCATGAATACATCACGTGCAATAGGTTCATGAACCGAGTACTGGGAAACACGGGCCTCCTTCCGAGTACACTTACCTATATTGTCCACTACTATGGTCTTTCTCTTAACCCCGGCTTGTTACTTTTGTTCAGGCAGAATTTGTGTATTTGTATTTATACATGTGAAATATGGTTGAAATAATATTAATTAATTCTAAGAAAAATTGGGGATGTCCTATAGGGTGTCCAGCAACTACTTATAAAATTTCAAGCCAAACGCTTGCTGTTAACTTAGTTAAATTAATTCGCAAAGTAAAGGTATGCAGCAGTTTTACAAATCTGCGTCTACCGACACATCTGCAGTAAAACTACAATAACTCCTAGACCGTAACTCCAAATTCAAAAATTTCTGAGTCTAACGACATCTAGACATCCAGGGCTACATTTTCTATTCAGGTATAGGGTTCAGATTCTAATGTTAAATGGGTTGAAACAGCAAAAGAATATGTAGGACAGCAACATGTGGAAATAACTTACTAGTATAGATTTCATGGAAATATGTTATTAGGCATCTAAGTTATTGTGTAATATAAATACATGATATTAGTGGTCCAAACAGCAAATAATAATTATTTTCCAAGTCAAATGGTTGCAAGTTCATCAAATACAAAATATACCATGTGTCTACAAATTTAGGGCACCTTAATTCATATGTTCATGTGTTCAAGGAATAAAGTGAGTCCAAGTAGTTATAATTTAACACAATGAAATTTTGTGACTCTTAGAATTATAAATTTTGGAGGTTTAATATTGATCAACAACGATAGTCAAGGAGGAGTCACAATTCTAACTATTTGTAGTATTTTTCAAGGGATGCTTGTACTAGAACAAATAAATTGTACAAGGGATACTTGCCTTAATTGACGACGTTTAGATCCACTTGCTGAAGAAAGTTGGATCGAAAAATCCCCGAAGAAGTCTCCTAAAAGCACGTGCAAAGATCGACCAAAAAGTGAAGATTCCTCCACACCGGATCGGCCGAACAGCAAACAGCACAACAAGAATCGCTGCGCCCAGAACACCAAACAGCGAGAGCAGCCAATGGGTGATCTCCTCCGCAGCGAATCCCTCCCGAACAGCGAACAGCGGATCTGGGATTCGCTGTGGGCGAACACCGAATAGCGATCAGATCTGGCTCGATCGCACGGATCTTGATGCGATCCGATGGTCGAGATTTGATCCCGCCTTTTTCGCTGTTCTTCTTCGTTCACTTCCTCGACGATCACAGAGCGAGAGCGAGATGAGTGTGACGACGGTGGGGACTTCGACGTGGCGACGCGATGGCGGCGACTGTGGTGCGACGAGCGGTGCGCGATGGCAACGGCGCAACGTCGAGAACTGACGCGCGCGGCGACGACTCTGCTTGCGATTTCAAACAGGGGAGGAGTTGGGTTCGATGGTTGGATATGTGATGGCGGTGGGGTGTTGGCAATTGATGGTGGTGGTGTTGTGGAGTTGACGAGGCGACGGGGGTGGTGACAGGCGATGGGTAATGGCGGAGGTGGGTTTGGTCGAGGATGGGTTCGATGGGGAATTGGATTCGGAGTTTGATTGATGGTGGAGACGACAGTGATGGAGGTTGTGGTGGTTCTGTGGGGTTGACGAAGGTGATGGTGAGGGAGTGGTGGGGTAATGGTGATCGGAGGTGGGGAGTTGGTTCGAAATCGAAGGAGAAGGAAGCGGAGGTAGGAGACGTGGGGGTAGCGGCGGTTAGTTGGGTTTTAACAGTGATTAGGGTTGGGATTAGGGTTAGGGTAGGGGTTATATAGTAGGGTTTCGGGTTTGTGGGTTTTAGGGTATCCGTTTCAAATGGGATCCAACAGGAGAATTGGTCAAAATGCAATAAAATGGGGATTAAAGAGATAAATAAGAAGAATTGGTCAATTCTTCATGAAGAACGACACAAAGTGCACACAAATGAATTCGATAAAAGGACCAAAAATTGAGTCGAGACAAAAATAACAATTTTATTCAATCTAAAACAAATTACAGGATCTCAAATAGTCGAGAGAGTACAATGAGGAAAAATACAGTATAAGAATACAAATACGGGGAAACAGGAGTTACACGCTTACGTTTGTAATATTTAATGAACTATTTTTAAGTCTTCTTGCATATATATATTTTGACCTATTTTGCTCGTTACCCTTTAATGTGTTTTTCGAGTATTGATTATAATGTCAACATTCACTAATTATTATATATCTGTTACATTCATTGTTATTAATATTTTCTTAGCTAAATTTGTTCATATTTCTATGTATCTTCACTGATTATTTTTCCAAAACTATTTTTTTTATACAACCTTTAAAGTTTGTGTTCCTGGTTGTTTGTATGGTTATCAACCTTTTATATTTGGGTTTTATCTCTTCACTTTTGACTTCTTATTCTATGTGAATAGTCTCCCTATTTTCTTACGATTGGGGATTAATGGTGTATTTTGACTTCACTTTCCATTTATAATTGATCGACTATATAT
Organism: Hemerocallis citrina; assembly: GCA_017893485.1. Classification (NCBI taxonomy): domain Eukaryota; kingdom Viridiplantae; phylum Streptophyta; class Magnoliopsida; order Asparagales; family Asphodelaceae; genus Hemerocallis; species Hemerocallis citrina. Next base: position 170,995,746 of record CM030367.1, read on the forward strand.
ATTCCTGTTTAATTTATTTATAAAGTTGATAAGCCAAATTCTTATTTTGTTTTATAATGTTATTATTATTGCTATGGTTTTCATTATTATTATTGGTATCATTATTATTATTGATATTACCAATGCTATTATTATTGTTGTTTTCATTATTTTATTATTGTTGTTAATATTGAATTAGCTTCATACAAAAAAAATGTTGAACCCAAATTATATTCTGTCTTGCATTATTATTCTTACTAGTATTGTTAATATATATATTTTTTTTATTGTTATTTTTATTGTTGTTGTTATTATTATTGTTATTATTATTATTATTATTATTATTATTATTATTATTATTATTGCATTATTTTCATGAATGTGTTGAATCTTATTCTGTCATGTATGTATTATCATTATTATCGGTATTGTTAACATTTTTAATTTTATTATTATTATTATTACTAGTATAATTATGATGATTTTTATTACTGTTATTATTATTGCTATTATTATTTTTAATATTATTGTTATTATTATTTTATTATTGTTATTACTATTTTATTATTATTGATATTATTGTTATTATTAATAATATTTTTAGTTATTATTATTTTTGTTAAAGCCCATTAGTTTTGATATATAACATATCTTTTAAATTATTTAAATTGAAGTCAAACTTTATATTTATTTTGCATTATTTATTTATTCTATCTTGAGCCCATACTCTCCTTGATCCTGGTGTCTCAGTCTTGTCTCCCTGCTCAGTTCGTCGATTGGCGTCATGTGGCCTACAGCGACATGTATATTGCTTGGGACATCACCATCGAAGTAGCGCAGCAGAAGCGTGGTGGGCCCATAACCCACAGGTCCCAGGATCCTCTTGTTGCTTCTCCTCCTTTGTATTGTTTGCTTCCCTCCACCCCTTGCATTCGTCCTTATCCATTGACTCATTATTTAATTCAATTCTTTCCTATCTATTCTCTCTTTGATTCCGGTTTTACTTTGTCTTGTGTTGTGTTGTTATTTATCTTGCTTTGTTTTCTTTTGTTGTTACTTTCCTTTTGATACCGTTTATTCTCTTTCATGCACTCCATTTGACATCGTTGTTATCCACTTCCTTCTTTTTCTGGTGTTGCCACTGCTTTGTCCGTTCCCTTTAGCTCTCCGTTTCGTTATTTTCAAAGTTTGTTTTTGCCTTGTCCTATGTGCCACCTAAGCAAATTTTGAGAACAAAATTTTGTTGTAAGGTGGGTAGGATTTGTAACCCCTGTTTCCGTAAATACATATTTTCTAAATGTTCTCTGTACTTTGATGATTTATAAATTCTTTTTTTTGTGTGAAATTCGTTTTGAACTCTCCATTAAAATATTTTCTAATCGGAAAATTTTATTTATTTCGTATAATTGTATATTTTTACTTTAATTTCAATTTCTATTTGATCGTATTTATATTATATATTGTTTTGATTATTTTTAATAAATCTATTAAACTCGAATTTGCATTTTCATATACATATATTATTATTATTACTATTATCAGTATTATTTTGTTAGTGTTGTTATTTGTAGTATCATTATTTTATTGTTAATATTATTATTATTATTATTATTATTTTATTTTAAGCCGAACATACTCTATTTTATATGTATTCATTATTTAACTTAATGTATATGTATATGTATGTTTTATAAACCCTGTGATGCTTATTATTTTCCCCTATTGGATTTAAACCTATTAATTGATTTACTACCCAAAACCCAAAACCCATTCTCTTATTGGATCCTATATCATCTAGACCCAAACCCGTAACCCTATTAATACAATATCCTAATAACCTGACCCTAACCCTACCCTTCTATTCACTGTTGTACCGCTGCCTCCCTGTTCACCCCTCTCCATCTCCCGCACTCTTCCTCTCTGTTTTCCTTTGAACCCACCTCCTCGTCGTCTTCGTCCCTAGCCTCCGATCTCAGCCTCAACACCCACCCTCACCATCGTCTTCCTCACCTCGCTCCGCTACCAAACCCATCTCCATCCCGCTCACCATCCTCGCTCGACTGCCCTGTCTCCGCCTCATCTTTGTCCTCTTCATCGTCTCAACCCATCCACCGCAAACACCACCGCCTCATCATATTCCCCCTCACCCTCGTCTTTGTCACCGCACCCCTTCATCGCAGCCCATCGCCTTACCTCCACTCGTGAACCCCATCAACCTCGCCACTTCGTCGTTGTCTTCCCGCCTCTTCGTCACCCATTACCCCATCGCATGTGCCCCGTCCTCCTTGTCGTCCCCTCCCTCGTCATCCCGCGTCGTCGTCGTCCAAGCCAGAATATCCCTCCATTGCCAGCGCCATTCGCCCACTCTGTTTCTCTTCCGAAAACAGAGCACCACTCAGCTGCCCTCTCGTTGCTGCGTCTCTCCTCGACCGTAGCCCCTGCCAGCATCCCCGCCGCCATTCGCCCCGCCGTGGGTGTCACCAACTGCCGCCGTGGTCGCCGTCCCTTCTCTCGCCAACTCTCTCTCTATCGATGTGAAGAAGGATGAAGAAGTTGATCAATTGAATCTCGGCCGTCCGATTCCATCGTGATTGGGATTCAATTTGGCTGTGTGCTGTTTGGAGAGAAGAGGAGAGTTGGGATTTCCTCTTGTGTTTGCCATTTTGTGAGGATTGGATTTTGATTTGCTGTGTGTTGTTTTGCACGTATCTCACACGTGCTTGTGTGTGTCCGTGTTCGTACTTTGTTTCTCAGGATTCTCATCCCGTTATCTATTCGTGTTCGAATTCACCATCGTTCAGGCAATAATCTTCTTTTACATTTCGTTTTCTAGTACAAGCTTTTCCTTGAAAATACTACAAGTAGATTGTAAATGTGACTCCTCATTATTTATCGTTGATGATCTCATGTTTCGCCTTATCTATCACATGATCTAAGAGTCACAACGCTTCGTTGATACACTTGTTTACAACTAGTATAATTTTGATACATTTCATGCAAAAAGTGTCTTATTTGGTTTCTGTCCTGTCTTGGCTTGCTGTTTCGACACCGATAACACCAGAATTTGAACTTGAGTCCTAAATATGAAACTTAGACCCAGAAGTCTAGTTTACCACCCTTTCGAAGGAATTGAATTCCGAGTTACGATTTAGGAGATATCGCAGTTTTATTGCTGCTGTGTCTGTAATCGCAGATTCATAAAAACTGCTGCACCACTTTGGTTTACAATTATTTTAACTATCCTACCAGTAAGTAAATGACTTGAAATTTTGCATGCTGATACTGGACACCCTATAGAACATTCCCTAATTTTCTTGGAATTAATTAATGATGTTTCAACCCTGTTTCATATGTATAAACTCAGTTTTACAAATTTTGGCTGAACACAAATCCTGTGTAGTTTACTGTTTTGACACCTGATTCTATAACTTTTATGTGTCTTAATTATATGCATTGGAACCGGACAGAAGTCTAGTTTCTAGGACTTCTGACGGATCCACATTTGATATCTTTTAGCAATAGGAATCACAGTTTTGGTACAGCAACATCATGCTGTCCAGAACTGCAATTCTCGTAGTTTTTGATATCTTAATTTGTGTTGACCCTTGAATATACTTTTTTAAATTATCTTAAAATGGTTCCATGTTCTTGATCATATTTAATTGACCTGTTTCGCACACTTTCATGCTTGTTTGATGATATAGTAAATAATAAGCCGGGGTTTAAGGAAAAGACCATAGTAGTAGACAACATAGGTAAGTGTACTCGGAAGGGGGCCTGTGTTTCCCACTTGATACATGCTTCATGAACTAGTTATATTATTATTCGATTCCTGAACTAGTATATTATTTGATTCATGAACTATTATTTTATTATTCGATTCATGGACTTGTTATTACTCAATTCATGAACAAGTATATATTTGATTCATGACTTGTCTTGTTATGACTTGACGCATGAACTAGTTATATGATTACTCGATTCATGAACATGGCTTGCTTGATACTTGATCATTGAGTACACCGCCCTATAAAATCCACCACTATGCCTAAAAGTAACTGATTGTATGTAGCAACCATGTAGTAAAAGTATGGATGCATGAAGTGCTACCTAGATAGAATTAAACATTAGACTTAAGATTAACTAGTCACTTGTACACACTTGATACCCTACTTGAGACTTGTTACTTGAGACTTGTTACTTGTTACTTGATACTTGTACGTGATACTTGTTACTTGATGCTTGATACAATTACATATTCACTTGTCTCTTGTTCCACTACTTGTACCTGTTACTCAATCTTGTTACTTGAGTTGTCTTACTTGCTAGCTAGTCTTTAGAACTCCACTACTTATTGCATCCTTATTATATCATGTTATACATTCTTGATTCCAGATCTTGTTTCATATTTTCTTGTACCTATTTTCATACCCTTGATTGTACTACTTGCGGCCCTAACTTGTACTAAGGGCATTTGTCTTGTTTTCTCTATTTTTTTTTCGTTTTTTATATTTATATATACAGACTTTGGAGACGAATTTCCTGCTGGAATGGGTGAGCAGATGTTCTAGGCTTCGCTTGGAGAAAAGACTTGCTTTAAATATTTTGTTTTTTTTTGGAGTTATTTATTTCCTTTGCTACTTGAATCTTGTAACGGACTTAGTCCCGGGTTTTATCTTTTGATCCAGATTTGAAAACTATTTGGGATATTATTATTTTATTTCAACTGTTTCTGTTGATTAATAAATTATTCATGCATGCGTGGTTGTGTATATCTTGTTATATTTCTTGTTATGATGCTGAGTCGATCCTACAACTTATGAATGATGAAAATTATTCGCTGGGCTTCGTCATGCGCTCGTATTCCGTATTTTTTGGAAGCCGGGTGTGACACTTATCCTTAGATTGCAGGACCACCCGATTTTGGGCTTAAGTTGTGTTGGACATTCATATTCAAGAACGGCATTAAGGTAAGAAAAGAAGTTTTTAATTTCCTGTGATTTTTCTGTGTTTTGTACTCGTAAAAGATTCTGGTTGGTGTCTTAAGTTTCCAGTATACGAAAATCGGGGCGCTACAATAAATATAGATCTACTTGCGAAATTCAATAAACAATCTCGAATACGATACAATACAATTCGAGGGTGAATGACTTGCCTTTAACAATGATGTTAGATCTGAAATATTGAGAATAACGGGATCGGAATCCCGGCGACACGGCGATGATCAAACGATCACGATCGGTACGGATCTTGATAAGGATCAAGATCAAGTATGGCAATCAACAGTCGGTGATGAACTTGATAATGATGTTGATCACGATATTGATCGGACGACCAAGATCAAAGGATCAAGAATCCTCACTGATGAAGATGATCAAGATACGATCAACGGCTTAGATCAAATGATCAAGAAGATGATGATCTGATGGTGATGATCAAAGGAGGATCGGACGGCTGCGATTGAACATGATTCACTGTGATGATCAACAGAAGAGGGGGATGAAGAGGCGGCGACTGGACGGCGAGCGGCGGGGCTCAGGCGAGGAGGCGACTGGAGGGTGGCTCGATGGAGGCGACGGGAAGAGTAGAGGTGAAGCGAAGTTGGGTTTCGGCAGCGAACAGGAAAGATGAAAGATCGTGGTGCTCGGCGAAGAGTGTTGCCGGTCGAAGAATATGTTGACGAGGAGGAGAGGTGAGATGGAAGGTCGGGGGTAGTAGGCGGTTGGGTTCTGTGGCGATCGGAAGGAGGAAGGAGAAGGGTCGGGGTTGTACAGTATTGGGGTTTGAATAGTAGGGGTGAAGTGAAGGGTTTGAACAGGGAAGATGAGAGGTTTGGGGAGAGAGAGAGAGAGAGAGATTTGAGGGGTTTTAATAATTATTTAATAACAGCTATAATAATGAGGAGAGATTATAGGGATAGTGGAGAGAAATGGGGAATTGGGTTTAGGGGATTAAATAATGAGATAGTGGGGACCATGTATTAGGTTAATGGGTAGACTAGGATTCAATAAGAGAATGGGCTTGGGTTAGAATCTAATAGAAGATGGGCTAAAATTTGGGCTTCAAATTAAATAATTAAATAATATAATATATGTCAAAATCAATGCTTAACAATAATAATAATAGTAATGACATTAGGCTTTACAAAAATAATAATAATAAGAATCATGACAATAAAAATACTAATAATAATAATGGTAACAACATCAATATTAAGAATAACAATAATAATAATACTAATAACAATAAGAACAAATATTAATAAAATAACAACAATGAAAATACTAAAAATAATAATAATGATAGTAGTAATAATAGTACTACCGATAATAATAATAATTGTAACAACAACAACAACAATATGCATGAAATAGAATTTGAGATTAACAAGTTCATTAAAATCCAAACAAGATTAATATAAAATATAAATAGTTGATCAATTAAAAATAGAAAATATATCGTTATTCAAAGTGAATATAATTGTTGATTATAAAACACTTAGCAAAAGATCCAAAACGAATTTAGCGCAAAAATAGATTTATAACTAATCAAAATACAGAAAATATTAAGGAAATATGTATTTACAAGAACGGGGGTTACAGATTGCTTAACGGGGCGAGCTCGAGCCTCAAAATACTCGGCTCGACTTGGCTCGTTTGCAGCCCTATCTACAGGGGTCACTAACAAATATGGAAATTTCATATACCTTACTAAAAAATTGATATTTCTATATAACTCACTCACAATATTGATCAATACAAAAAAATTTATTTTTTTTGTTATTGTCACTCTACTTATGTTAAATCTTACCCTGAGTTTTAAAATGACTATTTTGGCCTCCTTTTAAGGTTATGGTTAAGGATTCAGGGTTTAGGGTTTAGGGTTAGGATTATGTTATAGTTAGGGTTTTAAAAGATTCAAAATGGTCATTTGTAATCTGATGTGGACATCGGTTCAGGATGATTCGGGTGTTTCTATTAGCGCATGCATCGTCTTGGACAGCTACTTATTTAGTTTAGGATTTTATTTCAATACCATATTTATTTTTGGCAATTATAGCCATATGTAATCTTTTTTTATATTTTTTAGATTTTGAGAATATTTTGATATTTGTATCTTGATTTGTTTTGAGCCTATATATAGGCCCTGAGATTAATGAGAAAGATATGTCATTCTTGATTAAAATTATTGTGTTGAGTTTTGCTCTTCATATCTCCTTTGTGTGATACAATTGAGATCCAACTTATTAGGGTTTGTGATAAATCCTAATACAATTTTAGGGTTTGTGATAAACTCTAAAATCTACCCCCAAGTTAAAAAAAAAAATCCCAAATAAACTTAACTTAAACCCTAATCCCCAAATCCAAAACCCTAATCTTTCTTTCTACTCCCGACCCCAACCGAAACCCTAGCACCCCACCTCGCGACCTCGACTACCCCCATCGCTGCCGTCCTTTCTCCCATATTCCCCTACCCCGACCCTCCCTCTCCCGTTCCTCCTCGCCGTGAGCCCAACCTCCACCGTCGTCAAATTCTCCCTCATCGCCGTCGTCACTTCCTTCCGCCACCACTAACCATCATCTTCCCCTCCACCACAATCCACCACCATGACTCCTCTTCTCTTCGACTGTAGCAGCCGATACCAAAACCGTCGCTGCCGATCGACCGCCAGCGACCACTCCGCTCGTCGCCTTCCAGTCCCACCACCTGTCGCCACCTCCGTCGTCGGTCTCCATTCCCGTCCGCCACCAGTTGGCTCCATCGACAATAAGCGTGTTGTTGCTGTCGCTATTTCTGTGTTGCTAATTATTGTGCTCTTCGCTGCTGTTCAACCCGATATCTACGCTGAGTTCTTCGAACCCACGGTATACTCTTTCCAATTTGCAAATATTTGTGTTATACTGCTTTATAAATTATCATCTCTATTATATTATCTGATTTGCTTGTCGGCCACAAAAATAATTGAGATTGAGTGTTCCACTTGCTTGATTAGAGTACGAATCAATATTGAATCTTTTACTTGCTAAGGACACTTAGGGATTTAATTATTGATTGTTATAATTGAATTATTAATTGGGATTGTTAAACGTGATTCGGTTCTTGAAAAAATCATCAAACCAATTAACTGTTTAAAATTTCTAACTTTAATCCGCGCTACGTGTTGGTAAAATTAATCCATTAAGAATCTTGAAAATTCTCTATATATGGTAAGTTTTACATCATTTTGGTATCAAAACGAAGGTTCTTAAAACCCTAGTTCTTCCATCATTTAGGCATCAATTTTTGCATTCATTTAAGATTGTGTAGTCTTTTATTTTTCTTTCTTTATTTTAGGTCATTTTAGATTTTTTTTTTAAAAAAAAAGTACACACACAACCCCTAGTTTTTCCCTTTGGTGAATGCGTCTTCGCAGCACCATCACAGATCCTGACGAGCTTTTCTAATCCCTCCCAAATCACCTAATTAGAAACCCTAGACCTTCCCGACCTGAAATGGATAACTCTGATATTTCCGCTATCCTAGCTGTCATTCAAGCAACTCCTGCCAATATCAATCAGAGGCTTGAGAAAGTGAAATTAAATCAAACTGTTGTCCCTGAGCTTCATGCTAATCGTCAGATCCCTCACGGGAATGTTCATGGCGATCGCCGTCAAGAACATAACCCTGACGAACAATATAAGAAGAACGTTAAGGCTGGCGTTCCTCATTTTGAAGGCCACATGGAACCCCAGGCTTACCTCGATTGGATCCGTGCCATGGATCACTACTTTATGTGGTTTGACATGAGCAAAGCCCTGAAGGTTAAATTTGCCACAATGAAATTGACGAGTAAAGCTCAACAACGCTGGACCAATCTTGAACATACCCGTAGAGGCCGAGGCCTGGCACCCATAGCCACTTGAAAAGTCATGAAAGAGAAGCTCACTGAGAGATATGTACCGTTATCGTTCCACAACCGATTGCTAGATTCGTGGAACCAACTTTATCAAGGAAGTAAATCCACACAAGTATATGTTGATAAGTTTGATGACTTCCTTATTCGGTGCAATGCTTTAGGTAAAGAGAGCGAAGAACAAACTCTCTCTAGGTTTAGAGCTGGACTACGAGCTGACCTTAGGAACGAGCTAAATCATAGAAATGTGGACTCACTAGCGGCAGCCTACGCCCTAGTCCTTGATATGGATTCCCTTAAAGCTAGTTCTCATTCTAGGTTCAGCGACTCGAGAGATCATTCCTCTAGAATGACCTCTACTGACCCATCTAGACCTAAGCCTCTCTCTCAGCACCCCAGCAAATCTTACCCCAGCAAACCTAATTCAAATTTCAATTCACATAGAGATGAACATAAGGGTAAGAACACCGAAATAGATTACATTAAGATTGACCCTCTCACTAAGTGTTATAAATATAAGGGATATGGTCATGTTGCTAGCAACTGTCCCAGCCCCAGTAGGATCAATATAGTAGATGGTACCGCTGTCATTGCTAACGACTCTGATAATGAGTTTTCCTATGAGCCTATTGAAGACGATGACTTCGATGAAGAAGAGCATGACCAGTATCTCCATTGTATTCGGTCTATCCAATCACCTCACCTGAATGTAGTCAGATGTGCTTTGTCCCAACCAAAAGAAGAAGATGATTGGAAGCGCGCTGCTATATTCCACACCTTTACGACTATAGGTGGCAAAAACTGCAAGGTGATTGTTAACAGTGGGAACTGCGCCAACACTGTCTCTTCTGCGATCTTAGCTAAGACCGGACTTAAGGCCGAACCCCATCCATGCCCATACAAAGTTTCTTGGATTGATGCAACAGCACTCCAAGTAACACATCGATGCTTGGTCCCTGTGGACTTCAAAGCTTACAAAGAGGAAATTTGGTGTGATGTGCTCAAAATGGATGTGAGTCAAGTCATTTTTGGGAGACCTTGGTTATATGATCACGATGTGACCATATATGGTCGATCCAACCAATGTGTGTTCCAGCACGATGGACTAAAAATAAAGCTCATACCCGTGAGATCACGAACTAGTCCGGCTGAAACAACATCGGCTCCCTCGAGAAAGGGCAAGGAGGTAACGTATATGGGTGAAAAGGAAATCACGAAAAAAATTGACAAAGGGGCTACCATTCTTTTACTCACAGCGAGAGAAGTCCCTAAAGATCCTAAATCACTCATCCCGCCTTAAGTTACTCCTGTCCTACAGAAATTTGCAGATGTGTTTCCTGCTGACCTCCCCAACCAGTTGCCCCCATTACGTGACATCCAACATGCTATTGATCTAGTTCCGGAAGCGAGTCTTTCTAACTTGCCACATTATCGAATGAATCCGACAGAGCATGCTAAGTTGAAAAGGTAAGTTGATGAGTTATTGGCAGAAGGCTTCATCGGAGAAAGCTTAAGTCCTTGCATTGTTCCTGCTCTATTGACGCCAAAGAAAGATGGAACGTGGCGTATGTGTGTGGACAACCATGCCATAAACAAGATCACGGTGAAATACCGTTTTCCCATTCCTCATTTAGATGACATGTTGGACATGATGTCTAGTGCCACAATCTTTTCCAAGATTGATCTTAAAAGTGGCTACCACCAAATACGTATTCGTCTTGGTGATGAATGGAAGACCGCCTTCAAGACGAAGGATGGCCTGTACGAATGGATGGTCATGCCATTTGGAATGACAAATGCCCCGAGCACGTTTATGATAATCATGACGCAAGTACTCCGTCCCTTTATGGGCAAGTTCCTTGTGGTGTACTTTGATGATATTCTCATTTACAGCCGATCCGTTGGGCAACATATTGACCATTTGAGACAGGTCTGCGGTGTTTTGAGGAAGGAACAACTTTACGCCAATCCTACCAAATGTACCTTCCTCTCCGATCAGACTATCTTTCTGGGATTAATTGTTTCTGCCAGAGGAGTATCTGCTGACCCAGAAAAGATACGAGCTATTACTGAGTGGCCTGAGCCCCGCAATATTCGTGATGTGCAGAGTTTTCATTGTCTTGCTACCTTTTATCGTCGGTTTGTGCAAGCATTTAGCACGATCATAGCTCCGATAACCGACTGTTTGAAGAAAGGTGAGTTTGTCTGGTCGAAAGAAGCCACGAAAGACTTCGAAGAGATCAAGAAGAGAATGACTCAAACACTTGTAATGAGGTTGCCTGATTTCACTAAAGTCTTCGAAGTAACGTGTGATGCTTCTGGTATTGGTATAGGTGGAGTCCTCAGTCAAGAGAATCATCTTGTTACTTATTTCAGTGAAAAGCTGAACGAAGCAAAACAAAAATACTCCACTTATGACAAAGAGTTCTATGCGGTCATTCAGTCACTTCGCTATTGGCGACATTATCTTCTGCCGCAAGAATTCGCTATCTTCTCAGACCATGAGGTCGTAAGATTCCTTAATTCTCAACAAAAGTTGAATCCGAGACATGGTAGATAGGTAGAGTTCTTACAAGAATATTCATATACCATTAGGCACACAAAAGGGATTGATAATAAGGTTGCGGATGCGCTAAGTCGTTGTCACGTGATCCTATCTACACTGCGCACCAAAATTATTGGTTTTGAGAGATCGAAAGATGAGTATGCCTCCTGCCCAGATTTTCAGGGGATCTACTCCTCTTTGAAGGATGGCATCACTAGAGTGATAGATGATTATTTCTTGAAAGATGATTATCTCTTCTATCGCTCAAAATTGTGCGTTCCTAGTACATCATTGCAAGAGTATCTTGTTTGGGAATTGCACGCTGGTGGCCTTGCTGGACATTTTGGGTATAACAAGAGCATTGATGTTGTAGAACATAGGTTTTACTGGCCGAAGCTAAAGAGAGACGTTGTGAGACTTGTTAACAGATGTCACACCTGTCAACTTGCCAAGCAAAAATAACAGAACACAGACCTGTATACTCCATTACCTGTTCCTAGTTGCCCTTGGGGATATGTGAGTATGGATTTCGTGTTAGGCTTACCGAAAACACAAAAGAAACACGATTCCATTCTTTTCGTCGTGGACCGTTTCTCCAAAATGGCCCATTTCCTCCCATGCTCGAAAACTTTCGATGCATCTCGTGTAGCTCAGATCTTCTTTGATAACATTGTAAAGCTGCATGAGTTGCCAAAAACCATTGTGTCTGATAGGGATGTGAAATTCACGAGTTATTTTTGGAAGACCCTATGGCACAAGTTGGGTAAAAAATTGAAGTTTTCTTCAGCCTTCCATCCACAGACAGATGGACAGACTGAGGTTGTCAATCGGAGTCTTGGCAATCTCTTACTTACTCTTGTTGGAGAGAACTTGGGAACATGGAATTTAAAATTAACAGTTGCTGAATTTGCTTATAACACATCTAGGAATAGAACAACTAGCATGAGTCCACACGAAGTTGTACATAGTTATCGTCCTAGGCAGCCCATAGATCTTGTCCCCATGTTAGAACATCACCGAGTCTTTGTGTCTGCATCTGTATTTGCATCCCGCATTCATGACTTACATAGAGAAATTTCCAAGAAAAATAATGAGAATAATTTTAACTACAAGTTAAGAGCTGATATTAGAAGGAAGTTTAAAACTTTTAATGTGGGTGACGAAGTGATGGTTCGGATTCGTCCGGGATGGTTTCCAGCTAGATCCGTTAAGAAGTTGAATGCACGTGCTGCAGGCCCATTTAAAATTCTTCATAAAATCAATGATAATATGTCGTTGACCATCCCGAAGGCTTTGGCATCAGTAAAACTTTCAATGTTGAGGATCTAGTACTCTATGAAGGCCCAGAATTTAACCCTAGAAATCATCTTATAAATGAGCCTACTCTGCAGCCTAATGGTAAGATTCCTGCATTACCCCCATTACTAGATACTACTTACCCACCGACAGAAAAATTGGATAATATTTTAGATGATCAATAATCTCTACTAGAGATGGTGGTATTCATAGGTATTTGGTAAGATGAAAAAACAAGCCGGAGTCGGAAAACACTTGGATAGAACGTGGTGAGCTCCAACGCTTGGATCCAGACCTTTTGGAGCACTATGACAGGAGGACTGGTTTTGACTCGACTGGGTCGAGCCCTCTCCCACCCGAGGAGAATAATGAGGACATCGGTTCAAGACGATTTGGGCGTTTCTATCAGCGCAGGCATCGTCTTAGACAACTACTTATTTAGTTTAGACTTTTATTTCAGTACCATATTTGTTTTTGACAATTATAACCATATGTAATCTTTTTTTATATTTTTTAGATTTTAAGAATATTTTGAGATCTGTATCTTGATTTGTTTTGAGCTTATATAGGCCATGAGATTAATGAGAAAGATATGTCATTCCTGATTAAAATTATTGTGTTGCGTTTTGCTCTTTATCTCTCCTTTATGTGATACAATTGAGATCCGACTTATTAGGATTTGTGATAAATTCTAATACAATTTTAGGATTTATGATAAACAATAAACTGTACCCCAAATTTTAAAAAAATCTCCAAATAAACTTAACCCAAACCCTAATCCCCAAATCCAAAACCCTAATCTTCCTTCCTCTTCCTCCTACTCCCGACCCCGACCGAAACCCTAGCACCCCACCTCGCGACCTCGACTACCCCCATCGCCGCCGTCCTTTCTCCCATCTTCCCCTACCCCGACTCTACCTCTCCCGTTTCTCCTTGCCGCGAGCCCAATCGCCACTGTCGTCAAATTCCCTCATCACCGTCGTCACCTCCTTCCGCCACCACTAACCATCATCTTCCCCTCCACCGCAATCCACCACCACAGCTCCTATTCTCTTCGACTGTAGCAGCCAATATCAAAATCGTCGTTGCCGATCGACCGCCAGCGACCACTCCGCTTATCGCCTTCCAGTCCCGCCACCTGTCGCCACCTCCGTCGTCGGTCTCCAATCCCGTCCGCCGCCAGTTGGCTCCATCCACAGCAAGCGTGCTGTTGCTGTCGCTCTTTCTGTGTTGCTAATTGTTGTGCTCTTTGCTGCTGTTCAACCCGAATCTACGTTGAGTTCTTCGAACCCACGGTATACTTTTTCCAATTTGCAAATATTTGTGTTATACTGCTTTATCGATTATAATCTCTATTATATTATCTGATTTGCCTGTCGGCCACAAAAACAATTGAGATGTTCCACTTGCTTGATTATAGTACTAATCAATATTAAATCTTTTACTTGCTAAGAACACTTAGGGATTTAATTATTGATTGTTATAATTGAATTATTAATTGGGATTGTTAAACGTGATTCAGTTCTTGAAAATTCATCAAACCAATCAACTTTTTAAAATTTCTAACTTTAATCTGCGCTATGTGTTGGTAAAATTAATCCATTAAGAATCTTAGAAATTCTCTATTTAGGGTTAGTTTTACTTCATAATCCCTAAGTTTAAAATAGCCCTAACCCTAAAACTTAACCCTTAATTTTAAAAGATGGCAAAATAGTTATTTTTAAACTCATTGTAAAATTTTAACAAAAGAAAAGTGAGAATAACAAATTAGTGAGTTATATAAAAATATTAATTTGTGAGTGAGGTATATGAAATTTCCACATTTGTTAGAGCATCCACAATGGTGTTTTTCATTTTTGAGCAAATGGCAGCTACAGTAATAGCAAATAGCCAAATCTTCTGCAATGGTCGTTTGCTATATTTTTTGCTAAAATTTGAGTAGGACGAGACAACTTGTTTCGTCCGTTAATTTTTCTTTTTGAAAGATTTAATTAATTACTGATTAACTATTAAAATATGTTAATTAAATAAATTAAATATTAAAATATAACCTAAACCTAATTAATCACCTACTAAACCTAATTAAAAGGACTAAACCTACCACTAATACTCTCCTCAAAACCTGGACCGGACATGTGGTCCCGTCCCAAGCTTTTTAGCTTGAGACAAGACAACTTGTCTCGTTCGAGGTAATTTTTTGATTTTTTTTTCCCCGACGAATCTGGCCGTTCGATCACTTGAAAAAGAAAAAAATGTGACGATACATGATGTATCGTCCGACGTGATTATAAAAAAAAAAATTTGGGATGATACATGTTGTCTCGTCCGACGTGATTAAAAAAAATAATAATTGGGACGAGACAACTTGTATCGTCTCTTATAATTTGAGAATCACAATTTCGTTTCTAAAAAATGAGAAGCGACTGCAGCGGTTTTTGCCAGATTATGGCAAAATAGCAAACGACCGCAGCATCTTATTTCTTGTTTCTCAAAAAATGAGAAATTGACAAATACAACAAACGACTGTTGATGCTCCTAGTGACTATTGTGAAATTGACCCAAATAGAATTAATATGGATATTAGAAATTTTATCTCTCCCTCGTTGTGGGCGGCTACAGCCGATTACCCCTCAAAAAGATTTTGTAGGAGCCTTCATATAAAAATAGTAGACAGGCCTGTGATATAACTGGGCCGGCCCAATTAGAAGCCTGCCTCCGATTAACATAGCCCCTGATCTAAGATCGCAGAATATTTCTAAATTGCTAAGCTCCCAAATTTCGCAAACCCTCACCATCGTCATCGTCATCGTCATCGTCATCGTCATCATCATCGCATCGTCGTCGTCAATTCATCACCACCTTCAAATCGCACACCAACTATCCGAGAGGTAATAAGTTAGTGTCTTTTTTTAATGCATTTATATTCACTGTAAGAACAAGTTTAGGTTTTGAAAGTTATGGGTTTCACTTTATTTCTGCTCACAAGGTGTATGAAGAAATGTTTCTTTCACCTATTGTTGAGTTGCTCCTTTTTTGATGCATTTTTTTGGGAGTATTTTCAAAGATTTTATGGGGTTTGTAGATGGTTTGCGCAGTGTTGAATCTTATATCATACTTTGATGAAAGTAGTAGGTATGTTGGTTAGGTTGGTGATTTCAAGGAATTTCGAGAGTTTAGAGCTCATTTAGATGTATATCTTTCATTGATTTATTGTGAAGTGTGAAATAAATAAGGCTATGTTTGGGAACAAATTTAAGTTAGGATAATTGGAGGTATCTCTCATAACTTTAAAAAAACTCTAGTTATCCTAACTTTGGGATGTTTGGGACTCGTTTTGGAGTTAAGATAACTACACTTATCTTACCCAAAATGGTGAGAAAACCATAGTTATCTAAACTTAATTTTTCTTAACTACGAAGATAACTTTAAAATGGAGGTAATGGCGTGACTATCAAAATTAGCATAACTTGTACGTTCAAAATTAAGAAAACTTTGGTCATCTAAATTTTGTTCCCAAACAGAGCCTTAGAATTTCTTGGAAACTTTTAAATCGTTAAACCAGGTAGGAAAATTAAATGGACAGCTATGATTTAAATACTGGGTGGATAATCATTCAATGTCTGTATGTCCACATGAATCGTCGAATTGGAGTTTTAATAGTAGAGATATGTGTGTTGCAGCAATCTCAGCTCGACATAGTTAAAATCTTAAAATGCGAATTTTGATAGTCATCCCAACTTTAGAAAGGGACAGCTGAAAGTTGGATGAGAATGAACGGATTTATCTTTGGTTTATTACAGTTTTTCAAACAGGCCCTTAGGAGTTTCTTACCACCGATTAACTGAAAATTCATATGTTGAAATTCATGTTGTTTTAATAAAGTAATTCTCTATTGTATTACTTGTAATTGAGATTCTAATTACGTTGTATACTAGTACTTTTTTACTTTGATTATTAACTGAGCTTCCAGTTTATATATTATTATTATAATCCCTTTGTGCTAATCCGACAACTGATATCTGCATGTTTTAGTATAGAATACTGTAAGGGTTGGTAATAGATTATTAAGTAAAGAATAGAGAATGCTACTAAAGGATGAAAGAACCGTGTAAACTAGAAGATGAGCATTTTGAGCAATAATGTGAGGACCCCTTTATGTGCTTGATGATAGATAGCTGTAGGAATAAATAATTTTATGACTCTAGTTCTTTACCATTTGCCTACAGTCCCATATGCAATAAATTTATCAACTGTTAGTTTGGTGAACTTTATGTTTGTCTTGATGAATCATTGAGTGTCGGAATGATATATTTTTGGGAAAACATAGTTTAGTTTCCTTCTTTATATTTACTTGTGTTCACCGCTGCCATTTCATGAAGTACTTGAAGTCGTACCTTCATTTGTCTCTAATCTAAACATTGGCTAGTTATTCATCTTTGTGTACACTGGTGTCAAAGTTCTGTTCATCTTATTCTATTTTTCTAAATCATGTCTTTCTTTCTTTCTCTGATCTGCTTTGTTTCCCCTTTGTATATATCCAGTTCTGTCATGTTGGAAAATGTTTCTAGTTTTCAACCAATTCCTTCAATCATCACTCTCCAATTGTGTTTGTGATAACTTTGCAGTTTAATTGGTTCACTTGAAGGAAGGTTTGTTCATAGCATAGAAATTTAAAATTATAAATTATTGGTGTATCTTCCATGCACTGGCTTTATTTCAGATGATTTTTAAGCAACCCCTAAAACCCAAAAAATAGAGCCGCTCAATTAGTAAGTGAGATGGTTGCTTACTAAACCTAAACCTAATTAATCACCTACTAAACCTAATTAAAAGGACTAAACCTACCACTAATACTCTCCTCAAATCCTGGACGGGACATGTGGTCCCGTCCCAAGGTTTTTAGCTTGAGACAAGACAACTTGTCTCGTTCGAGGTAATTTTTTGATTTTTTTTCCCCGGCGAATCTGGCCGTTCGATCACTTGAAAAAGAAAAAAAATGTGACGATACATGTTGTATCGTCCGACGTGATTATAAAAAAAAAATTGGGATGATACATGTTGTCTCGTCCGACGTGATAAAAAAAATAATAATTGGGACGAGACAACTTGTATCGTCTCTTATAATTTGAGAATCGCAATTTCGTTTCTCAAAAATGAGAAGCGACTGTTGCGGTTTTTGCCAAATTATGGCAAAATAGCAAACGACAGCAGCATCTTGTTTCTTGTTTCTCAAAAAATGAGAAATTGACAAATACAACAAACGACTGTTGATGCTCTTAGTGACTATTGTGAAATTGACCCAAATAGAATTAATATGGATATTAGAAATTTTATCTCTCCCTCGTTGTGGGCGGCTACAGCCGATAACCCCTAAAAAAAATTTTGTAGGGGCCTTCATATAAAAATAGTAGACAGGCCTGTGATATAACTGGGCCGGCCCAATTAGAAGCCTGCCTCCGATTAACATAGCCCCTGATCTAAGATCGCAGAATATTTCTAACTTGCTAAGCTCCCAAATTTCGCAAACCCTCACCATCGTCATCGTTATCGTCATCGTCGTCATCAATTCATCACCACCTCCAAATTGCACACCAACTATCCGAGAGGTAATAAGTTAGTGTGTTTTTTAATGCATTTATATTCACTGTAAGAACAAGTTTAGGTTTTGAAAGTTATGGGTTTCACTTTATTTCTGCTCACAAGGTGTATGAAGAAATGTTTCTTTCACCTATTGTTGAGTTGCTCCTTTTTTGATGCATTTTTTTGGGAGTATTTTCAAAGATTTTATGGGGTTTGTAGATGGTTTGCGCAGTGTTGAATCTTATATCATACTTTGATGAAAGTAGTAGGTATGTTGGTTAGGTTGGTGATTTCAAGGAATTTCGAGAGTTTAGAGCTCATTTAGATGTATATCTTTCATTGATTTATTGTGAAGTGTGAAATAAATAAGGCTATGTTTGGGAACAAATTTAAGTTAGGATAATTGGAGTTATCTCTCATAACTTTAAAAAAACTCTAGTTATCCTAACTTTGGCATGTTTGGGACTCGTTTTGGAGTTAAGATAACTACACTTATCTTACCCCAAAATGGTGAGAAAACCATAGTTATCTAAACTTAATTTTTCTTAACTACGAAGATAACTTTAAAATGGAGGTAACGGCATGACTATCAAAATTAGCATAACTTGTACGTTCAAAATTGAGAAAACTTTGGTCATCTAAATTTTGTTCCGAAACAGAGCCTTAGAATTTCTTGGAAACTTTTAAATCGTTAAACCAGGTAGGAAAATTAAATGGACAGCTAAGATTTAAATACTGGGTGGATAATCATTCAATGTCTGTATGTCCACACGAATCGTCGAATTGGAATTTTAATAGTAGAGATATGTGTGTTGCAGCAATCTCAACTCGACATAGTTAAAATCTTAAAATGCGAATTTTGATAGCCATCCCAACTTCAGAAAGGGACAGCTGAAAGTTGGATGAGAATGAACGGATTTATCTTTGGTTTAGTACAGTTTTTCAAACAGGCCCTTAGGAGTTTCTTACCACCGATTAACTGAAAATTCATATGTTGTTGAAATTCATGTTGTTTGAATAAAGTAATTCTCTATTGTATTGCTTGTAATTGAGATTTTAATTACGTTGTATACTAGTACTTTTTTACTTTGATTATTAACTGAGCTTCCAGTTTATATATTATTATTATAATCCCTTTGTGCTAATCCGACAACTGATATCTGCATGTTTTAGTACAGAATACTGTAAGGGTTGGTAATAGATTATTAAGTAAAGAATAGAGAATGCCACTAAAGGATGAAAGAACCTTGTAAACTTGAAGATGCGCATTTTGAGCAATAATGTGAGGACCCCTTTATGTGCTTGATGATAGATATCTGTAGGAATAGATAATTTTATGACTCTAGTTCTTTACCATTTGCCTACAGTCCCATATGCCATAAATTTATCAACTGTTAGTTTGGTGAACTTTATGTTTGTCTTGATGAATCATTGAGTGTAGGAATGATATATTTTTGGGAAAACATAGTTTAGTTTCCTTCTCTATATTTACTTGTGTTCACCGCTGCCATTTCATGAAGTACTTGAAGTCGTGCCTTCATTTGTCTCTAATCTAAACATTGGCTAGTTATTCATCTTTGTGTACACTGGTGTCAAAGTTCTGTTCATCTTATTCTATTTTTCTAAATCATGTCTTTCTTTCTTTCTCTGATTTGCTTTGTTTCCCATTTGTATATATCCAGTTCTGTCATGTTGGAAAATGTTTCTAGTTTTCAACTATTTCATTCAATCATCACTCTCCAATTGTGTCTGTGATAACTTTGCAGTTTAATTGGTTCACTTGAAGGAAGGTTTGTTCATAGCATAGAAATTTAAAAGTATAAATTATTGGTGTATCTTGCATGCACTGGCTTTATTTCTGATGATTTTTAAGCAACCCCTAAAAACCCAAAAAATAGAGCCGCTCAATTAGTAAGTGAGATGGTTGCGTACTAAACCTAAACCTAATTAATCACCTACTAAACCTAATTAAAAGGACTAAACCTACCCCACTAATACTCTCCTCAAAACCTGGACGGAACATGTGGTCCCGTCCCAAGCTTTTTAGCTTGAGACAAGACAACTTGTCTCGTTCGAGGTAATTTTTTGATTTTTTTTCCCCTCACGAATCTGGCCGTTCGATCACTTGAAAAAGAAAAAAAAATGTGACGATACATGTTGTATCGTCCGACGTGATTATAAAAAAAAATTTGGGATGATACATGTTGTCTCATCCGACGTGATTAAAAAAAAATAATAATTGGGACGAGACAACTTGTATCGTCTCTTATAATTTGAGAATCGCAATTTCGTTTCTAAAAAATGAGAAGCGACTGTAGCGGTTTTTGCCAAATTATGGCAAAATAGCAAATGACTGCAGCATCTTGTTTCTTGTTTCTAAAAAAATGAGAAATTGACAAATACAACAAACGATTGTTGATGCTCTTAGTGACTATTGTGAAATTGACCCAAATAGAATTAATATGGATATTAGAAATTTTATGGCCCAATTAGAAGCCTGCCTCCGATTAACATAACCCCTGATCTAAGATCGCAAAATATTTCTAACTTGCTAAGCTCCCAAATTTTGCAAACCCTCACCGTCGTCATCGTCATCGTCATCGTCGTCGTCAATTCATCACCACCTCCAAATCGCACACCAACTATCCGAGAGGTAAAAAGTTAGTGTCTTTTTTTAATGCATTTATATTCACTGTAAGAACAAGTTTAGGTTTTGAAAGTTATGGGTTTCACTTTATTTCTGCTCACAAGGTGTATGAAGAAATGTTTCTTTCACCTATTGTTGAGTTGCTCCTTTTTTGATGCATTTTTTTGGGAGTATTTTCAAAGATTTTATGGGGTTTGTAGATGGTTTGCGCAGTGTTGAATCTTATATCATACTTTGATGAAAGTAGTAGGTATGTTGGTTAGGTTGGTGATTTCAAGGAATTTCGAGAGTTTAGAGCTCATTTAGATGTATATCTTTCATTGATTTATTGTGAAGTGTGAAATAAATAAGGCTATGTTTGGGAACAAATTTAAGTTAGGATAATTGGAGTTATCTCTCATAACTTTAAAAAAACTCTAGTTATCCTAACTTTGGCATGTTTGGGACTCGTTTTGGAGTTAAGATAACTACACTTATCTTACCCCAAAATGGTGAGAAAACCATAGTTATCTAAACTTAATTTTTCTTAACTACGAAGATAACTTTAAAATGGAGGTAACGGCATGACTATCAAAATTAGCATAACTTGTACCTTCAAAATTAAGAAAACTTTGGTCATCTAAATTTTGTTTCCAAACAGAGCCTTAGAATTTCTTGAAAACTTTTAAATCGTTAAACCAGGTAGGAAAATTAAATGGACAGCTATGATTTAAATACTGGGTGGATAATCATTCAAAGTCTGTATGTCCACATGAATCGTCGAATTGGAGTTTTAATAGTAGAGATATGTGTGTTGCAGCAATCTCAGCTCGACATAGTTAAAATCTTAAAATGCGAATTTTGATAGTCATCCCAACTTCAGAAAGGGACAACTGAAAGTTGGATGAGAATGAACGGATTTATCTTTGGTTTACTGCAGTTTTTAAAACAGGCCCTTAGGAGTTTCTTACCACCGATTGACTGAAAATTCATATGTTGAAATTCATGTTGTTTGAATAAAGTAATTCTCTATTGTATTACTTGTAATTGAGATTCTAATTATGTTGTATACTAGTACTTTTTTACTTTGATTATTAACTGAGCTTCCAGTTTATATATTATTATTATAATCCCTTTGTGCTAATCCGACAACTGATATCTGCATGTTTTAGTACAGAATACTGTAGGGGTTGGTAATAGATTATTAAGTAAAGAATAGAGAATGCCACTAAAGGATGAAAGAACCTTGTAAACTTGAAGATGCGCATTTTGAGCAATAATGTGAGGACCCCTTTATGTGCTTGATGATAGATATCTGTAGGAATAGATAATTTTATGACTCTAGTTCTTTACCATTTGCCTACAGTCCCATATGCCATAAATTTATCAACTGTTAGTTTGGTGAACTTTATGTTTGTCTTGATGAATCATTGAGTGTAGGAATGATATATTTTTGGGAAAACATAGTTTAGTTTCCTTCTCTATATTTACTTGTGTTCACCGCTGCCATTTCATGAAGTACTTGAAGTCGTGCCTTCATTTGTCTCTAATCTAAACATTGGCTAGTTATTCATCTTTGTGTACACTGGTGTCAAAGTTCTGTTCATCTTATTCTATTTTTCTAAATCATGTCTTTCTTTCTTTCTCTGATTTGCTTTGTTTCCCATTTGTATATATCCAGTTCTGTCATGTTGGAAAATGTTTCTAGTTTTCAACCATTTCCTTCAATCATCACTCTCCAATTGTGTTTGTGATAACTTTGCAGTTTAATTGGTTCACTTGAAGGAAGGTTTGTTCATAGCATAGAAATTTAAAAGTATAAATTATTGGTGTATCTTGCATGCACTGGCTTTATTTCTGATGATTTTTAAGCAACCCCTAAAACCCAAAAAATAGAGCCGCTCAATTAGTAAGTGAGATGGTTGCCTACTAGCCTCATACTGCGCCTAGCGCCTTGTGCACCCTAGACACTTTGAGCCCCAAAAGTATATTGTCCCCATAAACTAAATTGTGTTTTAAAAAAGGAACATGGGCTTGAAACGTCTGCGGCTCCATGACTCTGAACTTGAGAAGGACAGGAAAGTTGACATTCACGATAGTAAATCTTGGCACCTCGTTCTCTCAACTGACATGTTGTAGTTGCTATGTTTATGTTGGTAGCTTTCATGAATGACCAGTATTTTGCATGATTGATTTTGCATCTGTTTTCCCTTATTGACATATTGTAGGTGATTATTGTTAAAAGTGACGGGTATAAGTTAGTAGTCTATGTATTGTCATGATAAATTTTACATTTATCTCATAAAGTAATATTTTGCTGTTCAGCCTGTTCTCGTTTATACAACTCTTAATGGACTGTTTTTCGTTCCCATTTATCATGATTATCACTCCTTTTATAATTTTATGCTGGCTAATCTGTTGCTATTCTTGGAACTGGTTCTCGATGTTCGCTAAATCATGAATCAAAGTTATTCTTGTCCAAATTTTCCCGTTCAATATCAAATTTCTCAGTCATTGAGGAGCTGTTATATGCTAGCTGGGCTTGGATATGGATTGATATCGACTGCTCATCTTAACTCTTAAGGAAGTGTTTAAATTAGCTGTACGTCATGGATGGTTTAATTCTTTAACTATTTCAAGTCTTCATTTCTTAAGCCTATCATATATATATGTATGTGTTTATGTGTCCTTTTCTTTTTTCTGATAACTTAATATTTTAATGATTTTAGACATGAAGGTACGCTCATCAGTGAAGAAATTGTGCGAGTTCTGTAGGACTATTAAACGACGTGGGATAGTTTATGTAGTATGCACGGCGAATCCCAAGCATAAGCAGAGACAGGGCTTTTCAACCTTTGCTTATGAGGGTCCACTGCCTTCTGAGTATGTTTTTGAAACCCATACTCTGTGTGTACATTTATCTCTGTTTATTTTCTTGGACGAAAATTCTTTAGTATTCAGGCGACCTTTTTAAATTGTGCAACCTTATGTCATGAGAGACATTTTCTAAGATAGCCAATTTCATTTGAACCAGAAAACATGTTATCTTTCCAGCTTCAAATAGTCATCACCGAGTCTTTTACTCCTTTCGTGCCCATACTGTTATAAAGATAAGTTTCTGTTTGTGAATGCTATTGGAGAGGTGAAAAAAACTATGTGGGTGTTTGTTGCAATGAGAAGTATGTTAACGTTAACGCAACATTATCCAAAAATTTGTGTTTTCCCCCGAATTTGCCACAGTACAAGAGGTGGTTTTTACTTTTAGCTTTTGAAAATTGTGGTCTTTTGCCCTTATCATATATCCTATGCCAAAGAACTTACTTTTGACAACACTTTTGCTCATAACACTTCACAGTGGTGGCATTTTTTGTTCACGGCAATACCAAACACATCCTAAATATAGAACTTAATAGTCATTTGATCGTTGCACGAAATGCAGTTTGGTTGACTTGGTCATATGGCATCATTACTTCAGGGGAAAAAAATTGAAATCTCTCTGGTAAAGGAGGTTCTTAGCTTCACTATTAACCGTAAATGTTCATTGTTGAGAAGTTGGAACGAAACCTTTTTCAATTATATTCGTAAAGGGTTTTTAATATGTATGCCCCTAACAAATACTTGAAGTTGAATATCTTGTATGCCCCCCACAAATAAGTATTTTCATTTTTGTTCCCAACAATATATGTTGATATGGCCAAAAATAGGATTAAATCGGGTACGAATCTTAAAGCTCTCAGGGGTAAAACGGTACTTTCACCTACAAACGGGTCCGAATGGGGAACTGAGTCTTTCTTCAAAACCCAATAGCCCAAAAACTGATCTGTCCTACTGGGTATGGGTTGCAACCCATTACAAACCAATCCAGATGGATTAAGAGTGATTCAAATTCATGATTATCCCTAAGAGACAGTTTAGCTGTCCCTCTTATCACGAAACGAGTCAAACTCTCTTCTTATCTCTAAACATCGGGAAGTAGAGATTTGTCCTTATCTCAAAACTGGTCCCTAAGGCTAAGGGTGGCCGAAAATACCGAAATGAGCCAACTGACCGGTTTTCCAACCGAACCAATCAATTCGGTACCGAAAATTTTGGTTACCAAAAGTATGGTACGGTACAACCGTACCGAGTTCTAAAATCCGGTTCGGTTTTAGTATGAATATGGTTCAGTCGGTATTTTACCATACTGTACCAAATATTGAGAACCCAAAAGAGATGTGAGAATCAACAGGGTGTTCTGTTAGAAACCAACCATTCTGACCTCCCTTGTCCTGGGTCAATTTTACTTGCTTTTATCAATCTAATACTGTTTTTGGTTGTTCATTGGTTTCTGGGTGTTCTGTTAGAAACCAACCATTCTCACCTCCCTTGTCCTGGGTCAATTTTACTTGCTTTTATCAATCTAATACTATTTTTGGTTGTTCATTGGTTTCTGATCTAGTGGTTGTTATTGTTCCGTATTGCAATTGGCAATCTGATCTGTTAGGGAATGAAGAAATTAGGTTTACTTGAAACCATAATTTTGAGAAGAATGGAGTGAGGGGGTAGGGGTTGATCATATAAAGAAAGGATAGAGGTGTACTAGATAAGGTGAAAGTAAAAGGGAAAAAGTGACTTGTTATGTGTGTCGTTAACTTTGTCTGGTATGAAGTGCTAAGAAAAATAATGGGGGTAGTTATTAACCGAGCGAAACATTTCAAGATATTTAGCCCTCCACTACATGGAAATATTAGTGAATTTATTGATAAGTGATATTGTTAACTTGTTATTTTTATTGGTACTGATATTTGCTAAGGTATTTGTTGGGTCATATTTGGTATAACACCAATACCGAACCGTACCAACCGAAGTAGTCGGTATACCGAAGTTTCGGTATACCGAACTTTTTGGTTGGTAACAGTTTGCATATTTTCAAACCGAACTAGTTTGGTATGGTAATGGTACAATGTCAAAAAGTCCGGTAGCGTACCGAGCCCACCCCTACCTAAGGCGACTATAAATACCCCTCTCCCCCCACCGTGACAAGGTAATCAATCTTTTTCTACCGAGAGCTTTCTTAATTTTTCTGATTACTGACAAGAGCGTCGGAGGGTTCGTCGCCGGGATCCACCCCGTTGTATCGAACTTTGTGCAGGTTTGCGGTAGCAGCGAGAAACAAGTCAACACGTTGGTGAATGTCAACAGGTTTGCTTTATTGTTTTCTTCAAGAATCCACAAATTCATCTGTTTGCTCCCACACCAGAAATCAGCAGCAACAGATTGGCACCATTTGTGGGAAAACAAAAACAGCAACCCAGTCCTATTTCATCCGCGAAAGCAGTTTCAAGCTATGCCTCCCAAGAAGGAGAAGACGACGACATCTAACCGCAGAGCCACTCCCGCTCCTTCTCCTCCTCTTGTCCAGGAGGTCTCCACTCAACCCGCTCAACAAGCCCAGCAGCGTGGACAATCTCTCCCTCAACCCGTCTAGCAACCGCAGCCTGGACGACCTCTTCCTCAGCAACCTCAGCCCCAGCAGGCTCCACAAGGGCCACAAGAGGCTGATGCCGGACCCTCCCGCCGAAGTCGACAAGGGCAACCTCCTCATTACGACCATGTGTTAATACATAACCCCTCTTCCGACTCCATGGCCTCACACAGTCCCCCGACACCGAAGGATCTCCAGCACATTATCGTCAACAGGCAGAATGGGATAAATCTTTGGACCCGCTTGGATGAGAGGCGGACCCATGACGGGATACCCCGCCGAGAACATCAAAGGAGTCAAGCGGTTCGGTCCCCTGGAGCCCGATCCGCCCGCAGACCAAATCGCAGGAGATCCAACTCTCCCAGGAGGCGGAGGGAGTCGCCCCAGCGTCGTCAAAGGTCGACCCGCCCCCACGGACTACCGAGAGCGGGAGGGGCTCGTCACAAGGGCAAAATTTCAGCATTTCAAGAGGCAATCCTGAGGGCCCTTAATGTAGTTCCCGACCACGAACAGCAGGCGCCCAGTCCTCAGCCTGCCCCAAATTATCGGCGCCGTACTCCTAGTCCTTAGCCTGCCCCGAGCTATCGGCGTCGTACTCCCAATCCTCGACCTGCCCCGAGCTATCGTCATCGCACTCCCAGTCCCCTTCCGCGCGACGACGAATCCCAGCCCACAACAAGGTATGACCAAAGGAAAGATTCGGTCTACCGCCGTCTCCACGAGATGGAGAGGCAACTTGGCCGACTGGATAGAGAATAAGAGCAACGGGCAAGGAATTTCCGTCCCTGTAGGCCTCCATTCTCCCGAACCATAATGGAGGCACTGGTCCCAGATAACTTCAAGCCCCCTCATTTTGAATCATACAACGGGGAGCTGACCCCGCTGACCACATCGAGAGTTTTAAAACTCTCATGATGATACACCAGGCGAGACGCGCTTCTCTGGCCACGCTGAAAGGGCCTGCAAGGGAATGGTACTCACGACTAGCCCTGGCCTCCATCTCCTTCGATAAGCTCAAAGGCCTCTTCTTGATTCACTTCGTGAGTAGCCGTCGAGCCGAAAAGACGAGCACCTATTTGCTACTGCTTCATCAAAGGAAGGGCGAGCGGCTAAGAGATTATGTTAAACATTTCACCGCGGAGGCCAGATCCATCGCCTCCCTGGACCAGTTCGTGGTCTCTGCCACCTTCCAATCCAATGTCGCTAACAATAGCCTCAGAGCATCCCTTGCCAAGAAGCCTCCTCGGGATTTCTCAGAACTCCTGCTCATGAGTGAGAAATACATCCGAGCGGAAGAAGCTCTCTCCCGCCCCGCTCTTGAGGGATCGTCCTCCGGAAACAAACGGAAGGGCGCTGAAGGAGCTAAGAAGCTCCAGAAGGACAACGGAGGCCAACGTCGCCAAACTCCCTGCTTCGAGAAGTTCACTCCACTCAACGCAAGTGTCTCAGCCATCCTGATGGAGGCCGGGAAAGAGGGTATTCTCCCACCACCTCCAAAGATGAACACTCCGGGCAAAAAGAGGAACAGGGACAAGTGGTGCCACTTTCACAGGGACCACGACCACGACACGGATGACTGTCGGTCCCTAAAAGACATGATCGAAGCCCTTATCTAGATAGGGCAACTCTCCAGGTTCGTGAGAAAAGATAGGGTAGATCCTCCTCCGCCCCCAGGGGGGCTAATAAGCGAACTGAACGGAACACCGAGACCCCGGATTTTGAAGCTGAGGCTATACTACATCTCATACATGGAGGCCCAATGGGGGGAGATTCGAACTACTCCCGAAGAGCCTTCGTCCGGGAAGGAAATTTCGTGCAAAACCATTCTCCCCCCAGAGGCCTTGGGGTCCCTGTCACTTTTTCAGATAGAGATCTGGAGGGCGTTCGAACGCCCCATTGTGACGCATTGGTATAAACCTCCATATGGCCAACTTTGATGTGCGTCGGGTCCTAGTCGACATCGGGAGTTTGGTCAACATTCTCTTTCTCGAGGCCTTTCAGGGTCTTAAGCTATCCAGGGATCGACTCAAGCCCGCCGGCTATACTCTCCACGGGTTCACAGGAGTTCCAATGACGACCGAGGGTGTCATAACTCTCGACGTAACCGCTCGCAAAACTCCAACCACCCGAACCGAGCCGATGGACTTCATGTTGGTGGATGTTAAAGCCGCCTACAACGTCATCCTGGGCCGACCAGGCCTAGCTGATCTGATTGTTCTCTGGGTACAATCAGATCAGAATGTTCCCTCCAGACATTCCGAAGACCTCTTTCGTCACCGACCAGGGTCTATAATGCAACCGAGTCATGCCCTCCGGGCTCAAGAATGTCGGTGCCACCTATCAGCGCCTTGTTAACAAGGTCTTCAAGGAACAGATCGGGCAGATCATGGAGGTCTACGTAGACGACATGTTGGTGAAGAGCGTCAGCAGATCGGATCATGTCTTTGATCTCGAAGAGGCTTTTGACGTGTTGAGGAAACACGATATGAGGCTGAACCCGAACAAGTGCGCCTTCGGCGTCTCATCTGGCATGTTCCTGGGGTTCACGGTCAGCCAAAGGGGCATAGAGGCTAACCCCGAGAAGATTCATGCCATACTCAACATGGCTCCCCCCTCCAGTGTTAAAGATGTACATGAACTCACTGGACGCCTCGCGGCGATAGGGCATTTTCTCTCCAAATCCGGAAAAAATGTCTTCTGTTCTTCAAGGCTCTCAGGGGGGCTAAAGGTTTTGAGTGGGGGCAACAGCAACAAGAGTTCTTTGACCAGCTCAAGGCCTACTTAGTCAACCCCCCCCACTCATGAGTAAGCCAAGGCCCGGGGAAGTTCTCTATTTATATCTCGCCACTTCGGAGCAGACCCTCAGCGATGTTCTAGTAAGAGAAGAAGGTAAGACGCAGACGCCTATCTACTATGTGAGCTAGGTCCTTAGGGACGCTGAACTCCGTTATCCGAAGCTAGAGAAGATGGCCTATGCCTTGGTCATGGCGGCCCGAAATCTCCGCCCCTACTTCCAATCTCACTCGGTGGTCGTTCTTATCGATTAGCCGCTCAAACAAGTTCTCTACAAGCCCGAGACCTCGGGGCGCCTTATGAAGTTGTCCATCGAGCTGAGCCAGCATGATATCAGTTATCAGCCTCAAACCGCTATCAAGGCTCAAGCCCTAGCGGAGTTCATAGTAGAGAGCACAATCCCCGACACCAGCAAAGCGATAAAGGAACCCCCGTTCTGGACAGTGTATGTTGATGGGTCCTCGTGCGCCGATGGGAGTGGAGCAGGAGTCATCCTGGCGGGCCCAGATTATTTCATCCTCCAATACTCACTCCGTATCAGCTTCAGGGTGTCCAACAACGAGGCTGAGCATGAAGCCCTTATAGCCGGCCTGTGCATGGGTCACAAGGCCGGGGCAAAGCATGTCAAGATATTTAACGACTCGCTGCTGGTGGTGAACCAGGTATCAGGGGAATTCGAAGCGCGAGACGATCACATGGCCAAAGTCAAAGAACTGATGGCCTCTTTTGAGGATGCACAACTCCAGCAAATCCCTCGAGAAGAGAATGCGCAGGCGAACGCCCTCTCGAAGCTAGCTTCCTCTTCCCTCCATGGGCTCGAACAAACTGTCTTAATAGAAGTCCTCCTGAGGCCCAGCATCGAAGAAGAAGATCCCGAGCCTATGGAGACGCTGCCCTTAGAACTTGGAGAGAACTAGATGAGGCCCCTGCTCGAGTTCCTCAAAGACGGGATCCTTCCTTTAGACCCGAAAAAGGCTCGAAAGATCCAAACCAGAGCCGAGCAGTACGCACTCATCGAGGGAGTTATGTACAAACGCTCCTACACTCAAGTAGACAGCAGACCAAACTTGAAATGTCTCTCCCTAGAGCAAGCCCAGTATGCTTTGAAGGAGGTCCATGAAGGAATGTGTGGTGCGCACTTGGGAGCAAGATTTCTAGCCCGCAAAATCTTGAATTATGGATATATTTGGCCCACTCTCCTTCGCGATGCCGAACAACACGTTCGCCAATGCGGCCCGTGTCAAAAAATTTCAACAATCCGTTCGCCAACACGTTCTCCTCGGTCTCCCACCCCCAGTCCAACGGTCAGGCAGAGAACGCCAATCGGCAAATTCTCTCTGGCCTGAAAAAAGAGACTGAGCAGGTCGGCTAAGGGGTTAGGGGTAGAGCAGCTCCCCAATGTGCTCTGGAGCTATCGCACTACGAAGAGGACCCCCACGGGAGAATCTCCCTTCAACCTCACTTACGGCTCCGAAGCTGTTATCCCTCTGAAGGTGGGTCTACCTTCTCCCCGCTTGATAGACTACAACAAAGAGCAAAACGCGAACAAGCTTCACGGTAACAAGCTTCCGAACACTCGTCACCAACATCAAAATGCGAGAAAATGCGTTGACCGGTCAACGGGCAACGGTTAACGCGCCACGTGTTGCTCCCTTGGACTTCAGCAACGTGTGCCTAGCTTCTTGCCACCAACGTCCAAATGCCACGTGTCGCTCCTCTGGACCTCGGCAACGAGTGCCGAACACTCTTGCCACCGACCCCCAAATGGCGAAAAGACAAAGGCAGATCCACCGTCCGATCGCTTGAAAAATCGCACCAAAGCTCGATCGACGCTCCAGATTGCGCCACATTGATATTTATATGATTAATTCTTTTATTTTAATTATAATTCGAATTAATTATTTAAAAATTGCAAAAAATGATTAAAAATTCAAGAAAATTAATTAAAAATTCTAAAAAATAATTATAAATTCAGGAAAATATTTTTGAGCTCCTGGATAAATAATTATTAATTAGAACGATTAATCAATACTTTTTGAAAATAGATCATCATTTCGCAAAATTAAATAAAAATTTCGAAAAATAGTTAAAAAATTAGGGAAAATCCAGAAAATTCCAAGAATAATTTTGGGCACTTTGCAAGCTCAATTTAGCACCGTTACACCTCGAGCAAGATCCAAAATCCCTTGAGGAACTCCGATAAAATACCGTACGCCATTAGAACAACAAAATTACTCCTCAAAAGCTGTTAAAACTCAGTCTTCGGGAGTGGGGGGCTCGTAATATGGCTAAAAATAGGATTAAATCGGGCACGAATCTTAAAGCTCTCAGGGGTAAAACGGTAATTTCACCTACAAACGTGTCCGAATGGGGAACTGGGTCTTTCTTCAAATCCCAATAGTCCAAAAACGGATCTGTTCTACTGGGTATGGGTTGCACCCCGTTACAAACCAACCCAGATGAATAAAGAGTGATTCAAATTCGTGATTATCCCTAAGAGACAATTTCAACTGCCCTCATATCACGAAACGAGTCAAACTCTCTTCTTATCCATAAACATCGGGAAGTATAGATTTATCCTTATCTCAAAACTGGTTCCTAAGGTGACTATAAATACCCCTCTCCCCCCACCGTGACAAGGTAATCAATCTTTTTCTACCTAGAGCTATTTCTTAATCTTTCTGATTATTGACAAGAGTATCGGAGGGTTCGTCGCCGAGATCCATCCCGGTGTATCGAACTTGTGTAGGTTCGCGGCAGCAGCGAGAAACAAGTCAACACGTTGATGAAGATCAACAGGTTTGTTTTATTGTTTTCTTCAAGAATCTACAAATTCATCTGTTTGCTCCCATACCAGAAATTAGCTGCAACATATGTCATTTCTCTTAATTACCCCTCTAGTTAAAAAAACTCAAAACTATAGAGAAATTTCAGTTTTTTTAATGGACTTGATGAAAAATGACTGAAATATTTTATTCTCTGCCATTCAAAATTTATCTTCTTCATCCTTGTAAATTCGGGCAATTGTTAATCCAACCGAGAATTATTTACTCTTCTAAAAATTTCTTCGTTTTTCTTCAAGAAATGGATAAACTAACAATGCATCTTTGAGAACTACATATTCTTTCTCACGTTAATTCTCCAAATTTGCCATCAATCATGTTTTTTAATGATAGATTATAATCTTCCTCATTTATTTTCCTTAAAACTGTTAAATCTTTTCTCATTTGATTGTCTAAT
This sequence comes from Hemerocallis citrina, assembly GCA_017893485.1. Lineage (NCBI taxonomy): Eukaryota > Viridiplantae > Streptophyta > Magnoliopsida > Asparagales > Asphodelaceae > Hemerocallis > Hemerocallis citrina. The sequence continues at coordinate 171,028,162 of CM030367.1, forward strand.
TTGATCTTTTAATTTGATTTCTAGCTGTCTCGTAAGGATAAAATCATGGTTAACTTGGTGATATCTAACATAGGGGTAAATATGAAATAAAGTCCAAATTGTTAGGGGTATATACGAAAATCACATTTGTGAGGGGTATATATGATATTATCATATTTGTTAGGGGTATACATGTTAAAAACCCATTCGTAAAATATGTCCTTTATTTTAAGAAAAAAGATAGAGAGGAAAGAAGTAGCTTCCTACACAATGGCCAGAACTATTGTATACTGCTTCATACTGTTTCCCAATATATTGGCCTCGTTAACCTTGTTAATTTTAAAGTTCGAAAGAGAGCCCAAAGAGGAGTAAGAACATGCCATGGCTGATTTCAATAATACTGGATAACTGCAGTCATAAGATCCTACAAAAATTTTATTGCAAACTATTTATTTTACTCCTTTCCTAGTCGTCCTTTCCGGGATGATCTCAGCGTGAAGCGAAGTTGGATACATCGGCCTTATAATGCTCATTTTTATAAAGAACAGCTAGTTGTAGAGGACCACGACATGTTTATAGTAGATTGGAAATTAGAATAGAAAGTATTGGATTCTTATGTGAACTAAAAGCATGTGGTAAAGTGGTCCATTTGCCCTACTGATCCCAGCATGCTGTGAAATATTTCTAATATTTGGTAGTTAAGAGTTGAGACATTAAATAGATCATACACTGAAAATCATTAGATTTTGGGATATCTTCTAATGACCTGAAAGCCGGAGATATGACAACCTTAAGTAGTCTCAAAGACTTCTATATTGCATTGTCCCCTCCTGTTAATTCCCTATATTTCGCATGTAGAAGGGAAAAGTTATCAATAGCGTGGAAGAAATGTATGGACTAGAATTTGTCTATTTTCATCTATTTCCTGTCATATTCTTCACTTGATTTTCTACGCTTGCATTTCATCTCATTTGCTCATATTCTTGCCTCAGCCTTCATTTGCATGTCTTAACGATATATTGAAAGCAAGTCAAAGTTATTCCTTTAGCTGTCTTGTTGGCTAATTATGTTGGAGTATCATCTGTTACATGTTTATTGTTCTTGTCCATGCATTACATGACTAATAATCTGGCATTTAGTTTTGGGTAATGATTTTGTGCTTTGCTATCTGCAGGCCTGCAGAGGTTAACAGTAAACCAGTTCCATCTTTCAAAAACTGGCCAATTGGGTTGGCTTCCATCTTGAAGAAACCAGAATGAAAAGATTACTTCTGATTTTAGTGGACTTTTTGTATTGTTAGAGCATATTCTACTATTCAAATCTTAGTATGGTTAGCCATATCTGACTGTTCTGCCAACATGTTTGAGCTATAACCTAATCACTTATCTTGATTTGATGTTATTAATAAGAAACCATGTGGTCACAACTGACAATATTGTTATATTAATTTAGTTCATTTAGATTATCTCTAATATTATAATGGGATTTAGATTATCTCTAATATTATAATGGGAGAAGACCTTAGTGTCATTTGTCAATCTATTAACACATGCATAATTAATATAAAGGAGGTCTCCGGTTCGAGTCCTCACTATGTCAGATTTTTTTACTTTTTTTTTTTTTCATATTAAACATGCATCACATGAGATATCAAAAAAAAAAAAAAAAAACATGCATCACATGTTTAAATTATTATCCATCTATCTATAATATAATATATATACTTACTATTTAATGGAAGAGTTTGTCACAAATTAAAAAAAATTAAATTATTTTTTCACAAAAGAGATATTACTTTTGTCACCAAACAAATATGTGCATAGTACGTGCAACTCCAAATCTATTTTTCAACACGTGCATTGTAAGTACACATCAAAGTTTTTCTTCTTATTTTTAAAAAAAATCACGTGTATCGTCCATTCATCTCCATTTTTTTTAAAAATAAGGCATTCATTGCACGTGTTAATTACTGTTGATTTATATGTATTGCACGTTTAACTCAAACTCTTTATCAAAACTCTTTATCAAGTGCACGTGAACAATACTAGTAGGTATAATGTTCTAGCTGTTTGCATGTTATGTATGGATTTGCTTTTGATATTTTCCCAGAGTAACAGGGAACAGTCACTAGTCACTACTAATTACTCAGTATAAATGAACCAGATTAATAGCAGGTACAACGCACGCATTTATATTATAATTACGTTTTTTTTTTCCTTTTAAAATATATTGGAAGTATGTTACATATATGTAGTAGCAAAATAAATACACATTTTCGAGTAGTTTACTTCATATGAAATGTTTGGGCCTATGTTCCTTAATGTAGCCCAGTCTTGAGTAGCATACTTCAAACTGAGTAAATTGAAAATCTCCTCTTTTTTGAGAAGCCCAACCATGACCCATAGGCTGCTCTCCTCAATTATATTTTGTCCCACGACTTCATTATTTGCACAAGCCCACCAATTATTTGGATTATTTGCTGCCAGATTTAATTAAAATATTCGTTAAAGAATAGTGTTTTGATCGGGGAAGCCCTATCAAAACACTATTTTTTTAAACCTATTTTAAATAAAACTTATCTATGGAGGTCCCATTTCGGGAGTTCACCTCAGGCCCCGTGAGCTCAGGGCCGGCCCTATTTGTACTCTATTGGACAATCTAGCATAGCATGTACTGTGATATGTGCCTCGTTGATGAATTCCAAGATCGACGGTGAACAGAAACAATTCAAGTCTTCAGAATAATTACTTGCCGGAGACATTTGGAACCCTTGGGTCTCAATGCTGATAAGTGATAAGAAAGTAGAATTTGCAGATAAATATATCAAGTGTCGCTATGATGGTGTAGAAAATAACACATTTATATATCTTTCCTAAGGGAAGAAGTATTTATGTATCTTTCGAAATGCATATTTCGTGAAGACTTTCTTAATAAAATGGGAGGACTAATTAAATGCCAACGATAACAAAAACACACTTGGAAGATGAATTCCTTAAACAAGAAATATATAGGAGCCAAATTGGTCAAAAATAGAGTCATACCCTTTTTTTTACTATAAGCCGCCGTATTTCATGGTATGTACTAGGTAAGTAAAGAAGAAAAGACGTTACAATAGTGCTTCAGAAGAAGAAACGAGTTTCACTGTAGGTACATGTAATAAAGCAACTTTGTTATAGTAAAGTAAAGAGCAAAACAGGTTTACAGTAGTTTAAATAACTCACCCTTTTCGGAAGAAACAAGACTGAATTACGTTGACGAAGCAAGATGGGCTCTCCAATTTAACAAAGGCTCAAACCTCTCTCTCTCTCTCTCTCTCTCTCTCTCTTTCTCTCTCTCTCTCTTAGGGGTGTCATTCGGTCCTATCGGGCCGGGCCGAAGCCCGGCGGTTTTAACCCGGTCCCGGGCTATGGCTGGTCGGGCCACCAAAAATCTTGGGCCGGGTCGGGTTGGAGGGGATATTGAGGCCCGGCTCCGGCCCTTGGCCCCTAGCTTGGGGGCCGCGGCGGGCCGGGTCGGATTTTAAAAAAAAATTTAATGGCCTTAAATTATAAAAAAATTGTAAGAAAGTTTATTCACAATTGTTAAGAACATATAGATACAAGAGATATTCATTTCATTAGTAAAATTTTATTCATTCAAATATACAATACGAGGAAAATAATTGTATTTAGATATCGAAATTGCCTCTATTTAGATTGAAGAGAAGGCAGCGGGCTATTCTCATACACTTCTACTTAACCAAAATATAGAATCTCATCCCCCTAAATTTTCCCAATTACTTACAATACATTGCGCAAATTACATTCTACTAGATGTTCATTCGTCACTACTTGTTGATCCGTTTTTGTGCTTCTTGTAAATCTTGGGTCATCTCTTTCGCTTTCGTCCAATTTTTGGCGCATACTAACATCTCCAAATTCTTTGATGTCAAGTGATTCTTGTTGTCACGCCCCGCTTCCCAAAAATATTGAATGCAAACACGTGATATGGCCCAGCGAATGACTTGCGTCATTCATAGGCTGTCATCAATTCAACTCAACAATAGAAAACAAGAAGTAAAACAACCATGCATGCAATAAAAAAAGTAATCACATAAATAACAATACTTGAAATTTAAGCATAAAATAACCAACATAAATTAAATCCAACATCTGGAATCAACAACAATAATATTCGGGTCAAAAGCCCACAAATACAAGAATGTTCAATTGTTAAAGTTTTCAAAAAAAAAAAACAATAATTATTCAATGGCGCAGCAACACAAGTCTTTCAACATTATTGTTCTCCTAGTCCATTAGGCAAGTCTCCCTGATTACCTGTAAATTGTTCATCTAAAAGAGAGAAAAAATGTCCTTAGAGCAAGTCGTGGACAGTAAGTAGAGAAACAGAGAACAATGACAATAACGGTATACCGATGAATACAATAGATGGTGAAAACAATAGTATTGAACAGTGACAAGGCGATAATAATACAATGTGCAATAACGATGATTTATAATGATAACAGTAAACAATAACAATAAAGGTAAACAATAACGATAACACTGTTCAATGAAAATGACAATATGCAATGACAATGCGATGAAGTCTTAAGTCTATTATTCATTTTAATCCTAACTAATGTACGTACTACTGCATCCCATACTACAGGTTCCATGCATACAATCAATTTTGTTTAGACTAAGGTGGTAGATTCTACAGGTCATGTACTCGTACGATAACAATAGCAATTTCTTGCACAATAACGATAACAATAGTCGGCACGATAGATCCTAAAACAATACACGATGAATTGGGATACTACAGTCAGTAATCCAATAATAAATCGATAGCACTAGCCGACACAATATTTTGGGAACAAAGCCGACAATTCTGAGTACAGTCACTATATAATCAACTACCCTGGTCAACCCTTAACCCCGTTTGATTAACATTCTTTATTCAATTAACATACAATAATGCAATTAATAAGGGACACTAGAAAGATGACAACACAATTCTAAGATCATGCAATGTACTCTATACAATTAAATACACCAAATTCAACATTATAGATTCAATTATATCTATTTTCTATTATAAAAGCCACAATAAATCTGTCCAGAGCAGATCTGAACCGTCGATCGAATCTGAGCAGATCTGGACCGTCGATCGAATCTGATTGATTATATGTGAGGTTTAATCACAGCCATACATCCTTTATACAATTCCAATCTCTTCCTTCCCAAAAATCCCGATATCTCTCAATTTCTCAAACCCTAACCCCAATTCCACTCCCAATCCCAAACTTCAATCCATCTGATCCCCCAAACCCTAATCCTAAACCCTCTATCGTCACCATTATGCGATTCATGGTGATTATGGCTATAACTCTTTATCGACAACCTCCCCGTTCTCCCTCACGAGCTGTGGCCTGGGTCTCGACCCCTCCATGGGGCCCGCCGTGCTTCTCGCCGACCAGCCGGGAACAGGGAAGACGGCGATTGCAATGGGATTGGCGAACCTCCGTCAACGACAAATCCGACTTTCCAGGATCCGGCGTTGTTCCACACTCGCTGACTTGGCTTACTCACGGTATATTCTGCAACCCTTGGCTGTGAATCTGACCATCTTTTTTGATTTTGAGTTGCTTTATGTTTCTTATAAATTTTGATTTGGTTGGAGATTTTGTATTTTCCCTTTGTAGTTATTGGAGAGAGTTTTAAGTTGGGTTTGAAGGTGATATTTTTTGTTAAGGAATTGTTAGGATTTCTCAAATCTTTGGTGTAGTTAGTTGACACCGATTAATTTTTTAATTGCTCATGTGGTGATCAAGTTGTCCTCAAACTGTTGTTTAGTCTGATTATGTTTGCATTTATTTTAAATACAGAGCCATGTTTTCCATGAGCATTTTTCACAGATTTAATCTTGATCATATTTACAATCTTCTACTTTATGTTGTACGATGAAGGGTTCAGAGTTGATGGACTGAAAGACGGCAACAGAAATGAATGAGGCAAGAGTAAGCGAGATGGGGATTGAAATTGTCATAATCCTTGGTTAGATATTTACTACTTTCCTATATATTTTGTTGAAAATGTTTGTTTGATCAACTTCTGTTTCCCTTGCCTTTATATTTATGGTCTAAGATCAAATTGCTTCTCCTCAATCTAATTCTTAGTTTCCAATTTCTTAGAAATCATCTCTCTCTCTCTCTCTCTCTCTCTCTTTCTCTCTCTCTCTCTTTCCTGTTTTGAGTTGAAACGTAGAGATCAGTTTCAAATATAAAAGAGAATGTCTGGATTTGTGTCGATATTGAAGAAAAGAATTAGCTTTGATCGCACAAACTCATTTTTTTTCTTATATAGCCTCTCTGAAAAGCTGGGTTCTTGATCTCTTCATAGTAATCTCAGTTTCTCCAAGAGCTGGAACTCTCATTTCACAAATGAAGATAAATGTAATTATTGAGACAAATAAGCACCAGAGGTTGAGAAAGACAACAACCGGATGTAGAGTTTAACCTAAGGTACATCTTAGTCCTCTCATATTAATAATTATGTACATTTTTCTTTGTTGAATTTATCTACTGTATTCCATTCACAAATTACAATGTATAGATTTATGGCTATTTCAATTTAGAGAAATTACAATGTAATCTTTTGTTCTCTTGTTTTATTTATTATATGAATAAGGCAAAGATAATTTGTTTGAATTTTAATAAACAAAAGAAAGTTCTTTATACAGTGAAACGTTTTTCCTTGCATTACTAAGTAGGAAAGAGGTTTCAAAATTTTATTTTCTTGACAACCGATGCAATGAGAATATCAGTATATGAAAGAATAAAAAATAAGCAGAAAAAAAAATGGATGACCATGTTTATAGTCAAGAAAAGTGAGGATGATTTTCTATGTTGGTACATTGGAACATTGGTTTAATCATTTGCAAAGATGTCAAGATTGTGTTCTGTGAAGAGATTTAACTACGCTATGCTATGAGTATCATAAAATCAAAATAACATTGTTAAAGAATATATATATATATAAATATATATATATAGGGATATGCTCAGTTGAAAACGGGTTTGTTTTCACCGGTTGGAAAACACGAATCTGAGCCATCGGATCGATTATGATCGCGATCAGCGGCTCAGATCGAGTCCGCCCATCACCCTATATGACTTAAGTGGCGGATGGTTATTTTGGGAATTTCGTCCCAAATAACTCTTCGCCTGATTCGTTTTGAAAAAAATGATATAACCTAAGTAAAAAAATGAATCATAGGCTGCTGTTTGGAACATCGGCCTTGTTTTCAATATTTATAACCTAGGCCACTGTTGGGAACAGCGGCCTAGGCTATTAAATTTCTATAAATTTTTATAGAAATTTTATAGCCTAGGCCGTTGTTCCCAATAGTGGCCTAGGTTATAAATATTGAAAACAAGGCCGTTGTTCCAAACAACGGCCTATGATTCAATTTTTTATAACCTAGGCCGTTGTTCCCAACAACGGCCTAGGTTATATTATTTTTTTTAGAATCTGTTCAGCGAAGAGTCATTTGGGACGAAATTCCCAAAATAACCCTCCGCTCAACAATTGAAACGGGTTATGGGGAGGCAGATCTGAGCCATCAATCACGATCATGATCGATCCGATGGCTCAGATCGCTGTTTTTCCAAACCCGTGAAAACAAACCCGTTTTCAACTGAGCATATCCCATATATATATATATATATATATATATATATATATTTATTTATTTATTTATACTAGATTTGCTCGTGGGCACGTGCATACGACACGTCTTTGGAACGATACAACACACGAAAAGTCCTGTAAACAGTAAAACAACAATTATATAGTTCAAGTTTGAATAGTATGATAATAATTAGTTGTAAATAAAAGTCCATGTTTCTATTAGTATATGTTGAAAAATAATTATAAATGAGGGTGTAAAATCCAACTTCTTAGAACTTTAAGTGTGGAAAATGATGAAATTTAACTGTTAAAGAGATATTTGCTATTTTCAATATAACACGTGCAATAAAAAAATTATAAAAATTCTGAAAATTTTACAAACTTGAAATCTTAAAATCTAAATTTCTAAATAATAAAGAAAGAATGGGAGAGAGAGAGAGGGAAAGAGAGAGAGAAAGAAATATGAAAAAGTGAAGAGAGAAGAGAGAGATAGTAATAAGTAATGAGTTTTTTGAGTTTTGGGGGGGAAATTTTAATTTTGGGCGGAAAAATATGTTTTGTGTGAATCAATCTAGGCCATTAGTTTTAGGGGAGATTGAATGAAAGCCACTTGATAGCTTAGTTATTTATTATTATATATAACTGATTCAATGAAATTCCTCTCTGGTCTGCTTTAAAGCTCCAGTTGAGAGGGAAATAGGTAGGATTCGAGCCTCTGCTTTCGATCCATCTCTCCCAGTTTCAATCGACGATTTAAAGATGCGCCAACACTGACGCTCACCAAGCAAAGCGACCAATGGCATATAGGTCCCTGAAGAGCGAGAGAGACGTACATGGCAACGACATTTCGTAATATAAAGTAATACCCTCAATCATTCGAAGATGACCGAGAGCAGCCTTAAGGATCCAGCCACATATGGAGTGGAACCCGTTCCATGACTGGTTAAAGAGCCATAGGAAACACTTTCTTTAGTCCACATGCATTCAAAAAAACACAAAGAAAGCTATCAAGTGGCTCACCTTCAATCCCCCAAAATCAAAGGTCCAGATCTAACCTCACAAAACACATTCCTCCCCCCCCCCCCCAAAAAAAAAAAAAAAAAAAAAACCTCATTACTTCACTACTATCTCTCTCCTCTCTTCACTTTTTCATATTTCTCTCTTTCTCTCTTTCTCTCATTCTTTCTTTATTTACTTAGAAATTTAGATTGTAAGATTTCAGGCTTGTAAATTTTCAAAAAAATTTATGCTTTTTTTATTACACATGTTATATTGAAAATAGCAAATATCTCTTCAACAGTTAAATTTCATCGTTTTCCACACTTACAGTTATAAAAAGTTAGATTTTACATCCCGTTTATAATTATTTTTCAACATATACTAATGGAAACATGGACTTTTATTTACAACTAATTAATGTCATACTATTCAAACTTAAGCTACATAATTGTTGTTTTACTGTTTACAGGACATTTCGATACTTTCTTTATTTTGACCCACTTAACTATAAACCATAGTATGATATATTAGTGGAAATCATTGCTGACTTATTAATAATATACTTTTATTCTTGATCCCAATTTTTATTCATCATCATTAAATTGTTTACGAAATTCTTTATTCATATGATTTCTGATTATGCTGAAATTAAAACTTCAACGGATGACTTATTAATAAATTTTACTTAACAAAAATGAACTTATTAATAATTATATTTTTTGCAGATTATCTATATCAATGGACAATTTCCACTATGAATACTCCTCTTTCAATTCCTTGCAAGAAAATCAACAATTGTGGACTATTAAAGTTTTGGTTACGAAATACTATGGTGTGAAAGAATACAAAAATAGTAAAGGCAAAGAAAAAATCTCAAAAGTGGAAATTATGGATGATGAGGTGAAATACTTTAAATATTGTTAAAATATTCGTACATATACAGACATAAATAATTATTAATACTAAATTTTCATCTTTTGTAGGTAACTAGGATACTGGCGATAATGTTTAATGAAGCGGTGGAAGCGTTCCAAGAAATCCAATTCTGGACATCAGTAGGTTGTTGTACCAAAATTAGAATTTTCGTTATTATAGGATAGCAAATGTGGATCCGTCAGAAGGTCTAGAAACTAGACTCCTTTCCGATTTCAACTCATATAAATAAGGTACATAAAAGTTGTGGCAACATGTGTCAAAACAGCAAACTACACCAGATTTGCGTCGAAGTCGAGTTCTTGACGCCCACAGGGAACAGGGTATTTGTTGCTCTTAAGGTTCGGTATTCTCTTGTACTTGTTAATTTCTGTATTATCTGATTAATTATATCTAGCTATTGAAATAGTGTTGCCTTTGCTATGTTACTGTGGAGCATCTTGTGTATGCCTGATATGTTTAGTGAAATACATTTTGAGAATAATTTGTTAGATTTGTAAGGGGTGTGTGGGGTAGTGCATAAACAATGTTAGCCATAGTAAAAATGAGCATCCTTTTCTAATGTATAACTTGCTACTGTGTGAGGATATGATAGAATTTTGAATTTTGTTAGGCTATATACAGATGGTGATGTGTGCCAAAGAGGAAGATTTTCTTAGCCAGAGTAGTTTCATATTTTCTTCATATGATTTATTTTTATTTGCTTAGTTTTGTTTAGTGATCTTTGCTGCAATTGCATTTGTTTTCTAATACTATGTACACTTTTTGATACTTCATCAATCTTGGTTCTTCATTGGTTTTGGTCCAAATTCAGTCAACTCTTATTATATCCATGTTCTAGTGTCACCTGATTCAACCATGCTTTCCACCAGTTCTAATTTTCCTATCAAGCTATTGTATATTAAAACTTTTCACTAAAGTGGTCTCATTGCCAGGCACAACAAACCAGTCTGTTGTAAGAATGCTCAACAAATAAAACGGTAGATAATGTGTACAGGAAGATGGTGTACAATGCCCTCTTTTGGCCAAAAGAATCCGTCTTAGCATCTTTCTTATGCATAATTTTGTTTGGATGTCAATAGCATTCAGTTACAAGAATTTTGTTTGGCCAAAAGAAGTTGTATGGATATCAATAGCATTCAATTATTAAGCCACTGCATGTAGTCATAATATTAGTTACAAGATATCTAATGCCATTGATGTGTAGTTTTTTTGCTTATGTTACTGTCTACTTGTGTGCAGAGTCTCACTTCAAGGTCAGTCTCATTGGCAGAAAAGAGAAAGTGAAAAGTGTAATAGAGGAGGCAATCATGCTAAATCAGTTCCAGTTTCATTTTTTGGCTGTGGATAATTTTCAGTTTGAAGCGAAAAGTACTAGTATGTTGCTGAGTCTCACATAAGCAACAAGATGATCACCTCAATTTTGGAATTTGAATCTGTCCTCAGTATCATTTTGAGCACGAACAATTTTGGGTTGTATGTAAATTTCCAGTTGATTCAGCCTGTAATAGTAATTTACTGTGGTTGCTATCGAAATTTCCAGTTGATTTATATATCTCAAAGTCAGTTTTTCTGTGTTATGTTGCTTTTTCCGGTGTCATACTTTCATTAAAAAAAAGAAGAGATTCAATGATGTGTTATACTTTAATCAAAATGAGTATGTCTTCTCCTTTTGTTATGTTATCAGTGATGTTGTGAAGATCTAGTAAGGAATGAATGATATAAGCAAATTAACATGGGATGCAAATTAACACCAAATCTGAACATGGGATGCAAATTAATAGGCAGGGAATGAATGATATAATAAGATACAATACAAAACAATGTGAAGATCTCCAGTGTCACATACGAACATATCCATTCCCAACTTCAACGATACATGTACTAACATATCCATTCTAAAGAGCTAACACAACAACAATTATCTCCTTTCCATGGTTAGTACATAATAAGTAACAACAAAATAACCAAAAAAAGCAATAGCAAACACCCTGTAAATCCTTTCATAGTTCCCTCTCTTACTTTCAACTCGACCACCTTCTTTCTCAGCAAATTACATTCGGCTTCCAACTCAAGCTTCTGATTCTTTAGATCTCCCACAATGGCACTTAGTTTATTCTCCATCTCACTAGCTTCATCAACTACCAGCGTCAACTTTGCATTTTCCATCTTCAGTTCGGTTTCCATCTTCAGTTCTGAAAAGTTTTAATATACAATAGCTTGATAGGAAAATTAGAATTGGTGGAAAGCATGGTTGAATCAGGTGACACTGGAACATGGATATAATAAGAGTTGACTGAATTTGGACCAAAACCAGTGAAGAACCAAGATTGATGAAGTATCAAAAAGTGTACATAGTAATAGAAAACAAATGCAATTGCAGCAAAGATCACTAAACAAAACTAAGCAAATAAAAATAAATCATATGAAGAAAACATGAAACTACTCTGGCTAAGAAAATCTTCCTCTTTGGCACACATCACCATCTGTATATAGCCTAACAAAATTCAAAATTCTATCATATCCTCACACAGTAGCAAGTTATACATTAGAAAAGGATGCTCATTTTTACTATGGCTAACATTGTTTATGCACTACCCCACACACCCCTTACAAATCTAACAAATTATTCTCAAAATGTATTTCACTAAACATATCAGGCATACACAAGATGCTCCACAGTAACATAGCAAAGGCAACACTATTTCAATAGCTAGATATAATTAATCAGATAATACAGAAATTAACAAGTACAAGAGAATACCGAACCTTAAGAGCAACAAATACCCTGTTCCCTGTGGGCGTCAAGAACTCGACTTCGACGCCTGGATGGCCACTTCCGGTCGACGGCGACGTCAAAGCGATGGAGACGTTTGTCGACGGCGACGTCAAAGCGATGGAGACGTCCGGTCGACGGCGACGTCCCGTGGATGGCGTCGTCCAGTCGGGATGTGCTTCGAATATGAGTGGGTTGATTTGGGAGTTGGACGATGCAGATAGTAGGGCTGATTTGGGAATAGGGTTTTATTTTGGGAGAGAAAAATTGGGTTCTGAAGAAAAGAGGAAGAAAAGAAGAAGGGAAGAAGGCACAGTGAAGGGGTATTTTCGACATTTAGTAAGTGTGCACGTGACAAAAAAACTAACTGAACCCTAACAGTGTTATGGTGGGGTTTTTTGCACCAATAGTTCAGTGTGGTTTTCAGCATAATAAAAAGATGAGTGAGCTTTTCTGCAGATATGGGATAGTTTAGGGGGGTTTTTTCAATTTTGGCCTTAAAATTATTGTGTTGTATTTTGCTCTTTATCTCTCTTTTGTGTGATACAATTGAGATCCAACCTATTAGGATTTGTGATAAATCCTAATACAATTTTAGGGTTTATGATAAACAATAAAATGTACCCCAAAATTTAAAACAATCCCCAAATAAACGTAACCCAAACCCTAATCCCCAAATCCAAAACCCTAATCTTCCTTCCTCTTCCTACTACTCCCGACCCCGACCGAAACCCTAGCACCCCACCTCGCGACCTCGACTACCCCCATCGCCGCCGTCCTTTCTCCCATCTTCCCCTACCCCGACTCTACCTCTCCCGTTCCTCCTTGCCGCGAGCCCAATCGCCACTGTCGTCAAATTCCCTCATCACCGTCGTCACCTCCTTCCGCCACCACTAACCATCATCTTCCCCTCCACCGCAATCCACCACCACAGCTCCTATTCTCTTCGACTGTAGCAGCCAATACCAAAATCGTCGTTGCCGATCGACCGCCAGCGGCCACTCCGCTTATCGCCTTCCAGTCCCGCCACTTGTCGCCACCTCCGTCGTCGGTCTCCAATCCCGTCCGCCGCCAGTTGGCTCCATCGACAGCAAGCGTGCTGTTGCTGTCGCTCTTTCTGTGTTGCTAATTGTTGTGCTCTTTGCTGCTGTTCAACCCGAATCTACGCTGAGTTCTTCGAACCCACGGTATACTTTTTCCAATTTGCAAATATTTGTGTTATACTGCTTTATCAATTATAATCTTTATTATATTATCTGATTTGTCTGTCGGCCACAAAAACAATTGAGATGTTCCACTTGCTTGATTATAGTACTAATCAATATTGAATCTTTTACTTGCTAAGAACACTTAGGGATTTAATTATTGATTGTTATAATTGAATTATTAATTGGGATTGTTAGACGTGATTCAGTTCTTGAAAATCCATCAAACCAATTAATTTTTTAAAATTTCTAACTTTAATCCGCGCTACGTGTTGGTAAAATTAATCCATTAAGAATCTTAGAAATTCTCTATTTAGGGTTAGTTTTACTTCATAATCCCTAAGTTTAAAATAGCCCTAACCCTAATACTTGACCCTTAATTTTAAAAGATGGCAAAATAGTTATTTTAAAACTCGTTGTAAAATTTTAACAAAAGAAAAGTGAGAATAACAAATTAGTGAGTTATATAAAAATATTAATTTGTGAGTGAGGTATATGAAATTTCCACATTTGTTAGAGCATCCACAATGGTGTTTCTCATTTTTGAGCAAATGGCAGCTACAGTAATAGCAAATAGCCAAATCTTCTGCAATGGTCGTTTGCTATATTTTTTGCTAAAATTTGAGTAGGACGAGACAACTTGTTTCGTCCGTTAATTTTTCTTTTTGAAAGATTTAATTAATTACTGATTAACTATTAAAATATGTTAATTAAATAAATTAAATATTAAAATATAACCTAAACCTAATTAATCACCTACTAAACCTAATTAAAAGGACTAAACCTACCACTAATACTCTCCTCAAAACCTGGACCGGACATGTGGTCCCGTCCCAAGCTTTTTAGCTTGAGACAAGACAACTTGTCTCGTTTGAGGTAATTTTTTGATTTTTTTTCCCCGATGAATCTGGCCGTTCGATCACTTGAAAAAGAAAAAAAATGTGACGATACATGTTGTATCGTCCGACGTGATTATAAAAAAAATTGGGATGATACATGTTGTCTCGTCCGACGTGATTAAAAAAAAAATAATTGGGACGAGACAACTTGTATCGTCTCTTATAATTTGAGAATCGCAATTTCGTTTCTCAAAAATGAGAAGCGACTGCAGCGGTTTTTGCCAGATTATGGCAAAATAGCAAACGACTGCAGCATCTTATTTCTTGTTTCTCAAAAAATGAGAAATTGACAAATACAACAAACGACTGTTTATGCTCTTAGTGACTATTGTGAAATTGACCCAAATAGAATTAATATGGATATTAGAAATTTTATCTCTCCCTCGTTGTGGGCGGCTACAGCCGATTACCCCTCAAAAAGATTTTGTAGGGGCCTTCATATAAAAATAGTAGACAGGCCTGTGATATAACTGGGCCGGCCCAATTAGAAGCCTGCCTCCGATTAACATAGCCCCTGTTCTAAGATCGCAAAATATTTCTAAATTGCTAAGCTCCCAAATTTCGCAAACCCTCACCATCGTCATCGTCATCGTCATCGTCATCGTCATCGCATCGTCGTCGTCAATTCATCACCACCTCCAAATCGCACACCAACTATCCGAGAGGTAATAAGTTAGTGTCTTTTTTTAATGCATTTATATTCACTGTAAGAACAAGTTTAGGTTTTGAAAGTTATGGGTTTCACTTTATTTCTGCTCCCAAGGTGTATGAAGAAATGTTTCTTTGACCTATTGTTGAGTTGCTCCTTTTTTGATGCATTTTTTTGGGAGTATTTTCAAAGATTTTATGGGGTTTGTAGATGGTTTGCGCAGTGTTGAATCTTATATCATACTTTGATGAAAGTAGTAGGTATGTTGGTTAGGTTGGTGATTTCAAGGAATTTCGAGAGTTTAGAGCTCATTTAGATGTATATCTTTCATTGATTTATTGTGAAGTGTGAAATAAAAAAGGCTATGTTTGGTAACAAATTTAAGTTAGGATAATTGGAGTTATCTCTCATAACTTTAAAAAAACTCTAGTTATCCTAACTTTGGCATGTTTGGGACTCGTTTTGGAGTTAAGATAACTACACTTACCCCAAAATGGTGAGAAAACCATAGTTATCTAAACTTAATTTTTCTTGACTACGAAGATAAGTTTAAAATGGAGGTAACGGCATGACTATCAAAATTAGCATAACTTGTACCTTCAAAATTAAGAAAACTTTGGTCATCTAAATTTTGTTTCCAAACAGAGCCTTAGAATTTCTTGAAAACTTTTAAATCGTTAAACCAGGTAGGAAAATTAAATGGACAGCTATGATTTAAATACTGGGTGGATAATCATTCAAAGTCTGTATGTCCACATGAATCGTCGAATTGGAGTTTTAATAGTAGAGATATGTGTGTTGCAGCAATCTCAGCTCGACATAGTTAAAATCTTAAAATGCGAATTTTGATAGTCATCCCAACTTCAGAAAGGGACAGCTGAAAGTTGGATGAGAATGAACGGATTTATCTTTGGTTTACTGCAGTTTTTAAAACAGGCCCTTAGGAGTTTCTTACCACCGATTAACTGAAAATTCATATGTTGTTGAAATTCATGTTGTTTGAATAAAGTAATTCTCTATTGTATTACTTGTAATTGAGATTCTAATTATGTTGTATACTAGTACTTTTTTACTTTGATTATTAACTGAGCTTCCAGTTTATATGTTATTATTATAATCCCTTTGTGCTAATCCGACAACTGATATCTGCATGTTTTAGTACAGAATACTGTAGGGGTTGGTAATAGATTATTAAGTAAAGAATAGAGAATGCCACTAAAGGATGAAAGAACCTTGTAAACTTGAAGATACGCATTTTGAGCAATACTGTGAGGACCCCTTTATGTGCTTGATGATAGATATCTGTAGGAATAGATAATTTTATGACTCTAGTTCTTTACCATTTGCCTACAGTCCCATATGCCATAAATTTATCAACTGTTAGTTTGGTGAACTTTATGTTTGTCTTGATGAATCATTGAGTGTGGGAATGATATATTTTTGGGAAAACATAGTTTAGTTTCCTTCTCTATATTTACTTGTGTTCACCGCTGCCATTTCATGAAGTACTTGAAGTCGTGCCTTCATTTGTCTCTAATCTAAACATTGGCTAGTTATTCATCTTTGTGTACACTGGTGTCAAAGTTCTGTTCATCTTATTCTATTTTTCTAAATCATGTCTTTCTTTCTTTGTCTGATTTGCTTTGTTTCCCATTTGTATATATCCAGTTCTGTCATGTTGGAAAATGTTTCTAGTTTTCAACCATTTCCTTCAATCATCACTCTCCAATTGTGTTTGTGATAACTTTGCAGTTTAATTGGTTCACTTGAAGGAAGGTTTGTTCATAGCATAGAAATTTAAAAGTATAAATTATTGGTGTATCTTGCATGCACTGGCTTTATTTCTGATGATTTTTAAGCAACCCCTAAAACCCAAAAAATAGAGCCGCTCAATTAGTAAGTGAGATGGTTGCCTACTAGCCTCATACTGTGCCTAGCGCCTTGTGCACCCTAGACACTTTGAGCCCCAAAAGTTTATTGTCCCCATAAAATAAATTGTATTTTAAAAGAGGAACTTGGGCTTGAAACGTCTGCGGCTCCATGACTCTGAACTTGAGAAGGACAGGAAAGTTGACATTCACGATAGTAAATCTTGGCACCTCGTTCTCTCAACTGACATGTTGTAGTTGCTATGTTTATGTTGGTAGCTTTCATGAATGACCAGTATTTTGCATGATTGATTTTGCATCTGTTTTCCCTTATTGACATATTGTAGGTGATTATTGTTAAAAGTGACGGGTATAAGTTAGTAGTCTATGTATTGTCATGATAAATTTTACATTTATCTCATAAAGTAATATTTTGCTGTTCAGCCTGTTCTCGTTTATACAACTCTTAACGGACTGTTTTTCGTTCCCATTTATCATGATTATCACTCCTTTTATAATTTTATGCTTGCTAATCTGTTGCAATTCTTGGAACTGGTTCTCGATGTTCGCTAAATCATGAATCAAAGTTATTCTTGTCCAAATTTTCCCGTTCAATATCAAATTTCTCAGCCATTGAGGAGCTGTTATATGGCTAGCTGGGCTTGGATATGGATTGATATCGACTGCTCATCTTAACTCTTAAGGAAGTGTTTAAATTAGCTGTACGTCATGGATGGTTTAATTCTTTAACTATTTCAAGTCTTCATTTCTTAAGCCTATCATATATATATGTATGTGTTTATGTGTCCTTTTCTTTTTTCTGATAACTTAATATTTTAATGATTTTAGACATGAAGGTACGCTCATCAGTGAAGAAATTGTGCGAGTTCTGTAGGACTATTAAACGACGTGGGATAGTTTTTGTAGTATGCACGGCGAATCCCAAGCATAAGCAGAGACAGGGCTTTTCAACCTTTGCTTATGAGGGTCCACTGCCTTCTGAGTATGTTTTTGAAACCCATACTCTGTGTGTACATTTATCTCTGTTTATTTTCTTGGACGAAAATTCTTTAGGATCCAGGCGACCTTTTTAAATTGTGCAACCTTATATCATGAGAGACATTTTCTAAAATAGCCAATTTCATTTGAACCAGAAAACACGTTATCTTTCCAGCTTCAAATAGTCATCACCGAGTCTTTTACTCCTTTCGTGCCCATACTGTTATAAAGATAAGTTTCTGTTTGTGAATGCTATTGGAGAGGTGAAAAAAACTATGTGGGTGTTTGTTGCAATGAGAAGTATGTTAACGTTAAGGCAACATTATCCAAAAATTTGTGTTTTCCCCCAAATTTCCCCCGAATTTGCCATAGTATAAAATTTGTGTCATCACCGAGTCTTCAACATTATCCACACTTTTGCTCATAACACTTCACAGTGGTGCCATTTTTTGTTCACGGCAATACCAAACACATCCTAAATATAGAACTTAATAGTCATTTGATCGTTGCACGAAATGCAGTTTGGTTGACTTGGTCATATGGCATCATTACTTCAGGGGAAATAAATTGAAATCTCTCTGGTAAAGGAGGTTCTTAGCATCACTATTAACCATAAATGTTCATTGTTGAGAAGTTGGAACGAAACCTTTTTCAATTATATTCGTAAAGGGTTTTTAATATGTATGCCCCTAACAAATACTTGAAGTTGAATATCATGTATGCCCCCCACAAGTAAGTATTTTCATATTTGTTCCCAACAATATATGTTGATATGGCTAAAAATAGGATTAAATCGGGTACGAATCTTAAAGCTCTCAGGGGTAAAACGGTATTTTCACCTACAAACGGGTCCGAATGGGGAACTGAGTCTTTCTTCAAAGCTCAATAGCCCAAAAACGGATCTGTCCTACTGGGTATGGGTAGCAGGGTAGCAACCCATTACAAACCAATCCAGATGGATTAAGAGTGATTCAAATTCGTGATTATCCCTAAGAGACAGTTTAACTGTCTCTCTTATCACGAAACAAGTCAAACTCTCTTCTTATCCATAAACATCGGGAAGTAGAGATTTATCCTTATCTCAAAACTGGTCCCTAAGGCTAAGGGTGGCCGATCATACCGAAATGAGCCAACTGACCGGTTTTCCAACCGAACCAATCAATTCGGTACCGAAAATTTTGGTTACCAAAAGTATGGTACGATACAACCGTACCGAGTTCTAAAATCCGGTTCGGTTTTAGTATAAATATGGTTCAGTCGGTATTTTACCATACCGTACCGAATATTAAGAACCCAAAAGAGATGTGAGAATCAACAGGGTGTTCTGTTAGAAACCAACCATTCTGACCTCCCTTGTCCTGGGTCAATTTTACTTGCTTTTATCAATCTAATACTGTTTTTGGTTGTAAATTGGTTTCTGGGTGTTCTGTTAGAAACCAACCATTCTCACCTCCCTTGTCCTGGGTCAATTTTACTTGCTTTTATCAATCTAATACTATTTTTGGTTGTTCATTGGTTTCTGATCTAGTGGTTGTGATTGTTCCGTATTGCAATTGGCAATCAGATCTGTTACTTGAAACCATAATTTTGAGAAGAATGAAGTGAAGGGGTAGGGGTTGATCATATAAAGAAAGGATAGAGGTGTACTAGATAAGGTGAAAGTCAAAGGGAAAAAGCGACTTGTTATGTGTGTCGTTAACTTTGTCTGGTATGAAGTGCTAAGAAGAATAATGGGGGTAGTTATTAACCGAGCGAAACATTTCAAGATATTTAGCCCTCCATTACATGGAAATATTAGTGAATTTATTGATAAGTGATATTGTTAACTTGTTATTTTTATTGGTACTGATATTTGCTAAGGTATTTGTTGGGTCATATTTGGTATAACACCAATACCGAACCGTACCAACCGAAGTAGTCGGTATACCGAAGTTTCAGTATACCGGACTTTTTGGTTGGTAACAGTTTGCATATTTTCAAACCGAACTAGTTTGGTATGGTAATGGTACAATGTCAAAAAGTCCGGTACCGTACCGAGCCCACCCTTACCTAAGGCGACTATAAATACCCCTCTCTCCCCACCGTGACAAGGTAATCAATTTTTTTCTACCGAGAGCTCTCTCTTAATTTTTCTGATTACTGACAAGTGCGTCGGAGGGTTCATCGCCGGGATCCATCCCGTTGTATCGAACTTTGTGCAGGTTTGCGGTAGCAGCGAGAAACAAGTCAACACGTTGGTGAATGTCAACAGGTTTGCTTTATTGTTTTCTTCAAGAATCCACAAATTCATTTGTTTGCTCCCACCCCAGAAATCAGCAGCAATAGATTTGCACCATTTGTGGGAAAACAAAAACAGCAACCCAGTCCTATTTCATCCGCCAAAGCAGTTTCAAGCTATGCCTCCCAAGAAGGAGAAGACGACTGTATCTAACCGCAGAGCCACTCCCGCTCCTTCTCCTCTTGTCCAGGAGGTCCCCACTCAACCCGCTCAACAAGCCCAGTAGCATGGACAATCTCTCCCTCAACCCGTCCAGCAATTGCAGCCTGGACGGCCTCTTCCTCAGCAACCTCAGCCCCAGCAGGCTCCTCAAGGGCCACAAGGGGCTGATGTCGGACCCTCCCGCCGAAGTCGACAGGGGCAACCTCCTCATTACGACCATGTGTTGATACATAACCCCTCTTCCGACTCCATGGCCTCACACAGTCCCCCGACACCGAAGGATCTCCGGCACATTATCGTCAACAGGCAGAATGGGATAAATCTTTGGACCCGCTTGGATGAGAGGCGGACCCATGACGGGATACCCCGCCGAGAACATCAAAGGAGTCAAGCGGTTCGGTCCCCTGGAGCCCGATCCCCCCGCAGACCAGATCGCAGGAGATCCAACTCCCCCAGGAGGCGGAGGGAGTCGCCCCAGCGTCGTCAAAGGTCGACCCGCCCCCATGGACTACTGATAGCGGGAGGGGCTCGTCACAAGGGCAAAATTTCAGCAATTTCAAGAGGCAATCCTGAGGGCCCTTAATGTGGTTCCCGACCACGAACAGCAGGCGCCCAGTCCTCAGCCTGCCCCAAATTATCGGCGCCGTACTCCTAGTCTTAGCCTGCCCCGAGTTATTGGCGTCGTACTCCCAATCCTCGACCTGCCCCGAGCTATCGTCATCGCACTCCCAGTCCCCTTCCGCGCGACGACGAATCCCGGCCCACAGCAAGGTATGACCAAAGGGAAGATCCGGTCTACCGCCGTCTCCACGAGATGGAGAGGCAACTTGGCCGACTGGACAGAGAATAAGAGCAACGGGCAAGGAATTTCTGCCCTAGCAGGCCTCCATTCTCCCGGACCATAATGGAGGCACTGGTCCCAGATAACTTCAAGCCCCCTCATTTTGAATCATACAACGGGGAGCTGACCCCGTTGACCACATCGAGAGTTTTAAAACTCTCATGATGATACACCAGGCGAGACGCGCTTCTCTAGCCACGCTGAAAGGGCCTGCAAGGGAATGGTACTCACGACTAGCCCTGGCCTCCATCTTCTCCTTCGATAAGCTCGAAGGCCTCTTCTTGACTCACTTCGTGAGTAGCCATCGAGCCGAAAAGACGAGCACCTATTTGCTACTGCTTCATCAAAGGAAGGGCGAGCGGCTAAGAGATTATGTTAAACATTTCACCGCGGAGGCCAGATCCATCGCCTCCCTGGATCAGTTCGTGGCCTCTGCCACCTTCCAATCCAATGTCGCTAACGACAGCCTCAGAGCATCCCTTGCCAAGAAGCCTCCTCGAGATTTCTCAGAACTCTTGCTCATGAGTGAGAAATACATCCGAGCGGAAGAAGCTCTCTCCCGCCCCGCTCTTAAGGGATCGTCCTCCGGATACAAACGGAAGGGCGTTGAAGGAGCTAAGAAGCTCCAGAAGGACAACGGAGGCCAACGTCGCCCTCCTCCCTGCTTCGAGAAGTTCACTCCACTCAACGCAAGTGTCTCAGCCATCCTGATGGAGGCCGGGAAAGAGGGTATTCTCCCACCACCTCCAAAGATGAACACTCCGGGCAAAAAGAAGAACAGGGACAGGTGGTGCCACTTTTACAGGGACCACGACAACGACAAGGATGACTGTCGGTCCCTAAAAGACGAGATCGAAGCCCTTATCTAGATAGGGCAACTCTCCAGGTTTGTGAGAAAAGATAGGGTAGATCCTCCTCCGCCCCCCAGGGGGGCTAATAAGCGAACTGAGCGGAACGCCGAGACCCCGGATTTTGAAGCCGAGGCTATACTACATCTCATACATGGAGGCCCAATGGGGGGAGATTCGAACTACTCCCGAAGAGCCTTCGTCCGGGAAGGAAATTCCGTGCAAAACCATTCTCCCCCCAGAGGCCTTGGGGTCCCTGTCACTTTTTCAGATAGAGATCTGGAGGGCGTTCGAATGCCCCATTGTGATGCATTGGTATAAACCTCCATATGGCCAACTTTGATGTGCGTCGGGTCCTAGTCGACAACGGGAGTTCGGTCAACATTCTTTTTCTCGAGGCCTTTCAGGGTCTTAAGCTATCCAGAGATCGACTCAAGCCCGCCGGCTATACTCTCCACGGGTTCACAGGAGTTCCAGTGACGACCGAGGGTGTCATAACTCTCGACGTAACCGCTCGCAAAACTCCAACCACCCGAACCGAGCTGATGGACTTCATGTTGGTGGATGTTAAAGCCGCCTACAACGTCATCCTGGGCCGACCAGGCCTAGCTGATCTGATTGTTCTCTGGGTACAATCAGATCAGAATGTTCCCTCCAGACATTCCGAAGACCTCTTTCGTCACCGACCAGGGTCTATATTGCAACCGAGTCATGCCCTCCGGGTTCTAGAATGTCGGTGCCACCTATCAGCGCCTTGTTAACAAGGTCTTCAAGGAACAGATCGGGCAGATCATGGAGGTCTACGTAAACGACATGTTGGTGAAGAGCGTCAGCAGATCGGATCATGTCTCTGATCTCGAAGAGGCTTTTAACGTGTTGAGGAAACACGATATGAGGCTGAACCCGAACAAGAGCGCCTTCGGCGTCTCATCCCTCAAGTTCCTAGGGTTCACGGTCAGCCAAAGGGGCATAGAGGCCAACCCCGAGAAGATTCATGCCATACTCAACATGGCTCCCCCCTCCAGTGTTAAAGATGTACATAAACTCACCGGACGCCTCGCGGCGATAGGGCATTTTTTCTCCAAATCCGGGAAAAAATGTCTTCTGTTCTTCAAGGCCCTCAGTGGGGGCTAAAGGTTTTGAGTGGGGGCAACAACAACAAGAGTTCTTTGACCAGCTCAAGGCCTACTTAGTCAACCCCCCCCCCCCCACTCATGAGTAAGCCAAGGCCCGGGGAAGTTCTCTATTTATATCTCGCCACTTTGGAGCAGACCCTCAGCGATGTTCTAGTAAGAGAAGAAGGCAAGACGCAGACGCCTATCTACTATGTGAGCAAGGTCCTTAGGGACGCTGAACTCCGTTATCCGAAGCTAGAGAAGATGGCCTATGCCTTGGTCATGGCGGCCCGAAATCTCCGCCCCTACTTCCAATCTCACTCGGTGGTCGTTCTTACCGACTAACCGCTCAAACAAGTTCTCTACAAGCCCGAGACCTCGGTGCGCCTTATGGAGTGGTCCATCGAGCTGAGTCAGCATGATATCAGTTATCAGCCTCAAACCGCTATCAAGGCTCAAGCCTTAGCGGAGTTCATAGTAGAGAGCACAATCCCCGACACCAGCAAAGCGATAAAGGAACCCCCGTTCTGGACAGTGTATATTGATGGGTCCTCGTGCGCCGATGGGAGTGGAGCAGGAGTCA
The DNA here is from genome assembly GCA_017893485.1 of Hemerocallis citrina. Taxonomy (NCBI): domain Eukaryota; kingdom Viridiplantae; phylum Streptophyta; class Magnoliopsida; order Asparagales; family Asphodelaceae; genus Hemerocallis; species Hemerocallis citrina. The sequence continues at coordinate 171,051,969 of CM030367.1, forward strand.
TCCTGGCGGGCCCAGATTATTTCATCCTCCAATACTCACTCCGTATCAGCTTCAGGGTGTCCAACAACGAGGCTGAGTATGAAGCCCTTATAGCCGGCCTGTGCATGGGTCGCAAGGCCGGGGCAAAGCATGTCAAGATATTTAACGACTCGCTGCTGGTGGTGAACCAGGTATCAGGGGAATACGAAGCGCGAGACGATCGCATGGCCAAAGTCAAAGAACTGATGGCCTCTTTTGAAGATGCACAACTCCAGCAAATCCCCCGAGAAGAGAATGCGCAGGCGGACGCCCTTTCGAAGCTAGCTTCCCTCTTCCCTCCAAGGGCTCGAACAAACTGTCTTAATAGAAGTCCTCCTGATGCCCAGCATCGAAGAAGAAGATCCCGAGCCTATGGAGACGCTGCCCTTAGAACTTGGAGAGAACTAGATGAGGCCCCTGCTCGAGTTCCTCAAAGACGGGATCCTTCCCTTAGACCTGAAAAAGGCTCGAAAGATCCGAACCAGAGCCGAGCAGTACGCACTCATCGAGGGAGTTATGTACAAACGCTCCTACACTCAAGTAGACGGCAGACCCTACTTGAAATGTCTCTCCCTAGAGGAAGCCCAGTATGCTTTGAAGGAGGTCCATGAAGGAATGTGTGGTGCGCACTTGGGAGCAAGGTTTCTAGCCAGATCATCGAAGGCATCGACGGGCCAGAAGCAGATGTCCACTGGCATCGGCGAGTTGACCCTCACTCCGGGTCCGGGCAACTTCAGGTTGTACTCTTTCCGGATCTGAAAGCATTTCCGGATCGCCGCCAGATCTGCCTCGTTAAGAATGAAGATCGTCTCGTCAGCCTCCGAGGTCTCTCTTGATGCATTCTCCTCGAAGCTCCGCCCCATACCATACATAATGCGCTCGGCCTGATGGTCCGGAAGATCCCGAACGCTCTGAAGCCCGGTTAGCACCCCTGGCAATCTGTCGAAGTCCCCCATCCTCAGCTCGCCCTCAACCACTGCCTCCACTACAACCGAAACTCACCCTACCACTGCCTTACCCTTATCGATTGGGGGAACTTGACTTAATGTCGGCTCATGGGCGGGAGCAGGGGAGGTCTCTTGCCTCGAAGGAATGCTAGACATTCTCTAAAAATAAACTAAGTGTAAAATTACCTTGATGTGACAACGGTGGTCGAAAAAGATTGTCGGAACTAGGAGAAACTCGCCTGAAGCTCCCGTGAAAGAGAAGAAATCACCCGAGTAAAAAATTAGAGAATCAGCAAATGAGAGGAGGGGGTGAAGTTTTATAAAGAGTGGCACATTAACCGCGACATAGGGCCCCAAAGAGCGTAAAGGCCTGACATATTTACCGCAAAATGACGAAAAATATGGGCAGCTCAGCAAATTCTTGACTGGTCAACGGTCAACACGCCATGTGTCGCTCCCCTGGACTTCGACAACGTGTTCCGAGCACTCGTCACCGACGTCCAAATGCGAGAAAATGCATTGACTGGTCAACGGTCAACATGCCACGTGTCGCTCCCCTGGACTTTGGCAACGTGTTCCGAACACACTTGGCACCGATGTCCAAATGCGAGAAAATGCGCTGACTGGTCAATGGTCAACGCGCCACATGTCGCTCCCCTGGACTTCGACAACGTGTTCCGAACACTCTTGCCACCGACATCCAAATGTGAGAAAATGCGTTGAATGGTCAACGCGCCACGTGTCGCTTTCCAGGACTTCGGCAACGTGTTCCGAACACTCTTGTCACCAACGTCAAAATGCGAGAAAATGCGTTGACCGGTCAACGGGCAACGGTTAACGCGCCACGTGTCGCTCCCTTGAACTTCAGCAACGTGTGCCTAGCTTCTTGCCACCAACGTCCAAATGCCACATGTCGCTCCTCTGGACCTCGGCAACGAGTGCCGAACACTCTTGCCACCGACCCCCAAATGGCGAAAAGACAAAGGCAGATCCACCGTCCGATCGCTTGAAAAATCGCACCAAAGCTCGATCGACGCTCCAGATTGCGCCACATTGATATTTATATGATTAATTCTTTTATTTTAATTATAATTCGAATTAATTATTTAAAAAATTGCGAAAAATGATTAAAATTTCAAGAAAATTAATTAAAAATTCTAAAAAATAATTATAAATTCAGGAAAATATTTTTGAGCTCCTGGATAAATAATTATTAATTAGAACGATTAATCAATACTTTTTGAAAATAGATCATCATTTCGCAAAATTAAATAAAAATTTCGAAAAATAGTAAAAAAATTAGGGAAAATCCAGAAAATTCCAAGAATAATTTTGGGCACTTTGCAAGCTCAATTTAGCACCGTTACACCTCGAGCAAGATCCAAAATCCCTTGAGGAACTCCGATAAAATACCGTACGCCATTAGAACAACAAAACTACTCCTCAAAAGCTGTTAAAATTCAGTCTTCGGGAGTGGGGGGCTCGTAATATGGCTAAAAATAGGATTAAATCGGGCACGAATCTTAAAGCTCTCAGGGGTAAAACGGTAATTTCACCTACAAACGGGTCCGAATGGGGAACTGGGTCTTTCTTCGGAACCCAATAGTCCAAAAACGGATCTGTTCTACTGCGTATGGGTAGCACCCCGTTACAAACCAACCCAGATGGATAAAGAGTGATTCAAATTCGTGATTATCCCTAAGAGACAATTTCAACTGCCCCTCTTATCACGAAACGAGTCAAACTCTCTTCTTATCCATAAACATCGGGAAGTATAGATTTATCCTTATCTCAAAACTAGTCCCTAAGGTGACTATAAATACCCCTCTCCCCCCACCGTGACAAGGTAATCAATCTTTTTCTACCTAGAGCTATTTCTTAATCTTTCTGATTATTGACAAGAGCATCGGAGGGTTCGTCGCCGAGATCCATCTCAGTGTATCGAACTTGTGTAGGTTCGCGGCAGCAGCGAGAAATAAGTCAACACGTTGATGAAGATCAACAGGTTTGCTTTATTGTTTTCTTCAAGAATCCACAAATTCATCTGTTTTCTCCCATACCAGAAATCAGCTGCAACATGTCATTTCTCTTAATTACCCCTCTAGTTAAAAAAATTCAAAACTATAGAGAATTTTCAGTTTTTTTAATGGACTTGATGAAAAATGACTGAAATATTTTATTCTCTGCCATTCAAAATTTATCTTCTTCATCCTTGTAAATTCGGGCAATTGTTAATCCAACCGAGAATTATTTACTCTTCTAAAAATTTCTTCGTTTTTCTTCAAGAAATGGATAAACTAACAATGCATCTTTGAGAACTACATATTCTTTCTCACATTAATTCTCCAAATTTGCCATCAATCATGTTTTTTAATGATAGATTATAATCTTCCTCATTTATTTTCCTTAAAACTGTTAAATCTGTTCTCATTTGATTGTCTAATTTGATCTTTTAATTTGATTTCTAGCTGTCTCGTAAGGATAAAATCATGGTTAACTTGGTGATATCTAACATAGGGGTAAATATGAAATAAAGTCCAAATTGTTAGGGGTATATACGAAAATCACATTTGTGAGGGGTATATATGATATTATCATATTTGTAAGGGGTATACATGTTAAAAACCCATTCGTAAAATATGTCCTTTATTTTAAGAAAATAGATAGGGAGGAAAAAAGTAGCTTCCTACACAATGGCCAGAACTATTGTATACTGCTTCATACTGTTTCCCAATATATTGGCCTCGTTAACCTTGTTAATTTTAAAGTTAGAAAGAGAGCCCAAAGAGGAGTAAGAACATGCCATGGCTGATTTCAATAATACTGGATAACTGCAGTCATAAGATCCTACAAAAATTTTATTGCAAACTATTTATTTTACTCCTTTCCTAGTCGTCCTTTCCGGGATGATCTCAGCGTGAAGCGAAGTTGGATACATCGGCCTTATAAAGCTCATTTTTATAAAGAACAGCTAGTTGTAGAGGACCACGACATGTTTATAGTAGATTGGAAATTAGAATAGAAAGTATTGGATTCTTATGTGAACTAAAAGCATGTGGTAAAGTGGTCCATTTGCCCTACTGATCCCAGCATGCTGTGAAATATTTCTAATATTTGGTAGTTAAGAGTTGAGACATTAAATAGATCATACACTGAAAATCATTAGATTTTGGGATATCTTCTATGACCTGAAAGCCGGAGATATGACAACCTTAAGTAGTCTCAAAGACTTCTATATTGCATTGTCCCCTCCTGTTAATTCCCTATATTTCGCATGTAGAAGGGAAAAGTTATCAATAGCGTGGAAGAAATGTATGGACTAGAATTTGTCTATTTTCATCTATTTCCTGTCATATTCTTCACTTGATTTTCTATGCGTGCATTTCATCTCATTTGCTCATATTCTTGCCTCAGCCTTCATTTGCATGTCTTAACGATATATTGAAAGCAATTCAAAGTTATTCCTTTAGCTGTCTTGTTGGCTAATTATGTTGGAGTATCTTCTGTTACATGTTTATTGTTCTTGTCCATGCATTACATGACTAATAATCTGGCATTTAGTTTTGGGTAATGATTTTGTGCTTTGCTATCTGCAGGCCTGCAGAGGTTAACAGTAAACCAGTTCCATCTTTCCAAAACTGGCCAATTGGGTTGGCATCGATCTTGAAAAAACCAGAATGAAAAGATTACTTCTGATTTTAGTGGACTTTTTGTATTGTTAGAGCATATTCTACTATTCAAATCTTAGTATGGTTAGCCATATCTGACTGTTCTGCCAACATGTTTGAGCCATAACCTAATTACATATCTTGATTTGATGTTATTAATAAGAAACCATGTGGTCACAACTGACAATATTGTTATATTAAATCAGTTCATTTTATAGGTATATCGTTCTAGGTGTTTGCATGTCATGTTTGGATTTGCTTTTGCTATTTTTCCCAGAGTAACAGGGAACAGTCACTACTAATTATTCAGTATAAATGAACCAGATTAATAGCAGGTACAATGCACGCATTTATATTATAATTACGTTTTTATGTTCCTTTTAAAATATATTGGAAGTATGTTACATATATGTAGTAGCAAAATAAATACACATTTTCGAGTAGTTTACTTCATATGAAATGTTTGGGCTTATGTTCCTTAATGTACCCTGGCCAGTCTTGAGTAGCATACTTCAAACTGAGTAAATTGAAAATCTTCTTCTTTTTTCAGAAGCCCAACCATGACCCATAGGCTGCTCTTCTCAATTATATTTTGTCCCACGCTTCATTATTTGCACAAGCCAACCAATTATTTGGATTATTTGCTGCCAGATTTAATTAAAATATTTGTTAAAGAATAGTGTTTTGATCGGGGAAGCCCCATCAAAACACTATTTTTTAAAACCTATTTTAAATAAAACTTATGTATGGAGGTCCCATTTCGGGGGTTCACCCGTCCCTATTTGTACCCTATTGGACAATCTTGCATAGCATGTACTGCGATATGTGCCTCGTTGATGAATTCCTCCAAGATCGATGGTGAACAGATACAATTCAAGTCTTCAGAATAATTACTTGCCGGAGACATTTGGAACCCATAGGTCTCAATGCTGATAAGAAAGTAGAATTTGCAGATAAATATATGAAGAGTCGCTATGATGGTAGAAAATAACACGTTTATATATCTTTCCCAAGGGAAGAAGTATTTATGTATCTTTCGAAATGCATATTTCGTGAAGACTTTCTTAATAAAATGGGAGGAGTAATTAAATGCCAACGATAACAAAAACACATTTGGAAGATGAATTCCTTAAAACAAGAAATATATAGGAGCCAAATTGGTCAAAAATAGAGTCATACCCTTTTTTTTAAAACTATAAACCGCCGTATTTCATGGTATGTACTAGGTAAGTAAAGAAGAAAAGACGTTACAATAGTGCTTCACAAGAAGAAACGAGTTTCACTGCAGGTACATGTAATAAAACAACTTCGTTATAGTAAAGTAAAGAGCAAAACAAGATTACAGTAGTTTAAATAACTCACCCTTTTCGGAAGAAACAAGACTGAATTTACAAGACATTCAGTTAGATGTAAACCAACAAGCAGAATAACGTTGACGAAGATGGGGTCTCCAATTTAACAAAGGCTCAAACACCTCTCTCTCCCTCTCCCTCTCCCTCTCTCTGGCATTCGGCCCTACCGGGCCGGGCCAAAGCCCGGCGGGTTTGACCCGGTCCCGGGCTATGGCGGGCCGGGCCACCAAAGATCTCGGGCCGAGCCGGGGTGGAGGGGATATTGAGGCCCGGCTTCGGCCCTTGGCCCCTAGCTTGGGGGCTGGGTCGGATTTTTTTAAATTTTTTAATGGCCTTAAATTATTAAAAAATTGTAAGAAAATTTATTCACAATTGCTAAGAACATATAGATACAAGAGATATTCATTTCATTAGTAAAATTTCATTCATTCAAATATATTCAAATTACTATACGAGGGAAACAATTATATTTAGAGAAAGAGATTGCCTCTATTTAGATTGAAGAGAATGCAGCGGACTATTGTCATACACTTCTACTTAACCAAAATATAGAATCTCATCCCCCTAAATTTTTCCAATTACTTACAATACATTGTGCAAATTACATTCTACTAGATGTTCATTCGTCGCTACTTGTTGATCCGTTTTTGTGCTTCTTGTAAATCTTGGGTCCTCTCTCCCGCTTTCGTCCAATCTTCTACGCAAACTAACATCTCCAAATTCTTTGATGTCAAGTGATTCCTGTTTGGGCTAATATATTTTGCCACCAAGAAAAAAAAGCACTTTCCGATGCAACGGTTGACACCGGTACAGTTAGCAAATCTTTAGCCATGCGAGAGAATACTAAAAATATTTTCATTAGTTTTCCAAAATGAAAACACACCCACTACATCTTCAATGGGAGGTTGTGCATTATACCAATTCAACTCATTTGGTGAATTTGTTCTAGGTTTTTTTTGATTTTATGAGATTTAAAATATTACTAGCAGCAAGACCCTTTCCCTTTGATAATATAGAAGAAGAATTAACATTTTGTGTTTGTATAGTGTTAGATGAATAAAGTCTATCGTAACTATCATATAAACTAGTCAAAATATTCTCAAATTTTGTAATGAAAACAACATGATTAAAATCTTGTATTTCTTCGTGTGAAGCATAAGTATAAAAATCTCAATTAAAATTTTTGTGCCCTCTAACTTAATCTTAGGATTCATTACACTAATGACACAATATAACATAGGAAGTGGATGAAAATATTTTAAAATTTTAATGTAAGTGGCATATACCATCTCCAAGGGTCATTTATCAAATCTTTAATTGTTGTCATCATAGTGACAATTACAAGTAAAATACCACAAGATGTAGATGTATATGTTTTTCAAAATTGTAAAGTAGTTTCATTAAAATGTTATAAAAGTTTGTACAAACTATCGGCAAAAAATAAAAAATCATCATCTAACATACAATCTTCCATACCCATTGCAATACAAAATTCTCTAAGATTAAAACGATAGTGAAGAACAACACTTAATAAATCAAAAGTAGAATTCCAACGATGTCTAATATTTTTAGGAAAACGTTTAAATACAATTCTTCTAAGTTGACACCAATCATGAAAAGCTTGATATATTGGATCACTCAACCTAATAAAATGAACACAATTTCTCATTTCCTCAATTTTATCGTGTTCATATTTTAGTGCATCTTATACACAAAGATTTAAAATATGACAAGCACACCTAACATGAAAAATTTTCGGTTATATAGGATTTAATGTAATTAACAAACTAGCGATTGTCATAGTATTATTAGAGGCGTTATCAAACCCAATAACAAAAACTTTATCAAAAATACCAAAATTGTTACATGCTTCCATGATGTGTGTGGCAATTATTTCACCCTTATGTGGGTACCTAACAAATCCGAATAAAATTATCCTCTTTTGAAGTAGCCAATCGAAATCTATCCAATGACATGTTACACACATCATTAGTACACCGTTCACTCCTACCCACCCATCCGATGTCAAAAAAACTATAGTATTTAGTGACGTTAGTGTTGCTACTAAAAAATTCTTAGCCTCATTGTAAACTAATTTACAATCACCCTTAACTACATTTCTAAGAATTTTTATAATGGGGGTTTAATGCGGTTTGTGCAAAAGCTCTACATTCCTACTTTTACCAAAAGAATAAGGTAATTCATCTATAATTACTAACTTAGTCATTTCTCTACGAACGATATCGTGATCGTAGCTATGACTATCTATTTGACCTGTCTTAGCGTGTATTTTTTATTGTGTGAGATTGTCTTTAAAAAATTTGGGTTAACATTTATTTAAGTGTCGTTGAAGTGTACTCGTTTCCGATCCTATTTTAAACTTATATGGTGTTTGACACTTCTTACAAATTTTTAATCCCACGCTCTTAATTATCATTTTGAGAAGGGACATAGTCAAAATATTTGTGTACTTTGGATGTGGTACCTCTTGATTTCCAGGATTGAGAAGGGCCTTGTTCCGATGGTTGTGGTTCTCTGTCTTCTACTTCTACTTCTTCCATGTGTGTTTCATGAAAATCGGGAATACTATCATAATTCATAAGTGTTTCTTCACTCTCTACATATGGAATTGGAATGGAAGGAATGCAACAACTACTAGTGGACCCTTGGCTACTATGTCTACCGCGTGATCGGTTAGATGCCATCTAAACTAGTGTATGTTCTAAAAATTAATTCTAGTATATATTTTACAAATTATTTGTAGTGTATGTTTTAAAATTTTAATTCTACAAAACAAGTAAAGATAGATAAACTAGTGTATGTTATAGAAAATGATTCTACAAAGCAAACAAAGTTAAATAAAATTCTACTATAAACCCGTGTATGTTAATAACAAAATTCTAAACAAAAAAAACAAATATTTCAATAAAACAACAACAATTAAATAAATAAACTAGTGTATGCTTACCAATTTTTTTAAAAAAAAATCTAAAAAAAAGAAGAAGAAGAAGTACAAGAAAACTCAAGTATTAAATGAGAACAAATAACAATGCTAATTCTAAAATTTATACAAATACAAAAATACCGTATGAGTGTAGAATGTAAATTAAAGAATGAAGGTAGAGAGAGTTGAGAGTTTGTAGTGTTGTTGTTGATGTTGTTGATTGTTGTTGGATGTTGTTGATGTTGATCTTTGCAAGAGAGTTGAGAAGTGAGAACCAATGTTGTAGATTGTTGTTGATTTTTTGAGAAAGATGAGAGATAGTAGAGAGAGTTGAGTGAATTTGTGAAGAGAATTGAATGAAATGAGGTTGTATATATAGAATATGTATATTTCGAATTTTCCAAAATACCCTAAAAAACTAGCTAGTATAGATCCATTGGGGGGGGGGGGTATTTTAGTAATTATACAAACACATTTTAAAAAAAAATCTGGAAAAAAAACTGTGGCCAACAGTCGGCCCGCGGGCCGGCCAGGACCGGTTCAACCCGGTCCCTGGTCAGAGCCGGCCGGGCAGCGGCCAAAAGCGGTCCTTTTTTGGGTTTTTCACGGCTGAACTGGCCCCCTTCGACTGGGCGGGCCGGGCCAGTCCCGGGTTTGCCCGGCCCTGATGCCACACCTACTCTCTCACTCTCTATATGCTAGTAATATACACGTGCGATGCACATATTAATTTTTTTAAAATTTAAAGTAAAAATTCTGATTTACATGTGTGATGCATGTCTTGATAAATAAGATTATATATTTTTAAAAGTAAATGTGAAAACTATAATGGGAGAGTTGGAGTTACACGTGCGTTGCACGTAAGTAGGTAGATTTACAACTCCAATTCTTCCATTATAATAGTTATTATATATTATATTATAGATAGATGGATAGATAGATAGATAATAATTTACACGTGTGATGCACATTTAATACATTAAAAAAATTACAGTAAAAAATCTGACGTAGTGATGACTCGAACGTGAGACCTTCTCCATATTAGTTATACACGGGCAATGCACGCATTTGTAGATTTACAAATGACACTAAGGCATTCTCCCATTATAATATTAGAGATTATATATATATATATATATATATATATATTAATCAGTGAAAAATTAATTTTCAAAGATGAATAAAAGATGCAAGACTTAATGCATCGCATGAACCCCAAACAAGATACATTGATAACTGGAAAAGTACTTGCAAATATTCAAAATATCGAAGCTAAGCAAGCCCTACATCAAATTAAATGTTATTAATGGTGATGAACAAACTCATTTGGGTAAGAAGGGGTTTAAAGAGGACTGACGGCATGAGTAAACAGGAGTTGGAGAAAAAAATGAAGTTACCAGCTTAAAGGAGGTAAGTTTTTTGTTTTTTTTTGTTTTTGTTTTTTTTTAAGGAAAAAGGTGGAATCTGGTCACCCTGTTTCATTAATAAGAGACTAACGAAACAAACTTAGAGTACTGGGCCCAAGTACAAACTACAGACAGAAAATAAAACATACATGAAGCAACATGACGCGTACAAACAACAAATCCCTCCAACAACCCTGGAGGGTGGGCCGACAAACAAGCTTGCTCCAGCAAAATTGTAAGTACGTCAGTTTAGCTTAGTTTAGTGCCTCCACGACAAATGCACACCCACCTGAGACAAGTCTAGCAGGATTTTATCACCTGCCGATCCATGCCTTCACCTCTCTGGGGGGACCCCATCTATGGGCCCAATCCCCGCAGATCGAAAACTGACCCCATGGTACATGCACAGCGATCGCACCCTCCCACCATCTCCACCACACATCCTACAAACGTGCCAGTAGCTCCCACAGCCGCTACCAAAGAGATAGCCGTGAAGAGGATACCTTCACCTCTCACACGATAGCGCTTTTTCAGGCGATTTCTTACCAAACACCACGCTCCAGGAGAGAGCCGTGAAGAAGATACCTTCACCTCTCGTACGCTCAAGCTCTCTCTGGCGATTTCTCACCACACAGACTTATCTCGACTCATACTCCCAATCTGAGGGAAGAGGCAACGCTGTTACGAGCCAGTGGCCTAAGCTGGAGGAAGCTCAATAGCCTGATAATAGGCGTTGTGAGGACTTCACCGACGACATCGTAGGACACTCCAGACCAACCATACCCAAACCTCACACCCTATCACCCCTAATGAGCCCCATACCGAACCACCGCCCTCACACACTTGAGCCCCAGATCTACGGCGTTCGTAACAACAGACACGGGAGGATGCTCTGGCGCGACATAGTCGCTCTGCGACAGTTGAGACAAGTACCCCGAAAGTTGAGACAAGTGAGCGCACATCCTGGAGGGACCCCATCTTCGGGCCCACGCTCCACAATCGTGCAAAACAACATACGAGACCCTCCACACCACCCATAACAAACGGCCTCCCCGACTGCGACGTGGGGGGGGGGGGGGGGGGGTAGGGGACGTCTCTCTCGTCCCGGAGGGGCGGCGCTCCGGGAAGAAAAGGGAAGAGGGAAGCACGACTACGGAAATTCGTGTTTGGGAGAGTGAGGCTTCATGATTTTGCAGATTCAGAGTCACTGTATTTGCTTGCGGGTATATGTGGGAAGCTTCATGTGATTGTGAAGGATTCCCATAATGAAGTTACAGTATTGGAAGCCAACTTAAAGAAGCAATTACCAGAATCTCCATCAACTTCATCAGCTTCCACTGAAGTTGAGAGTGATGTTTGGACGGTCATCTCTTCCCAGAATTTTGGAAGCCAACTTAACGAAGTCACCAGGGCGGCCGCCACCCCCACACTCCCAGATCTGGGGTTTCATCGAGGCCGGATTCGTCGCGCGAACAGTGGATCGTCGATGGCGTCGGAGCGTCGTCTCCACGACTGGACGCGTCGATGGCGCGAATAGTGGATCGTCGATGGCATCGGAGTGTCGTCTCCGCGACTGGATGCGACCTGAGCACCGGAGTGAACTCCGTTTTCGTCGCCGCGAAGGATAGAGGAAGGCTAGTGGGGGGGGGGGGGGGCGAAGAGGGCTAGCCGCTGCCGCCCCTAAGATTGTAGATCTAGGGTTTTTGTTGGGTTCTTTTTTTTCCAGATCTAGTTTCTCTCTCTAGAATTTCTAGAGAGAGACTCTTTTCTGGATACAACATTAGCATTAAAAGGAGGTGATATGGCTAAAAATGGGGATTAAATCGGGACCGTCCAGATCGAGCACGAATCCTGAAGCACGGGGGTAAAAAGGTAATTTCACATACGGGCGGATCCAAAACGGGTATTGGGCCTCCTTCTCACAAAACCAACCACCCGCGAATAGATCCACTTCAACTGGGCACGGGTCCCGACCCGATACAAGCCCAGTCCACCAAGAGGAGAATCAGGCCACTGATTTGATCAAATCAAATCAATAAACCTGATTGGCTCTCACCAGGGAATCAGGGGCTAACTTCCCAAAAACAGAATAAGAGGATTTTTGTAACATCTGTTTTTTTTTAATTTCTTAATTATTTGATTTAAATTATTTTTAAATATGTTTCTGAGTACATTTACCTCTATTAATTGATTTTATTAGTATTAGAACGATTAAATTGATATTTTGGGGTAAACGGGAAAATTTGAGAATATAGGAGTTTTGAGATGAGTTTTCTCGGAGGAGACGAATCCGATTTGACCCGAAATTTTTCTGGGGCGTTTGTGCATTATAGGGGGTCAGTAAAATACTAGAATTTTTAGTTTGTGGCTTTTGGTTGTAAACTTCTCAAAATCGAGCTGAAATAACCTATTTTAGGTCATTTTCTTAAGTAATTGGGCCTAAAGCCCATAACCCTAAACCCAACTTTATTAAAACCTTAAAAAAATCACAAAAATGCCATTCTCCTATCTCTCTTTTCCTCCTCCTTTCTCTGGCCGATCAGAACCCCCACCTCTTTTGAAACCCAACTAGGGTTTTTTTTTTGAAATCCACCAAATCTCCACCTCCCAAAATCTGATCTTTTAGGGTTTTAGAAGAGTTTCGAGTGCTCTTCCACGTGGTGGTGTTCGTTGTTTTAGAAGATTTCAAAAAGGTATAAGAAATTGTATGTTAGTTTATTTAATTGTATGCTTTTTGTTTCTTTTACTAGAAATTGATGTAGGGAGATGTAGAGAGCATATAGAACATGTTAGGAGTTAGAAATTATACCTATTATGGTGAAATTATGGAGTGGTGAATTTGGCATAAAGCCAATTTTTACAAAATAGGTGAAGTTAGGTAAGAAACTTGCTTTTAGTGAGTTCAAAAAATGCATATGAGGTTGTGGAGTAGTGTGAGAGTGTTAATATGAATTTAGAATGAATTTTGTAGACTTAGAACTTAATGGAAAGGATTGAGAATGAAAGTATAATATTTATGCACGCCGGGTGTTCGGTGAAATGCCCGAGCGAGGTTTAGGTGATAATTTGATGAGTTCGGAGGTATAATTGAGTTCTATTATTATTATTAACCCTAATTTGAGAAACTAGGATAAAGGGGATTAAAGAAATTAGAAAATACGAATTTTTCTTATTAGAAAGCCTCCGATCAATAAGGGAGTGTTTGTATTGGGAACCGAATTCGAAATTTATTGATGTAGCTCACCTACGTATGTCATTTGTGACGCGTGGGTGAAGACGGATTCGAATTTGGAGGTCCGTAGGTCGAGTTTTGAGTTTTAAGCTAACCGGTTCTATAATTTTCCAATTAGGTGGAAAAAGTCGAACTTCGACTGGCTACAGGACGGACGTGGGACATCCTTTGCTCGATCCGTCAGGTGAGTATATTGTAATTATAAATATTTTATATTGTGGCCAAATTTCGTGGCTTTTTGATGTGTCTTGTAAAAGTTATAGTAAAAATTGTTTTTCAAGGATAATACGGATTTTTAGGGGCCCGAAAATGGGTTTTTGAGAAATTTGGTGAAATTAATTATTTTAAGTATATAAAACCTATATTATGGGTTAATGTGATGTGTTGATGTATAAAAACTGAATATATTAAATTATTTATGCATATTTTTACCCCGTGCATGTTTTGTGCATGTTTTTGGTGTATATAGGCCGATATAGGCAATCGGGTATATGCGGTGCCTGGTGTATGGGCTAGCATGCCATGGATGGATGTTATAAGATGTAATTAGACGAAATTAGTGATTGTAATCATGTTTTGAAGTTCTGTGTAATTATAGGGCCCGTATTGTGCATGTTTTGGGGCATATAAGCCCTTATAGGTGATTTTACTTATATAAAATATGATGTATGAGCTAGTATGCTATAATTAGATATTATAAGATTTAATTAGAGGAAATAAGTGGTTTTGGCCCCTTTTCTTGGAAACCCACATGTGTAGTGTATGTTTGTGATATATATATATATCATGATATTGACTCGTGATGTGATAATTCATGAAATTAGTAAGTGGGTATACGTTTACATTATAACTATGTTCGAAGTGAATTAATGAGTAATAGTATGATATTATAATGTGATGAAGTATACATTTTGATACTCTTACGATATGGAATAACCTAATGTAGTTCTTTTATTAATGTTATAACTTGACGTATGCCTACATATGATATAATGAGGTAGTGAATAATATGGTGTTCTTAATATGGGATGTTATAACAAAATAAATATCTTGGCGCATTAATATGATATAATGAGTTTATGTGTCGAATCACAGAGTGTATGCTTAATGTGGTATGATGACATGAAGATAAAGGATGAGATGATACGTGCTAATAAAATGTGTAATTAATTCACGTGATTAAAGGCAAGGTTGTGGCAATTATTGAATTCATAAGTGAAATGCATGTGTTGATAAAGTAAGCTGAAAAGATGAAATGATTAATGCTAATAACAGATGATTTTGTTGACCAGTACCTACAGCAATCCTGGGGGTTTGGGCTAGACCTCCTAACACCCAAGGACCGGCTTGGGGTGCGGTGTTTTTCCCTCCTGGCTTCGGCTGGGAGGAAGTACCCAGTTTACCTGGGGCGATGTGTTTTTCGCCCAAGCTATCGGCTTGAGGCCCGGTTTCCCTCGATGACAGCTGTCGCGAGGAAGAACCCAGTTTACCTGGGGCGATGTTTTTCCCTCCTGGCTATCGGCTGGGAGGAAGAACCCAGTTTACCTGGGGCGATGTGTTTTTCCCTCGATGACAGCCGTCGCGAGGAAGTACCCAGTTTACCTGGGGCGATGTTTTTCCCTCCCGGCTATCGGCTAGGAGGAAGAACCCAGTTTACCTGGGGCGATGTGTTTTTCCCTCGATGACAGACGTCGCGAGGAGACACCCTAGTGGGACTAGGAGTGCTGTGTTCCCTCGCTAGTTCGGCTAGGAGGAAGACGTAGCCTCGGACGAGTAAGACTGTGTGAGCATCGGGCCGCGTGTTTACTGGGCTGTCGGCTTTCAGTATATTGGGATACTGTGGCTCACTGGTCGACAAACTAATAAAATAAAAAGTGTTAATAATAAATGTGGTAGTAAAGAAAGTGGAAAGTGGATTGTGATGGTAAAAGAAAGTGGTGGTGAATGAAATGAAAATGTAGGAATACGAGTTATGAGTTGTGTATGAAAAGAAATGGTAATTGCAGTATGTGGTTAATTTAAAATGAAATAGTAAAAGAGACACGTGTTAATATGAATAGTATGAAGTAACTATATTATGTAAATGATTATGAAAGTAAAATATAGTATGGTATGAGTTGTTACACCTTGGAATTGTGTCAAGGAACTACCTGCCCGCTATTTCTGTGGAAATAGTGGGAACTACCTGCCTTGGCATAATTTGCAAGGTGAGTGGGCATGATAGTGGTAATGATTAATGGAAATGAAGAATTAAATAAAGTGAAGATGAATAGTAAATGAAGTGAATTAATAACCAAGCTATCGGTTTGAGATGTGATGTGATATTACCCAGACTATGTGTTTGGGGTGCGGTGATTAGTACCCAAGCTATCGGCTTTGGGGGTGTGATATGTTGTGACCCAAATTGGGTTTGGGGATATTGAGTATATTGTGATGAAAATGAAAGTGAAATAAATGGTAAATGAGAAAGAAGTGAAAATAAAAATAAGTTCAATTGTCAATTCGAATGAATAATTACTAAAGTGATATAAGAAGATGTGAATGAGCTATAAAACATGGTTTTGATGCAATGAGTATAAGTATTCTAATTAATGAGGTGTTAATGATGTGATGAAATGTGAGTAAATCGCATGGGCAATGAGATGTGGTAATTATGTCATAAGATATGAAGGAAGGTGGTAGTATGAGAATAGATGCATATGTTTATGATGTGATACTTTTATAACATAATAAAATAAATACCTGTTTTATGAGATTGGGTATGACAATGGTTATTAAAGAAAGTATGTTGTGATATGAGTTTGTGTACCTGGGAAGTGTGTCGGGGAACTACTCGCATGCTATTTCCGTGAAAATGGTGGGAACTACCTGCCTCGGCACAACTTCCAGAATGAATGGGTATGTTGATGACACAATATAAGTAAATGAAACGCATGGCTAAATAGAGTTGGAGAAATGATGTAATAACATCATGTAGTTATATTAATATAAATAGTGAAATGCTGATATGACGATAAGTGTGGAAAGATGAATATCCGTATTATGCGAATGTAAGATAAGTATATTTATATATATATATACGAGGTTGATGTGAAGTGTATTATGAAATGTGGGAAGTATGGATAATTAAATAATTGAATGCAGGATTGACAAAGTATGTGATTTATCACTGTATTGACGATGTTGTTGTGATCAGGATTCAGGTTGCATTATCTTAATTTGGTATTCGTAAGTTTAAATTATTTTCTTTATACTATTTTAATTTGTCGTTAGATTAATAATTATACTCACACCAGAAATGGCTAACCCCTTAGTGTTTGGGGGGTTAGGGGAGTCGGAGGACTACCCTAGATCCCCCACTGTTGCAGGTTCTCATCAGTGCAGAGGTGAGGTGTGGATGGGTAGGATACATTTTTATATTAAAAATTTGTACCATTTAGTTATAGGAATAGTAAAATTTATGATTTAAATTGTATTATGGATGTATAAGCAGGTATATGATGATGATGAGTATAGTGTGGGGTGGTGTGGTATGTTTGTGACCCGTACCCATCTCGTTGCGGAGTAGCGGTCTCTGTGGTAGGTTTTACGAAGATTTTTCTAAAAATTTACTTCGTTTTTCAAAGAAATTTATAGTTTTTAATTGATATTTAATAATCCGTTATGAGTTTGGCCCCCAGAGCATTATATTATATTGCCTGTATGTTTCTGCTCATTTTGGCCTGGGGAGCCCGTGAATTGATTGGATGTATTGTGAGCTACGGAATTTTGAGCAGAATTCCGTAAGCTTTTTGTGTTTCGGGGCAAAATTTACAGGGGAGACTCTGTCAAAATTTTTTCTGAAATATAACTTTCTTAGTTTATGATTAAAGTGCTATAGAAATTGATAGAATTGAATTTGGAGACTTAGTTTGGAAAAAAAAAAAAATTGGGGTGTTACAATTTTCCTCCTAACTGTTAGGCAAGAAATCAGGCCCCAAATCATTCCAAAGGCGACTATAAATACAGCCCCTCTACCACCAAGACCAGGGATCACCCTTTTTCACCACTTATGCTCTTTCTTAATCTTTTGCTGATTACTGACAAGAGCGTCGGAGGGTGCGTCGCCGGAATCAACCCCGGTGTCTCGCACTTCCCTGCAGGTTGCGGCAGGAGCAAGAAGGCCGAGTCAGCTGTTCAGGTTTTTCTCGGATCCACAAATTCTATCTGTTTACCCCCACACCGAAATCAGCGGTAACAGATTGGCGCCGTCTGCGGGAAACACCACACGAACAGTCTCGGCCCATTCTTCGCCGTCCTCTGTAGCCATGCCGCCGAAGAAGAACAGATCCAGAGGGTCGAACCGTGGGGGGAACCCCACCGACCCGGCAAATGAAGCTCCGGTCAATCCTGTCCTTCAGTCCGACCTCCCTCCGCTGACCCAGCAGGTCCCACCTCCTCCTCCTCTCAAGCAGCAGCCCAACAACGGTCCGTCCGGTCATAACGGTCGGAAGGAGAAGCAGCCCCTCAATCCGGGCCACGTCTCGGTCCATAATGGGTCCTCGGACTCGATGGCTTCTCATCACCCCGACCTCCGCATCACACTCCAAAACCGCCATAAGGACGACGACCTCCATACCCATCTTGACGAGAGGCGGACCCTAGAGGGAGCCTCCCGCCAGCGTCAAGGTGAGCGGTCGCCACGTCGTCGGGACGGCAGAAGGTCCCCGGAACGCAGAGGCCGAGCGGCATCCCCTGAGCGCCGAAGGAGGAGGTCCCGGTCCCCTAGGGATCGGCGTCATCCGAGGGACTGAGATATGCCCATCAGCCGAGCCGAGTTCCTCCAGTTTCAAGAGACCGTTCTGCAGGCCCTCAATCTCCGACAGAACGCCCAGAATGCTCAGAGGGTTCCGACGCCCCCCAGGGATCCCAGTCCCCGGCGCCGAACCCGGAGTCCTTCCCCGGCTCCCAGCCGACAGCAGCGGCAACAGAGCCCTCGGCGGTCCCAGGAGTACCGGCGCCGCAGTCCAGGCTCCCCCTCCTATGAAGAGAAGTCTGGAGGGTCGTATGATTACCAGCGGAGGGACGACGCACTCATCCGCCGCATCCACGAGGTGGAAAGACGCATCGGCCGCATGGACAGGGAGGATGAGTCCCGAGCGGGAACCTTCCATCCTAGCCGACCGCCCTTCTCACGGTCGATCATGGAGGCCCACATACCGAGGAGTTTCAAACCGCCGCAGTTTGAAACATACTCTGGGGAATCCGACCCGGTCGACCACGTCGAGAGCTTCAAGACCCTGATGCTGATCCACCAAGCTTCTGACGCAGTGCTCTGCAGGACCTTCCCTGCCACCCTCCGGGGGTCGGCTCGGGAATGGTACTCCAGGCTCGCCCCTTCGTCCATCTTCTCCTTCGAACAGTTTGAGACACTGTTCATTACTCACTTCGTGAGTAGCCGGCGAGCCGAGAAGACGAGTCTTTCCCTACTGAACCTGCGGCAGGAGAAGGAAGAAAAGCTGCGGGACTATGTGAAAAGGTTTACCGCAGAAGTCAGGTCAATTGCTTCCTTAGACCAGTCCGTGGCCACCGTGGCGTTCCAGTCGAACGTCCTTAACGCCAACCTCCGATCATCCCTGGCCAAAAAGCCCCCCCAAGACTTCGCCGACCTTCTCCTGAGGTGCGAAAAGTACATCCGGGCAGAGCAGGCCGAAGCCCTTCCAAACTTCGGGGGACCCTCCGCAGGGTCGAAGAGGAAGGCGACAGGGGAAGAAGGGTCCAAGAAAGCTCAGAAGGACATGGGCGGTCAGCGCCGCCCACCCCCCAGGTTCGAGAAGTTCACTCCCCTCACCACAAATGTCTCTACTATCCTCATGGAGGTGGAGAAGGAGGGAATCATCCCTCCGGCCCCGAGGATGCACACCCAGGCGAAGAGGAGAAACAAAGATAAATGGTGTCGTTACCACCGAGACCATGGGCACGACACGAACGACTGCCGGGCTTTGAGAGATGAGATTGAAGCCCTCATTCGGAGGGGGCAGTTGGCCAAGTTCGTGAAAGCTAACGACCAAACAGATCGGAACTCTCCTCCCCCTCGGGGGGCTAACAAGCGCTCCGATCGGCGCGAGGAGACACCTGAGTTCGAGGAAGAACGGGTTCTGCACCTGATCCACGGAGGCCCGATGGGGGGCTCCTCTAATTCCTCCCGAAAGGCCTTCGTCCGGGAAGTCAACTCGGTCCACAGTGCCCCTCCCCCGAAAGGTCTCGGCGTCCCTGTGTCTTTCTCCGATGCCGACCTCGAGGGAGTCCGAACCCCCCATTGTGATGCCCTCGTCATCGACCTCCGCATGGCCAACTTCAAGGTGCAGAGGATTTTGGTGGACAATGGGAGTTCGGTCAACATCCTATTCCTCTCGGCCTTCCAAGGCCTGCAGCTGTCCCGAGACCGTCTCAAGCCGGCCGGTTACACTCTCCACGGGTTCACGGGGGTCCCGGTAACCGTCGAAGGGGTGATAACCCTAGACGTTACTGCGGGAAGCACCCCCACTACCCGGACCGAGCCGATGGACTTCATGGTCGTCGACGTCCCGGCAGCATACAATGTCATCCTAGGCCGTCCCGGCCTAGCCGCTCTGGAGGCTGTCCCCTCGGCATACCACTTGAAGATGAAGTTTCCCACTCGCTCGGGAGTAGGGGAAGTCAGGGGAAGCCAGGAAACAGCTCGGAAGTGCTACATGACTTCCACCGGGGGGCCAGTGCTCTCGCTCGAGACACTAGAGATCCCCGAGCCGAAGGTTCGCCCAACGTCCGAGCCAGCGGACGAGTTAGAAGAAGTACTCTTCTCCGACGAGGATCCGAGCCGAAAATTCCTCGTCAGCAAGTCCTTGCCGACCGTGCTGTTCTCCGACTTGGTGAGGTGCATCCGGGATAACCGCGACCTGTTTGCTTGGTCGGCCGCGGAAATGCCCGGCATCTCCGAGGACTTGCTCGTCCACCGCCTAAGCGTCGAACCGGGGTGCAAACCGGTTCAGCAGAAGAGGCGAAAGTTCGCTCCCGAGCGACAGCAGGCAATCAAGGAGGAAGTGGATAAGCTGCTGAAGGCCAAGTTCATCCAGGAGGTAAATTATCCCGAGTGGCTGTCGAATGTCGTAATGGTCAAGAAGTCCAATGGCTCGTGGAGGATATGCATCGACTTCACCGACCTCAACAAGGCGTGTCCGAAGGATCCCTTCCCTCTCTCGAACATCGACACCCTTATCGACGCCACCTCGGGCCATGAGCTCCTCAGCTTCATGGATGCCTTCTCAGGGTACAATCAAATCCGGATGTTCCCTCCGGACATCCCGAAGACCTCCTTCGTCACCGACCAAGGCCTCTACTGCTACCGAGTAATGCCGTTCGGTTTGAAGAACGCAGGCGCCACCTACCAGCGCCTCGTCAACAAGGTTTTCCAGCGTCAGATCGGCCGAAACATGGAGGTGTACGTTGATGACATGCTCGTCAAGAGCATCCGCGGCACCGACCACGTAGCCGACCTCCAGGAGGCCTTCGGTGTGTTGAGGAAGTACAACATGTGGCTAAACCCGAACAAGTGTGCGTTCGGAGTCTCCTCTGGCAAGTTCCTCGGTTTCATGGTGAGCCAGCGGGGAATTGAAGCTAACCCCGAGAAGATTAAAGCCATATTAGACATGGCTCCGCCTCGGAACGTCAAGGAGGTGCAGAAGCTCACCGGTCGGCTCGCAGCCATCGGTCGGTTCCTCTCCAAGTCAGGGGAAAAGTGCCTCCCCTTCTTCAAAGCACTCCGGGGGGCTAAGGGATTTGAATGGGGCCAAGCACAGCAGGAGTCGTTTGACCAGCTGAAAGCCTATCTGGTGAACTCCCCTCTGCTCAGTAAGCCAGTCCCGGGCGAGCCTCTCTTCATCTACTTGGCCGCTTCCGAGCAGACCTTGAGCGTTGTTTTGGTAAGAGAAGAAGACCGGACCCAAAGGCCCATTTACTACGTGAGCAAGGTTCTTCGGGACGCCGAGCTCCGCTATCCGAGGATAGAGAAGATAGCCTACGCACTAGTCATGGCGGCAAGAAAGCTTCGGCCCTACTTCCAATCCCACTCGGTCGTTGTCCTCACTGATCAACCCCTAAAGCAGGTCCTCCACAAGCCAGAGACCTCGGGTCGGCTGATGAAATGGTCCGTAGAGCTGAGTCAGCACGATATCTCCTACCAGCCTCGGACGGCAATTAAGGCACAGGCTCTCGCCGACTTCATCGTAGAGTCCACTATCCCTGAGGTCGGCCACGTCCCGAATGGGCCCCCCATTTGGACAGTCTTCGTGGATGGGTCCTCTTGCAGCGAAGGAAGCGGCGCCGGCATCATCCTGAACGGCCCTGACAGCTTCGTCCTGCAGTATGCGATCCGCATGAACTTCAAGGCCTCGAACAACGAGGCAGAGTACGAGGCACTCATAGCTGGTCTCGGACTCGCACGAAGTGTTGGGGCGCAGCGCCTTCGGATTCACAGTGATTCCCAGCTAGTCGTGAACCAGGTCCTGGGCGAATATGAGGCCCGGGACGAGCGAATGGCGAAGTACCTCGCCAAAGTCCGAGATCTCATGGGCCGGTTCGAAGAAGCCATCATCCAACGGGTCCCCCGGGAGGAGAACTCACAAGCCGACGCTCTCTCCAAGTTAGCCTCGTCTTCTCTACAAGGTCTCGAACAGACCGTACTGATTGAAGTCCTCTCTAAACCGAGCATCGAAGACGAGACACCTGGCTCGGTGGAGTCATTGCCGGTCATGCTGCAAGACAATTGGATAAAGCCACTGGTGGAATTCTTGAGGGATGGAGTTCTGCCCTCGGATCCCAAAGAAGCACGCCGAGTCAGAACTCGGGCCGAGCGCTATGTCTTGATCGAGGGCGTCTTATACAAACGCTCCTTCTCTCAAATAGACGGCCGACCTTATCTAAGGTGCCTCTCTCCGGAACAGGCCGAATATGCCCTGCAGGAGCTTCATGAGGGCATCAGAGGGGCACACTCCGGATTCAGGTCTTTGGCCCGGAAAGCTTTGAACTACGGGTACTTCTGGCCGACCCTTCTTCGAGATGCCGAGCGACATGTTCGGCAGTGCAGCTCCTGCCAGAGACACTCCAGCATCCGACGCCTCCCTAGGCAAAACTCACCTCCCTATCGAGCCCTATCCCCTTCGCGATGTGGGGAATGGACTTACTAGGGCCTTTCCCTCCAGCTCCGGGCCAGCTCAAGTTCTTAGTCGTAGCCATCGACTACTTCTCGAAGTGGGTCGAGGCCGAGCCCCTCGCCACGATAACCGAGAACAAAGTGGTGCAGTTCTTCTGGAAGAACATCATATGCAGATTCGGTGTCCCCCGCGTCCTCGTGACGGACAATGGGACTCAGTTCACTGGCACAGCATTCCGAGCCCTGTGCGACGACCTCGTCATTCAACAGCGCTTCTCGTCCGTCTCACACCCTCAGTCGAACGGACAAGCCGAGAACGCTAATAAGCAGATCCTCTCGGGAATCAAGAAGAGGTTGGACAAGTGCTCCAAAGGATTGTGGGTCGACCAACTCCCTAATGTGTTGTGGAACTACCGCACAAGCAAGCGGACGCCCACCGGAGAGTCCCCTTTCAGCCTTACTTATGGGGCCGAGGCCGTGATACCCCTCGAGGTCGGAATACCTTCCCCTCGGCTCATAGCCTATGACGAAGCGCAGAATGCCAGGGACCTCAGAGGAAACCTAGACCTGATAGATGAACTGAGGGAAAGGGCATCGATTCGGCAACAGAATTACCGAAGGAGGGTCGAGCTAGCGTACAACAAGAAGGTCCGACCCGCCAACCTTCAACAAGGAGATCTGGTATTGAGAAAGCTAGCCATATCCCTCCCCAGTCAGAGGAGCAAGCTGGCTCCGAATTGGGAAGGGCCGTACCGGATCACAAAAGTTGTTCGGCCTGGGGCATACCGACTCGAAGACATGGATGGCAGAGAGCTTCCGAGGACTTGGAATGCCGACCACCTCTTGAAATACCAAGAGAGCGCTCCGGCGCCTCTCTAAGTAACCCGAGGTGTCGAACCATTCCTCTCCAACTTGTAACCCATTTTTTCTCAAATTGTATTATGTAAAACGGTTCGCCGTCAAGTATCAATAAAGAAAGCTCTGTTATGTTTGTGAATATGCATGTCACTCTCCCCTCTTATCACCTGCATTTTATGTTGTGATCTCAACCAATGGTTCGGAGTCCAGCACTCGGCTCGACTTTACCTCCTCGGCTCGTCTCCGGACGAACCAGGGGTAGATCGCCGTTCGGAATTGCTCCCACAGCCGTTGAACTATACCGATGGTTCGGAGTCCAGCACTCGGCTCGACTTTACCTCCTCGGCTCGTCTCCGGACGAACCAGGGGTAGATCGCCGTTCGGAATTGCTCCCACAGCCGTTGAACTATACCGATGGTTCGGAGTCCAACACTCGGCTCGACTTTACCTCCTCGGCTCGTCTCCGGACGAACCAGGGGTAGATCGCCGTTCGGAATTGCTCCCACAGCCGTTGAACTATACCGATGGTTCGGAGTCCAACACTCGGCTCGACTTTACCTCCTCGGCTCGTCTCCGGACGAACCAGGGGTAGATCGCCGTTCGGAATTGCTCCCACAGCCGTTGAACTATACCGATGGTTCGGAGTCCAACACTCGGCTCGACTTTACCTCCTCGGCTCGTCTCCGGACGAACCAGGGGTAGATCGCCGTTCGGAATTGCTCCCTCAGCCGTTGAACTGTACCGATGGTTCGGAGTCCAACACTCGGCTCGACTTTACCTCCTCGGCTCGTCTCCGGATGAACCAGGGGTAGATCGCCGTTCGGAATTGCTCCCACAGCCGTCGAACTCCGCGACAACCCCGAGGGCAAACACTTGGTTAAATTCCTGCCCTAAAGATTGCCTTCCGGAAATCCCCTGCGTTGTGGCGAGCGCTCGGCTTACATCCAGTCCGATCCTCGTCACGGAAACGAGGGAAAATAAGGAGGATGGGCCTACCCTTCGGTCGGAATCCGAGCAAGTGCCATTCCGAGCCCGTAAACGGAGAAAATTCACCTTCTCCTCAACTTCCGCGCCTGATCTCAATCAGACGGCCCAGATCTCGCCCAGAGCACTAAAAGACAAGATAGTGTTTTCTTGGGAGCCACGCCCGTCTCGAGATGCGCGCCTTCATCCAGCGGTCCGTGTTGCGCCACGTCGCTCGACTCATTAAAGTTCCCTACCTTCGGTCGGCAGCCGAGCAAGTGCCTTCCCGAGCTCGTAAACGGAGAAAATTCCCCTTCTCCTCAACTTTCGCGCTTGATCTCAATCAGATGGCCCAGATCTCGCCACCTGCGCAAAACGACAAGATAGCGTTTTCTCGGGAGCTGAGCCGCCTCGAGATCTGTGTTTACAATCGGCGGCTCAGATCTTGCCACCTGCGCTAAATGACAATATAGCACTTTCTTAGGAACAGAGCCGCCTGGGAGTTCGTGCCGCGCCCCGGCAAAGTCGCTAAACGACAGAAGGCCACACATATAGTGGCCAGTTCAGTCCAACAACCTCGCCGACGAAACCGACATGTTCGGTTCTAAGACCTCGGCGCAGAAAACACAGCCATAAACAAGACAAAAGCGCAGAGCAATAAAAAATATTTTATTAAACAGCCAGGCCGAAATACAAAGCACATCTGTCCCATAGTTACAAAGTGTTCGCAAACAAGATACAATTCCGACCAACAACACTTAGTGTTCAAAAAGAAATATCTTCATTGAACTCTTCGGCCGACCGCTCGTCCTCCTCGGCTGACAACTCCTCTGCATCCCCCCGGAGCTTCGCCATTACCGCCCGCAAGTACCGCATCTCCGAGAGCAAGTCATCCCGCTCGGCAATAATCTTCGACTGAATGTGCCGAATGCTTTTGACCCGAAGAGCGTTGCTGAATGCGGTCTGCGAGTCGTCATCCTCTCCTGTGGGGCTCAGCTCGACGATCTTATTCTCCAAGCGTTGAACCTCGGCTTCCCGGAGGCTGAGGACCAACGAAAGATGGTCCCACTCACTCTCGGCTCGGCGTAACTTCAGATCGGCGCTCCTGGGGCTCAGAACCACCGTTCCAGAGGTGCCCCCGGATTCGGCGACACCATTCGAACGGTCAGAGTCCGAACCATGGATCGTCACGACGAGCTGAAAAGAAGGGAAAGAGAATGACACAAGTTCAATACGCCGCCGAAGTCCAACACACTTTCAAAACGTTCTAAGGAAACTTTCAAAATTCACATTCAGATGTAATGGTGTTACAGATGGCCGAACCGACCCTACAATTAAACTTTACAACAATCAACGGAAGTAAAAAAACAACAAGGTCAAGATCTCCTCGGAAGGGGAATGCTTCGGTTTAGGGATACGCGAGAACGACGAGGTCTGCCCTCCGAGCTCGATCCTAAACCAACGAAGCGCGACCCCCCTTCGCTGCTAGCCCTGACCACGGCACCTGCCGAGGCCCCGCTCGACGAGACAGCCGCGCTGCTCTGCGCGTCAGCCGGACTCCGCCTGGTCATAGGCGAGCGTGTCGCAAGCTCATAAAACGTAATCCCCTTCTCACTTTCTTCGCGGGTGCATGAAGTGCTGCGAACGTTAGCCCTCTCCGGCGCAGGCTTGAGCAACGCGATCTCCTCCTCCAATTCGACAATCCTGTCTCTAAGAACGTCGTCCCTCGCCGACCTCATCGGGCGAGAAGGCCTTGACGAGCCGGAGGCATTAGCACCTTCGGCAGCGAGCCGACGGAAGTGGGTGACCTCAATTCCCCTATCTATCGTGATCCTTCTGAGCCTGTCGACGTCGGCCACTAGCCTCTTGCGCTCGGCCAACGCCTTCTCTAGCTCGGAGGCCAGCTTCACTGCTTCTGCCGAGCGTTCCCTCTCCGCCAATTCCAAGTGTCGAACCTCTGCCAAAAGATCGGCATTCCTCTGCTCGGCGGCGGTTAGCTCCCTGCGGAGCCGCTCGACTTCCCCTTCGGGACAAGGGGTTTGGTAGTGCTTCCGCAGCTGATACAGCTCGCGGCATTGCCTCCGTAGAACTGCCTTCACCTCCTCCGCCTGGCCGAGCAGAAGAAACCGCCTCTGTCGGCTGTCCTTGAGCTCACGTTTCATTTTGGCCAACTCCTTCCGGAGGCAGACGAGCTCCGTGACCGGACCGAACTTCACCTGAAAAGTAGAGATAAATCCGATACCCAACACTCGGAAACATCTACGGCTAGTCACACACAAATCCGAAGCTCAACACTTGGGCAAATTTTGGCCAAACAAAATATTTTCATTTCAGAATTAAAGTGAAAGCTTTACACTAGCGGTGGCCAGTCCGCAGTTAGGCTTACAAAAGAAAAAAGACAAAAAAGAAGACAACCGAGTCAGGGGTCGACCTTTTTGCCGCTCGGGTCCGTCGACCCCTCGGTCTTGTCCTCGCCACCGCCCTCGCCTTCGCCTTCGCTCCAGCTCTCCTCCTCGGAGCCGTCCACCTTCTCCCCCTCGGCCTCGGACCCCGCAGGACCCTCGACGACTTCCGTCTCTCCCGCAGGCCCGAGCATCCCCTCGGGCACGCCCTCCTCCCCTTCCATGGGGTCGTAAAAGTGGTAGGAGGAGATGTCGAAGCCCGGGTTCCTGGCGGCTATGTGGGTCAGCGCTCGACCATAGGCTTCCTCCATGTTCTGGAGCATATGCTGAGCAGCCTCCTCCTGCACGGCCTTCTTCACCCTCTTCACCTTCTTCTGGTGCTTGGCCTGGGTCCTCTTGGCCCTCTTCTGGGCCTTCTCCGCCTCCGACCGAGCGGTGGCCAAGGCCTCCTTCAGTTCGGCGACCTCCTTCTCCGCGGCCTCAAGTTTAGCCGCCGTGTCCTTCGACAGCTGAATGGACTGGGCCAGCTGCCCCTCCAACCCCTTTACCTCGACAGACCTCTTCGTCGAGAGAAGCTGCTCGGCATCGAGCCACTGCGTAACCTTGACGCGCTCCGCCCTCTCCCGTTCCTTCTCCTGCTCCTTGCTCGCCATCTCCTCGACCAGGAAGTTGAAGTGGCAGAGGGTCTGGAAAAGAGCGACGGATTAAAATCCGAACCCAAATACTTGGTGCAAAAAAAAAGGGAGAAGAACTCAAGAGAAGAAAAGCCAAAGAGAAAGAGCCCGGCCAACTTACCGACATAGTGTTCCGAGCGATCTGCATCACGGCGTCCCCTGCTTGCCCAGCCTTCAGGGTCGCTCGGTCCTTCGGAGTCGGCAGGTGCTTCACGGCCTCCATACAGATGTTGCCATCGCCCAAGAAGCCGTCGACCTGCATGACTTGCCAGTCGGGGACGAAGATCTGTTTGTGACGCTCGGTCAGGATCTTCTCCGCCTCGGCAGTCAGGGGCGGAACTTGGAGGGACAACACCTCCGTCACGCCGAACGTGCCGATCGACGGACCAGGAGCGTCCCCCTTCGGGGTCGGTGACGGTGCATCCGGGGCGGGCGGGTCGAGGACCTGGACCTCCGCAGGGTCAGGGACCATGACCTTCGGCTGCTCGGCGGTCTTCGCGACCGAAGGCTTCTTCGCTGGCCAGCTCTCCTGAGTCTCCGCCGCCGACCTCTTCTTCTTCTCCTGCTCCGAACGACCCTTCGCCATCAGGGCCCTGTAGTCCATCTTCATCGTCTCTGCAAAAGCCGAATGAAAGAACTTAGATGAAATTTCATGAGCTTTAAACAATAAGTATAAATACCAGAGGCGTACGAGGGTCGATCGGACTGAGACCCCCACGGAACAGATCCTCCTCTGTAATATCTTTCCAACTCATGGTTGGCAAAGCGAGGAGCCTCCTCCGGACCTCGGCCTCTCCCTCATTCAGTGGCACCTCCTTCTTGGTGCGCTTGGGCAGGCCCTCCGTCTCCCAAACCGCCGGTATCACCCACGGCGTCAGGGATCGGACGAGGAAGTACTTTGTCTTCCAGTGTTTGATCGAGTCCGGATTCTCGATCAGTTTCACGCCCGGCCTGGGCGACAGGTAAAACCGCTGTTCTTCTTTCCTCGGCTGGCAGGGTCGATAAAGATTACGGAAGAGGAACATGCTCGGCTTAGCGCCAACCTCTTGGCATCGAAGGACGAAGGCTGTAACGTGCCTCCATGTGTTCGGCGCCAGCTGAGCAGGACTCAAACCGTAGAAAACCAAGACCTCGACCACGAACGGATGGAGGGGAAAGCGGAGTCCGGCGATAAGGGAATCGACCGGGAAGACACACACGTCTGGCGAACAGCTCGTGTTTGCTCGAAAACCCGGCCCAGGGAGAAGCAGGACATACTCTAGCGGGATCCGGAATCCCTCTCGGATCATCCGAAGGTCATCCTCGGTGAGCGACGAGATAGCATGGTCCACCTCGGAAACTTCCCTCGGCTCATTCTCCTCCACCAGTGGGGCTGTACCCTGAGTCACTTTCTCCAGGACGTCATCAGCGTAGTCCCGGACGCCGCCCACACTCGACAAGACAATGGGCTGCCGGCCGAACGCCCCCGCCCTCTTCGGCGTCTCCACAATGGTGACCACGGCCTTGTCCTTCCGGGGCGGGGCCTCAACCTCCCTAGGCCGCTCGGCCACATCGCCTTCTCTATCCGAGCGAACGACTTCCTGCTCGCTCGGCTCCGCCACACCCTTTCCTTTATCCCCTCGGCCAACGGTTTGTTCCGAGGCGGGGGTCTCAGTGATCTTAACCATTTCAAAGAGAGAAGGGATAGAAACTGACCTTGAAGTGATGTGTACGGTCGGAGAGTTCGCCGGAGTCTACAAACGCTACCGCGACAGCCAGCAACACCGCCAGAGAGCAGAAAACTTCGCAGCAAAGTAAAAACTGAGGAGAGAGAGTAAAAACGAAAAGTGAGACTTGGTCTAAGGGGGGGTGAAGATTTATAGTGAAAACGGGACGCCCCTTGGACTCCCAAAGCGACTTTTGGGCCGCTCTCAAAACATCGCGAAGGCCCACAACCGCTGTCTCCATCACCAAGTCAGCTAGCTCGGCACCAGGGAAACTTACATTACGGCCACAGGGTCCGGTCGGAATCCGTGCAAGTGCCTTTCCGAGCGCGTAAACGGAGAAAAGTCACTTTCTCCTCAATACTCGTGCGTGATCTCAATCAGACGGCCCAGATCTCGTCGAGAACACTACACGATAAGATAGTGTTTTCTCGAGAAACGCGCCCGTCTCGAGATACGCACCAGCGTCGAACGGCTCTAATTACGCCGCGTTGCTCGGACGATCAAACCTTCGGATGCCTCACCTCCGCCCAAGAAAGGCAGTAAAATTTTGATTCAGTTTTGAGGCGCCGCCTTCGGCAAGCGCCCCCCAGGTCCCGTGGCTCGGCTGGTATCCTACCGACCCACGGGCCCCGGTTAGAAACAGATCGGCACTCCTCTCGTCTCTAACTCCCCCGGGCTGACGTTCATCAGAAGCCACCAGCCCGGAAGGAAGACAGAGATGAGAGGGGACCCATCCACACTCAGGGATCGGGAGAAACGCACCATTCCGAGCCAGTTGTTTGCAACTGGAAGGCGCGGCTTGCCAGAGAACTCTAACCGCAGCGCCTTCACAGTTGCTAACAACAGGCTCGGATGGTCCAAAAGCCCGAGCTGCAACTCATGATGAAGCGCACCATTCCGAGCTGGTTGGCTGCGACTGGAAAGTCCGGTCTGTCAGAGGGCTCTGACAGCGGCGCCTTCACAGTTGCAACAAACGGACTCGGATGGCCTGGAGATCGGCATCGGACATGGATCGTCACTCTCTCGCCAAGACCTCCGCTCGCTCCGACGCTCGCTTTGGAGCCACCAAAGAAAGCAGAAGATCTTGGTGAGAGAACGACCACCCGTCCTTCCGAAGAGGCCCACACCCCGGGTCCGGACTATTGTCGTCGACCCTACTGTCTTATTGCTCCCCGCTCCTAACACCCCCTTCGGAGCAGTGAGGAATGGGGAAACAACAAGACAACAGGGCGACCGCCCGTCCTCCCGAAGTAAATCCTCCCTCGGATCCGAACTACGGTCGTCACCACTACTACCTCGTTCCCCCCTCGCTCCCGACATCCACTTTGGGGCCGTCAAGAACAAAGGGAAAACCAGGTAGAAGAGCAACCACCTCTCCGGACCTCAAGAGAGGAACTACCCAAGGCAAAGTACCCCCGAGGTCTGAACCTCTATGTTGATTGTGACAGAAATGGCAAGGGGAGTGGAGTACTTATAGCCAACCTTCAAGAACCAGTCATTATGACCCTCGGAAGTTGAAACGCCGCGTGTTAATTAAGGGAATTATCCTTAATGACATTGGGAAGGCGGAACGCCGCGCAAGTCCCGGAGCACAATTAATACCATTGAGAACAGAACCATCCCGGATTGCCAAAAACCACGGGTCTTCGGTCGGCGTCCGAGCAAGTGCCTTTCCGAGCTCGTAAACTGGGAAAAACCACTTTCCCCTCAACTTTCGCGTCTGATCTCAATCAGACGGCTCAGATTTCGCCGAGAGCACTAAAAGACAAGATAGTGTTTTCTTGGAAGCTGCGCCCGTCTCGAGATACGCGCCAACATCCAACAGCTCAGATAACGCCACGTCGCTCGACCTGCCGAACACCACTTCCTTCGGTCGGCGTCCGAGCAAGTGCTTTTCCGAGCTCGTAAATGGAGAAAAAACGACACCGATCAACCGCGACCGTTCGATCTCTCAGAAATTCGTGCTCCTGACGATGAATGATCCAGATTGCGCCACGCGCGCTAAAAGACAAGATAGCGTTTTCTTGGAAAACGCGCCACCATCCGATGGCTCAGATTGCGCCACGTCGCTCGGAACGCCGAACCCCCTAGTCTCCGGTCGGCAGCCGAGCAAGTGCCTTTCCGAGCCCGAAAATGGAGAAAAACGCTGCCGAACTATAACAGCCGACAGATCCTTCTGAAATTTATGCTCGACCATGATCAACGGCTCAGATCAAGCCACGCCATTAATCGGTATTTAAATCATTTTTTATCTATTTTAATCGTTTTACTTGTTTAAAATTTGCGAAAAAAATTGCTAAAAATTCGGGAAAATTAGCTAAAAATTCTGGGGAATAATGGAAAATTTGGGGACATGCTTTCGGGCCCCGGAGCGAACAATTATTACCCCGAATGCACCGCTAAAGCCCCCGAACGATTAGCAAACACATCGCAGAATTAAACAAATACTTCGAAAAAAGTAGATAAAAGACTGTCAGATACCCCACACAGCTCAAGAACAGCACGCAGCGTCAAGAGTTACCTCACTACCCCCTTTTCCTAGATTCAAAATGCCACATTTGGACCCCGATACAACTCCACCAGCCATTGAGACAGCTGAACTACTCCTCAAAGTCTGATCACGCTCAGTCTTTAGGAGTGGGGGGCTCGTGGTATGGCTAAAAATGGGGATTAAATCGGGACCGTCCAGATCGAGCACGAATCCTGAAGCACGGGGGTAAAAAGGTAATTTCACATACGGGCGGATCCAAAACGGGTATTGGGCCTCCTTCTCACAAAACCAACCACCCGCGAATAGATCCACTTCAACTGGGCACGGGTCCCGACCCGATACAAGCCCAGTCCACCAAGAGGAGAATCAGGCCACTGATTTGATCAAATCAAATCAATAAACTTGATTGGCTCTCACCAGGGAATCAGGGGCTAACTTCCCAAAAACAGAATAAGAGAATTTTCCTCCTAACTGTTAGGCAGGAAATCAGGCCCCAAATCATTCCAAAGGCGACTATAAATACAGCCCCTCTACCACCAAGACCAGGGATCACCCTTTTTCACCACTTAAGCTCTTTCTTAATCTTTTGCTGATTACTGAGAAGAGCGTCGGAGGGTGCGTCGCCGGAATCAACCCCGGTGTCTCGCACTTCCCTGCAGGTTGCGGCAGGAGCAAGAAGGCCGAGTCAGCTGTTCAGGTTTTCCTCGGATCCACAAATTCTATCTGTTTACCCCCACACCGAAATCAGCGGTAACAGGAGGTAAGTTAAATCTCATGCTAAAAAACCCTAGAGTTTCTCTCTCTAGATTTTCTAGTGAGAGAAGCTCCCCAAATAACCTCAAAAAACAAAAACCCTAGATCTAGAGGAAATTTGGAGGGGGTGGCGGCTGGATTCTCGATGCCCCCTCCCCGTTCGCCGGTTCCTCGCCACTGATCGTCGCATCCTCTCCACCTTCCTCTCCACTGTCGCGTCTGTATGTCGTCCCTCACCCACCTCCACCTCCATCCGAAGCCGCCTTCTCGTCTTCCGTTCCCCATACCCCCGACCCCCCACCAGATCCGCCATTCGTCCCCCCCCCCCTCCATCTCCATCCGACACTTTAGCACCCATCGTCGCCCCTGATCCCCCGAGATCTGGGCGTGGCCACAATTTCAAAAGGTACCCCCGACCTCGACTGCCCCTGCTGAGCGCGGCCCCTCAGCGTCTCTGCCGTTGCTCCTCCAACGCCCGCCGAATTTGTTCGTCGGCGGACGTGGGCCCCCTTGTCGTTCCGTCCGCCGGGGCGACGAAGCCCGGTATTTGGAATGGGGGTGTGATTTTTGGGGTTGGGGTTTGGGTTTGGTGGGCTTTGCTAGTTGTTTGCCGGGTTGTTCTTCGCGCTTGCCACCATGTCCACACTCTTGGGGCCAATCACGGTGATCTGCCGCTTTGATTTGGTCTTTCCGTGGTTTGGTAGTGCATGTGAAGAAACCGGGTGTGCTTGGATGTGTCGTAGTGCATTTCTCGAGAGTGGTGCGCTAGAAGGGTTAGGTTGTCTCGTACGATTGTGGAGCTTGGGCCCAAAGATGGGGTCCTTCCGTGATGTGTGCTCACTTGTCTCAACTTTCAGGGTGCTTGTCTCAACTGTCGCGGAGCGACTATGTCACACCAGAGCATCCTCCCGCGCCGGTTGTTGTGAACACCATAGATCTGGGGTTCAAGTGTGTGAGTTTGGTGGTTCGGTTTGGAGCCCGTGGGGCAAGGCCGGTAGTTTGTTGGTGTTGGGGGTGATGGGGTGTGGGGTTTCGGTATGGTTGGTCTGGAATGTCTTACGATGTCGCCGGTGAAGTCTTCACAGTGCCTACTATCAGGCTATTGAGTTTTCTCCAGCTTAGGCCACTGGCTCGTGACAGCGTCTCTTCTTTCGGGTTGGGAGTATGAGTCGAGATAAGTCTGTGTGGTGAGAAATCGCCAGAGAGAGCTTGAGCGTGAGAGAGGTGAAGGTATCCTCTCCACGGCTCTCTCCTGGAGCTGGAGCGTGGTGTTTGGTAGGGTGAGCGAGATAGTTGTGTGGTGAGAAATCGCCTGAGATTGCGCTATCGTGTGAGAGGTGAAGGTATTCTCTTCACGGCTATCTCTTTGGTAGCGGCTGTGGGAGCTACTGGCACGTTTGTAGGATGTGTGGTGGAGATGGTGGGAGGGTGCGATCGCTGTGCATGTATCGTGGGGTCAGTTTTCATTCTTGCGGGGCTTGGATCCAAAGATGGGGTCCCCCAGCGAGGTGAAGGCAGGGATCGGCGAGTGTTAAAATCCTGCCGAACTTGTCTCAGGTAGGTGTGCATGTGCCATGGAGGCACTGTACGAAGCAAAAATGACGTACTTACAATTTTGCTGAACCCAGCTTGTTTTGTCGGCCCACCCTCCAGGGTTGTTGAAGGAATTTGTTATTTATACGCGTCATGTTGCTTCATGTATGTTTTATTTTCTGTC
The DNA here is from genome assembly GCA_017893485.1 of Hemerocallis citrina. Classification (NCBI taxonomy): domain Eukaryota; kingdom Viridiplantae; phylum Streptophyta; class Magnoliopsida; order Asparagales; family Asphodelaceae; genus Hemerocallis; species Hemerocallis citrina. Next base: position 171,086,269 of record CM030367.1, read on the forward strand.
AGTAGTTTGTACTTGGGCCCAGTACTCTGGGTTTGTTTCGTTAAACTCTTATTAATGAAACAGGGTGACCAGATTCCACATTTTCCCTTAAAAAAAAAAAAAAAAAAAAAAAGGGTAAGTTGAAGAGAATATTTTGCGAATAAATCAGTTTGAGTTTACTTTAACTTGATTGTGAGTTAGATTATAACACCGGAAAAGCTCAAAGTGTCCCTAACTTTCCATAGTTTAAAAGATTTCAGATTTATACAAACACAGATTTGAGAGACTAGTGTACAATTCACGGAAGATTTTAGCGACCATTATGAACCCCTTCATTCCCCCTGTTTTCTCTTCGCATCTTATTTCTTACAAAACAATCCAAAAAGCAATTAAAAATTCATCTGTGCTATAACTTTCTGAAGTTTGTAAGTAAAGGCCTTGGTACTATTTCCCTTCAACTACAACACTTCGTTTGTTCATGGGCGGATGGAGGCCAAAGCTGCACAAGCAACTGATTTGGGCCTCCAATTTTATAAAGCCCCATATTTTAAGTATTTGCTTAAAAAATATATAATTGTTTTCAGATAGAATTACATTGTATTATCTAAAATTTGAAACAATAGTTAGCCTATTAGCTCATCTGGTTAGAGCGTTGTGCTAGTAATGCTAAGGTTGCAGGTTCAAAACCTTTATGATATTTTTAAACTGATTTGGGCTAATTAAATTTTCAATTATTTTTTGAATTATTTTTTCACTTAGTCCATTCATGTCACTCTATGATATTTTTTCAATGTTCTATGGTATATCATATTTACCTCTTTGCAATAATGCAATCTTCAAGTGCATATACAAGTGCATCATCAACTAAAATAAAATCACTGTCATTTCTTCCTTAGAATTTGCCCTAAACAAGTTCTCAAATGGTGCATTTTGCAAGTTAACAAAATTAAAATGACAATTATTTAAATGCTAACATGCCATTCTGACCATTTTCAATCTTTTTTTTTATTTTTTAAACTAGTTATTTTTCACATTGCCATACATGTCATTTTACATTTTATGATTAATATTATTTTTCACTTAGCCCATTCATGTCACTCTATGATTTTTTTTCAATGTTCTATGGTTTACCATAGTTACTTGTTTATGATAAACTTTTAACCAAATCTTCAAATGCATATGGTTATTCTACATTTTATGCTTCCAACTAGTATTCTCATATGCATATACTTATCAATTCATTCGAAACATGTATGGGCTAATTAAATTTTCAATTATTTTTTTTTCTTTTTAAACTAATTATTTTTCACATAGCCATACATGCTATTTTACAATTTCATGATTAATATTATTTTTCACTTAGCTTATTCATGTCACTCTATGATATTTTTTCAATGTTCTATGGTATATCATATTTACCTAATTATGATAAATTTCTAACCAAATCTTCAAGTGCATATGGTTATTTTATATTTTATGCTTCCAACTAGTATTCTCATATGCATATATTCATCATCAATTCATTCTGACCGTGTTATCTAATATATCATATTTACCTCTTTGCAATAATGCAATCTTCAAGTGCATATACAAGTGCATCATCAACTAAAATAAAATCACTGTCATTTCTTCCTTAGAGTTTGCCCTAAACAAGTTATCAAATGGTGCATTTTGCAAGTTGACAAAATAAAAATGACAATTATTTAAATGCAAACATGCCATTCTGACCATTTTCAAACATTTTTTATTTTTTAAACTAATTATTTTTCACATTGTCATACATGTCATTTTACCATTTTATGATTAATTTTTTTTTTCACTTAGCCCTTTCATGTCACTCTATGATTTTTTCAGTGTTCAATGGTATATCATATTTACCTGTTTATGATAAAATTTTAAACAAATCTTCAAGTGCATATGGTTATTTTACATTTTAAGCTTCCAACTAGTATTCTCATATGCATATACGTATCATTAATTCATTCTGACCGTGTTCTCTAATATATCACATTTACCTCTCTGTGATAATGCAATCTTCAAGTGCATATACAAGTGCAAATTACTGCCACTTCTTCCTTAGAGTTTGTCCGTGTTTCTTTTTGTCATTACGCATTTTATGTAAAAAGTTTATATTATCAATTAAATTTTTTTTGAAAGCATATATATAAATTTGTTTTCATTTAAATAGTTTGTCCTTCAAGGCTCAAAGTTTGTTTGCATTTAAATAATTGTTATTTTTATTTTGTCAACTTGTAAATGTCCCAATTTGAGAACTTGCTTAGGGCCCCTTTGAAACTCAGATACGCCCTTGCGTTCGTTGCACATTCTACTACAAAATGAATCATTCGTGTCAAGTTCTCTCATAAGACGAACCTCCTTCTTCCATAGCATTTCGAGCTAGTTCCCAAAACACTTGAGCCTTAGCTCTCCTCTCCACGGCATCCTCCTCTCCTTCCATCAAAATCTCTATAGCTCCTAATGCGAATGTAGAGGAGGGAGCGACGATTCGGAATGAAGGGAGGGGAGCCAGGGTGAGAAGAAAGCCCAGGAAGCTGTTGGAGTAAGGAATTGCACGGGTATTGCACGTGAAAAGAGTGGTAGAGGGAAGTTCAAATTTGGTTAGGCAGTTAAGTGGGGAGACGTGTGTCAGCTGTTGAGTGGTGGGTTGATTTGTAAGGGGTGAAATGTGTATAAATAAGGGGATAGTGAATGTAATAAGGACATAACAGAAATAACAGATTCGTTTCTTTTCTTCTCCTCCTCCTTCTACAATCTTCTTCTTCCTCTTCTTGAATCTTGAGTGGGTTCTTGATTGAGTATTTGATTTGAGCTTTTGTAATGGTGATTCTTTCATCGCTCGTTAGCTAGTCAGTCGACTGGTAGTAGTAGGGTTGGAGTGCTTGAAAACGTTGCGTTGGGAAGTGGATCGCTTCATTGGTGCTTTCACTGAACTCTAATGGCGGAGGGTACATGTTTGCGGGCAACTGACACGGCGATCGCTCAACTTAAGGAGGCATCGAAGAAGCAGACTAATCATTATCAGCATCAAGAGACGCAGTTGTAGGATCTTGCTTCTACGACTGAAGAGCACAACGGTCTGTTATCGGAGTTGTTCAACAAGTTGACATTGATCGATGGGAAGCTGGATTAACAACTCATTCAATCTAGGGTTCCAGTGCAAAGTGAGTCGGCAACATGGAATTTGAAAACACCTAGGTTAGATTTCCCTAGATTTGAAAGGGGGGATCTGACCGGTTGGCTATTCAAGGTTAATCAATTTTTTGAGTATCATCGTACTCTGTATGATCAAAATTTGCCTAAAGCATATTTTCATATGTATGATCGTGCTTTGGCGTGGTTTCAATGGAAATTCGATAATGGAGTGTTTACGAATTGGGAGGTATTTGTTCATGAGTTAGAAGTTAGATTCAATCCTTCGGTGTTCGTCGATCATCATGGGCTTTGTCTAAACTAGTGCAGACTGGTTCTCTAATCGAATATCAAGAGGAATTTGAGAGATTAATGAACAAGACTAGGGGTTTGAGTGATTCCTTCCTGTTGAGTTGTTATATTTGGGGCCTTAAACCCAATATCAAGATAGTTGTTCTCTCTCGACAACCGAAGACTATGGTTGAGGCGATGGGTTTAGCCAAGCTGCAGGAGGACTCTTATTTAGATAGTCGAAGAGCTGGGATCAGGACAGTGGGATATAAGCCAAGTTGGTCACAATCACCTAGCTCCTTACCTCCTTTATTGCTTAATCCTTCTCCACAGGTCCCTGCACAAACCACAGTCTTTGTTAATTCTCCAACATCGGCTACCAGATATCCTATACGAAGAATGTTGAGTCATGAGTTGCAAATAAGGAAAGATAAGAGGTTGTGTTTTAATTGTGACGAGAAGTTCACCCCAGGGCATTTGTGTAAGGGAAAAAAGTTTTTGTTGCTTTTAGTTTATGAAAATGATACTGGAAATGGTGAGGAGGTAGTGGAAGAACAAGTGCACAATGACTCTCAAATACCAGATCCGTCATTTGAAACATCCTATCAGGCTCTATTAGGGGTTGTCTCCTAGGACATTGAAAGTCTCTAGCATGGTGGGGCAGAGAGTAGTGCAGATCTTTATTGATGGCGGTAGTACTCATAATTTTTTGCAAGAAAGGGTAGCTAGGTATTTGCATTTGGCCATAGAAGCAACTTCTCAATTCTCTGTTATTGTGGGGAATGGTGCAACCATGCGGTGTCAAGGAGTTTGCAGGGCTGTGCCTGTTTTGATTCAAGGACACAAATTCCTCATTGATTTCTACATTTTGCCTATACAGGGGTCAGAAGTTGTGTTAGGTGTGCAGTGGTTGCAATTACTAGGTCCGGTGACTTTTGATTATGCTAAATTGACAGTCACCTTTGCATATAACAATCAATAGGTGTTGTTGCAGGGTGCGGTAATGCCTACTATTGCGCAGTTGCAGTTACATCAACTAAGAAGAGAGGTAGTGACTTCTTCTGTCTTTCAATTTTTTTGATTGGAGTTGCCGGGTAATAATGAAGAACAGAGCTAGATATCTGATGATATGGCCAAAGTTTTAAGAAATTGTCATGCAGTGTTTAGCGAACCTGTTGGGTTGCCTCCATCTCGACCTTATGATCATCCTATACACCTGATGCCTGCAGCAATGCCTCCAAATGTGCACCCATACAAATATCCTCATTTTCAAAAATCTGAGATAGAGAAGCAGGTTATACAGATACTCAATGAAGAAATTATCAGACATAGTCATAGTCCATTCTCTTCTCCAGTGCTATTGGTAAAAAAGAAAGATGGGAACTAGAGATTCTGTGTGGATTATAGGGCTCTTAATGTGATTACTATCAAAGATAAGTTTCCTATTCCGACTGTGGATGAATTATTCGATGAATTACATGGCGCAGTGTATTTCTCTAAACTGGATTTGAGAGCAGGGTATCATCAGATTCGTGTTAGAGCTGAGGATGTAAGCAAGACTGCCTTTCGAACTCATGAAGGCCACTATGAGTTCCTTTTCATGCCCTTCGGACTAACCAATGCTCCTTCAACCTTCCAAGCGGCTATGAACAATATTTTCAAACCATTCTTGCGGCAATTTGTTCTAGTTTTCTTTGATGACATTTTGATCTACAGCAGAGACTGGGTTTCTCATTTGCAGCATGTCTCAACTGTATTGGGGGTGCTTGAGCACAACCATTTCTTTGTCAAAAAGTCCAAATGTGCATTTGGACAAACTTCAGTTGGGTACTTGGGCCATATTATATCTTCTGAGGGAGTTAGTGTTGATCAAGATAAGATTCAAGTTGTGCTGCAATGGCCTCGTCCAAACTCTCTTAAACAATTACGGGCATTCTTGGGTTTAACAGGATATTATGGGAAATTTGTGACGGGATATGCTACTATAGCTAGTCCACTTACTGAGTTGCTGCGGAAAAACTCATTTACGTGGAATGAGGGTGCGGAGATTGCTTTCAAGCAGTTGAAGGATTCTATGTCAATTACCCCACTATTGGTGTTGCCAAATTTCAATAAGAGCTTTACAATTGAGACAGACGCATCAGGGATAGGCATCGGAGCTATTCTGTCCCAAAACAAACATCTAGTAGCATATTTTAGTAAGAAAATGTCTGCTAGGATGCAGTGTGAATCTGCATATATGCGAGAAATGTTTGCGATCACCAAAGCTGTTAAAAAGTGGAGGCAGTATGTGTTAGGCAGAAAGTTTGTCATACTAATAGACCATAGAAGCTTACATCATATGGTAAATCAAGTGATGCAAATCCCAGAGCAGCAGAAATGGGTCCAAAAGTTGGTTGGCTACAATTTCAGAGTCGTATACCAACCTGGCAGTGATAATCCAACAGCAGATGGTTTATCTCAATAGTTTGGAACTGAGTTTCAAGCTTTACAAACTGTTTATTATCGTAAATTTCTGATATTAGACCAATTGAGAGCTGAATATTTGAAGGATGGTAAATGGAAGGAGCTCCTTCAACCAATCAAGGAGGGCAAGGTGAATACTCAAGATTTTGAATACAAGGAAGGTCTGTTTCTCTACAAAAGGAAGATAATTATACCAGCTTCAATGAGACAGCAATTGCTTCAAGAATATCACTCAAATCCTGTTGGGGGGCATTCTGGCATAAGAAGAACTTTGATCAAGATTAGGGAGCAATATTATTGGGATAAAATGACTGAGGATGTTAAGAAGTTTGTGCAAGAATGTATCGAATGTCAGCAAATCAAATTTGACAATTCGCTTCCTGCAGGTCTTCTTCAACCCTTGCATATTCCTAGTCACGTGTGGGAGGATATCGCCATGGACTTTATAGTGGGGTTGTCGTCATCACAGGGTAAGACATCGATACTAGCCGTAGTAGATAGACTAAGTAAGTATGGGCATTTCATTGCACTACCAGCTACTTTTACTACATCAAAGATTGCACAGTTGTTCCTTGCAAATGTGGCGAAGCTCCATGGGATACCTAAGTCGATAGTAAGTGACAGGGACCCAATTTTTGTTAGTAACTTTTGGAGAGAGTTGTTTGCACAACAAGGAACCACTTTGCAGATGTCAAGTTCATACCACCCCCACACTGATGACCAAACAGAGGTTCTCAACAGAATTTTGGAGCAATACCTACGGTGTTTTGTAAGTGAGGAACCTAAGTTGTGGTAAAAGTACTTGGGACTTGCTGAGTATTGGTATAATACTGCATATCAATCCGCTATTAGCCTTACCCCTTTTGAAGTTGCCTACGGTCGTAAGCCTCCTGCATTGTCTTCATATATAAATGGTTTCTCTGATAATTTTGAAGTGAATGAGGCCATGTTGAAGAGGAATCAGCTTATTCAGTTGCTCAAAGCAAATCATGGCAAGGCTCATGCTAGGATGAAGGTGATGTCTGATAAGCATCGAAGGAAGCAGGAGTTTGAAGAGGGTGGATTGGGTGTTTGTCAAGCTCCAACCTTATCGCCAGCAGTCAGTGGCTCAGCGCAATCCACACAAATTATCAAAGAGGTTTTATGGCCCCTGTATTGGTCCTGTTGCTTACAAATTAAACTTGCCTGTTGGCTCCAAGATCCATCATGTATTTCATGTGTCCTTACTGTGTTGTTGTAGACGTGACCCAAAGTCAGTAGTTGGCAACCCATTGCCAGTTGACAAGGATTCTCTAGTGCTTGCTTTAGCTCCGGTGGCGGTGTTGCAGAAGAGAAGGACAAAGCATGGTGACATCTTTGTGGATGAAGTATTGGTTAAATGGGATGGTCTTCCTGACCCTGCTGCAACTTGGGAAAGCTCGGCTGCCTTGACCAGAGCTTATCCCTTGTTTGACCTTGAGGACAAGGTCGTTCTCGAAGGGGGCGGCAATGATGCGAATGCAGAGGAGGGTGCGACGGTTCGGAATGAAGGGAGGGGAGCCAGGGTGAGAAGAAAGCCCATGAAGCTGTTGGAGTAGGGAATTACACGGGTATTGCACGTGAAAAGAGTGGTAAAGGGAAGTTCAAATTCGGTTAGGCGGTTAAGTGGGGAGGCAGGTGTCGGCTGTTGAGTGGTGGGTTGATTTGTAAGGGGGAAATGTGTATAAATAAGGGGATAGTGAATGTAATAAGGACATAACCGAAATAACATATTCGTTTCCTTTCTTCTCCTCTTCCTTCTGCTATCTTTTTCTTCCTCTTCTTGATTGTTGACTCTTCTTGATTGTTGAGTGGGTTCTTGATTAAGTATTTGATTTGAGCTTTTGTAATGGCGATTCTCTCACCGCTCGTTAGCTAGTAAGTCGACTGGCAGTGGAGTGCTTGAAAATGTTGCGTTGGGAAGTGGATCGCTTCAGCTCCCTTTACATCGTCCCTCCCTCTTCACCCGCACTTTATCTTCATTTCTAACAATATAAGGCTCATTGACCCCTAAACTGACACCAATGTTAAGAACTTCCACCATCAACTTATCGTTTAGGTCCTTTAGGAACTAAGGAGCTGATCACCAAAGTGAGGACACGTGATCATTGGCACTCCTGTCCACACAGCATCCAGCACCGAGCTCCACCCTCAGTGAGTAATGAATCCTCCAACTGAATGGTGGGATAGGATGAAAATTTGAGGTGCCCAACCTGTAATTATAAGGCCTCTTTCCCTTGTCCTCTCCTCAAACCCTAACATCCATCCATCGACTTTTGAACATCTTTCATTTCTTTGATCACCCAAATAAAAGGTTCTGTTCGCTGCTTCTAAACCACATCCAATCTCGGTAACTTGTGATGCATTGATGTGGACTAGGCTTCCAAAATTGACAAAAACAACAAATCTAGCCTCCATAGAGTCAAACCAATCCGAAATGCGAGACTTATCAACAGAGGCCGTGTTACCTTTTGTAGCTTTACTATCAATATCCCCCTTATTACAAAGAGGTAATGGCCCGATAGGCCAAATTTTCTGGCCTAATGTGCTGTCATAGAGCACAAGATATGCGGGCTCCAGTTCCTTTAAAGTATTCACGATGACACCATCTGCTGTTTCTCAGGATTTTATGAAATTCTCAAGAAAATTCTAAAACCATGGCTGATCAAACCAAAAAGGGGTTTGGGCCTGGGTATTCGTGATTTTCTGAGGTAAGTCAGGTACCACTACAAGCTCAGACTCATCCTGTAAATTCTCCGTAGACTTTTATATTTTCGGATGTTATGGATACAAAGGCTAAAGAAGCAAGAAGGCCCATAGAATATGAACCCTTTGTATGTTGAGCTCCTCAGCGACTCTCATGCTCACTCCACCACATGATGTACAGTTGTCCGAGATGATGCAGACTGGGCCAGGCTTTTGCTCTTTGAGATAGAGCTTCAATGGTTCTTCAAACTAGCTTAAAGCTTCGAAGAAGGGGATATACAAATCGGGTGACCTGATGAGGTCGAGGTTCTCTAATCCTGATCTACGAAATCGTAGAATCAAATCGGAGGGCCATCAACCCTGACACGGTCAATGGTCACTGATTCAGGCTGCATTGACTGGGGTGGTCACGAAACTAACCAGGACACCACGGGCAGCAATGGTGCAGGCCATGTGGACCATGGGGATCATGTGACCCTGGGCCAAGAAGGGGAGGACTAGCACCAAGTGAGGCTTCGGATTGTGGAGGTGGTCATCCTTTGACATGAGGGATTGCATATTTTGGTGGCTGGTGGTTTGTAGTACTATAAGAGAAGTGAAGTGAAGAGGAACAATGACACATTTCAATTTATGCAAGACTAGGCTCTCTATTGGTTGAGTCGATATTTCGGATTCAAGTATTCGATCTTCTTGTTTTTCCTATTTCCTTTATTCGCTTACCACTATATTCTTCGCATTTTCCGAAGCTGGAAAATGATGTTCAGTTTTTTTTGGAACAAGACCGCAGCCAAGACAGACCCTTTTATGAAATTGTTTAAGCACCTCTTTTTGAAACCCACTGGTTTTTGTCCACAGTAGTTAAGTACTGTCGATATGACCAATTCCTCTTTCTTTCTTTTTTTAACTTTCTTCCACATAGTATATACCATGCAACTCTCAAACATATATATGCAACTCTTAATCCGGTAATAACAACATTGTAAGCCTAAACTGCATATAACATTTTCCAAGAGTCAATTCTACTATCCAAAAATACAAATAAAAGGTTGGGGGTTCTTATATAGAACCAAACTTCTTCTGGAAGAATAACCCCCGACTTTGCATACTTCCAAATGAAAAACCTTACTAACTACTTCTAAACACAAAGCCTAACAAGAAAATCCATAACAATGCTTTCTAGATTTTATCATCTCTAATAACTCCATCTCTTCTCCTTTTGTTTCCATATTAGAGGGTCTAGCATTGACTTGTGAAGCTGTGTGTGATCATCGGTGAACAGGTTAAGTTCAAATCTGCAGAAGAACTAATTTCCAGAGAGAACCTAGATCTCAATGCTGATGAAAAAGTAGAATTTAAAACTCAAAATGAACTCAAAGAAAGAAGAACGTGGAACCCATGTAAAAAATCGACTTAATCAATTGCTTGTGGGCTTGCATTCTTTCTCTTCCTGAGAACATTTTGGGTCTACTGAAGTTGAGTCCGAACAGAGTACTAAATTTATAGATAAATAGTTTGAAGTTCCGCTAAGATGAAAGAAAGGGGGCAGAGCCAACCAACTAAGTGCCAAGGATAACATAAATGCATTTCGAAGATGAATTCCCTAAACAAGAAACAGGAGCAAAATAGAAATAAAGTCATATGGGGATGAACATCATAGCAACATTGATAAATTATTCAGTATCTTAGATGCAAAACATGCAAAGGCAAGGTACAACGTGTTCTCCAACAACACATGCCATAACATGGAAAATCTTAAAACCTCATATAGGAAAAAGGTAGTCTATGTATCTGAAATATGTCTTTAAGTAACATAGAATTCAGTTGTTTTTTTTTTAGCTCAATAAGGTTTAAGCTTCAATTCTTAGCAAAAATTTTAAGCTAGGTCTTTTATGCTACAAAAATTTAGAATTCCAGTTTCTTGCCTGGTAGTTTTTATTTGGTCTATACTACTGAAGTTAATAGTTCACCTTGTTTTTCATCTTCATTTATCTAACTATTCCGATTTATTTAAAATATCAAATTAGAACATTAGGAATTTTAAAGCTCGTATATGGAATAAGGAGGAACAAAATAATCTTACCACGGCAAAAACAATTTAGTATCAATGCACTGTCTCCAGTTAGATAAATGATATACCATAATACAAAGAAAAAACAAACACTCAGTTTTTTTCTTTTTTCTTCGAAGAATGCAATGAATTTATTGTAACCCATTGATTTAGAAAAATATCAACATGCAGAAAAATGTTGACAAAAGAATTAGGGGGGGGGAGGCAAAGGGAAACTCTTCTCTAAACTAATCAACGAAAATTTATTCAAAGGTTTAATAAATAATTTTTGTAAAAGGAATATAGAACAAACTGCATCCCAGTGCACTCTAAAAATACAACGATAATAGAAAAAAAAAATGTTGAAAACTTTCCAAAATATCGAACCTAAAGCCAGCCCTAAATCAATAGGATATTATGAAAAGGTGATGAACAAATTCATCTCATATTACCCTCTCTCAAGATATCAATCATGCTATATATTCTCTTGTTAGCCTTGGAATGAACCTGCATGATAGAAACAAAGGAATTTTAAGCACTAACCAATCATTAAACCAGAAGTAACAAAAAGTATAAAATAAATACATAAAATAAAAACTGAAACTAAAAAGTAACAGTCACCTTCTTGGAAAGAAATATGGCAGCATCAATGGACCCCTCAGCGTATATGGAACGGCCACAGACATTGTGCTGGAACTCAAAAGAAACCCTACATAGAAAAACACACCATGATAATTGGCCAATTTTTGTTTGAACGGACTTCTAAAAACCAGCACCATGGAGAATGATTAACATATTAGCTGCTCATAAATTCTGCTCTAATATATTAGTCCTGTGCAAATTATCATTTCATTGTAGTTGCTAACAATATGGGTTGCTACTAACTAGTCCTTGTAAAATTATTTAACTAATCATGGTTAAAACCTAAACTAAGGATCTATGTTGACGTAAATAACCCCTGTTGTATATATATATATATATATATATATATATATATATATATATATATATATATATATATGGGGGATTTATGGAGGACTAATATATGTGCACAGAACTTGAGAGCTACTAATAGTTACTAACTGCAGTTATCTATTACTTACGTCATATCTGGTGATTCAAGGTGGTACATATGAAATGCATGGCCAGATAGGTGTTCTTTAGGGACACCTACTATCTCCACCTGCTCCTCGGGATCCCTAACTTGTTTAATCTGTCAATTGAGAAGAAAAAAAGAATATATGAATATGAACCTCGAAGTTATTTATTTATTTGGAGAACACACTTTTGGGTATACAAACTGAAAAGTAATAGTATGATTTAAAAGGAAACTGCTGAAATTTTATTTTTGTTTTAGGTCATTCAAGGGCAAACTTTGAATATGTCTCCCGAAACTTTACAGGTGGAAAATAAAGGTGATAAAATTTTGTAGTTCAGTGAAGTAACATTATCGGCCAAGTATGTCTTAAGCAAAAAAAAAACAACTGCTAAACTGTTGTTTGCAACCCTATTCAATTTTACTATCTCGGGGGATCAGAAAGGGTTAATAGGAACCAAGTGTTAATAGGAACCTCTCGAAAGGGTCAGGAATTAGTTTCATTCAAGTGGTATCAGCTAGTTTTAGTAGTTAGGTCGGCATTAGAGTTTAGCATAATAATGTTGCAGGCTAATAAGTTATAATTAGAGTTCTGAAAGGTTGGCATTAACCAATCATCTATCAACATTATTTGGAATGTCACCAGTACAGGTTGGCATAATCCTGACCCAGCTGAGTCTAAGAAGCATCAACACAGATAAAGCAATATGGACACAATGCAAGATGCACTGGCTTACTAAAAACCGTTCAGTAGTACATTGAAGGAAAAGAACATACGGATGCATTGTGTACGACATAAATGTCGGACATGGTACAACCTCCACATAAAAGTGGCCCTAATCCTTTTACGAACTCAGTCGGATGTAATTAGAACAACTACAATATAACTTCTAATTTCATTTGGCCAAAGTTGCACACTAGATTTACAGTTCTTTTAACAGAGAAAAATTATTCCTAAAAGTCTTCAGTTCTAGATAATTCAGATCTATATTAGTGCATGAAAAGAAAAATCTGTAAAGTATCAAATCCACGAATTCCTAAAAGTTTATTCCAATAATTTAGTCTAAGGTAATGAGAAGGTGAAGAAAATAGAATACAGATGGGACTGATACGAATGGTCACCAAATAAAGATCTCATTCGGAGGGTCTCATTCTCTTGTCTACATAAACTTCTAATAAAAGCAGGAGCCAAAGTCAAGATGTTCAAGGTAACGCACATGGTCCAAATCAAAAGAGACACCCATCTTCTGGAAGCATGAAATGACAGCTTTAGCAGTACCAGAAGTGTCCTTTTTGCTTGCTTGATGAGACTCATACACCTGATAATACAATAGTTCAGAAATTGTTATTTCTTTTTCTCGTTAATATATAGCAAGGGAATTAAAAATACTGACTGAAAAAATAATGGACACATGAAACACGTAAGATAGTAGGATACACAGGCCTAAATTCTCTAGGGAATTGAGAGTTAGATTGCTCTTAGAATTTCAGGGTTTGGTTGAGAGAGCTTTTACCCTGTGGAATTGTGGGGACAGATAGATGAGTCTTAGTTGAGGGAACCACTGTTCTATGCTGTTTGAGGGACTACTGCCCTCCACTGGTTCTGTTGCACAGGAAAGGAGACCCTTCTTTAATATGCCATAGATCGAGGCCAGTCCCAGCATTCCATAGATTTTTACTCTTTACATATCTCATATTAGCAAGCAAGCTTGTACATATTTTTTACTCCATGTTAGTTTTTAACTTCTCATATAAACTATCATATGCTCTATATTTAACCTAGCTAAATAAATCATTTACCAATATTTCTTCCTCTTGCATTGTTTATTCACAAATTTCCAATATTTCTATGCTTCTATCAATATTTAAAACATGCTCAATATTCAAACATTGCAATTACATTGTTGGTTTTAGACTAGGTTAACTATTATCCAGAAATTTGAAACCAAGATTTCCTCTAGCTCAGGAGTTCCAACTTTTTTTTATATATAAACTAGAAAAAAAAATGAGGAGCCCATCAATGGAAGATAAAATACCGTCAGTTTATAGCCCGAGAAGACTCCTGGAGACTGATCCGCCATTATTTCCATTGCTGAAAGAAATGCAACAACCTACTCAACAGAGAACGGGGGGAAAACAAAAACAAAAACAAAAACAAAACAAAACAAAAATTATTTAGATACAAACTGAAGAAACCGAAAGGAAATCACAGATCAAAAGTTATTCATTCAAATGTAATGGAATTTCCAAACAATGCACCTGTTTCCCCATCTGTGGAGAAATCACTGCATAAACGTTTGCATCTCGAACTGTCTTATACAACATCTGTCTATCACCCCCAGTTGTGCCCATTACAAAGGGAACACCAACCTTGCAGTAGAGCTCAGCATTATCTACAAACATTAACTATTAGATAAGCCAATCCTTTCACAAAAAGATTAATTTTGTCCAAAATGACATAAAAATCAAGGTTTTTCTTTTAAAGAATGAATTTTTCTATTAAAAATCTTTTATTGATAAACCTTTTTCATTTACAAGTAAAGCAAATAAGTTCAACAAATTTTTTGCATAACCATGAATTCCATCCTAAGAATTAGATTTGCATATATTAAACATATATTACTTTACCAATTTACCATCAAGAATACATCAAATCTTAAAAGAAGTATGTGTACCATTTACAGCATCAGGAACAGTATAGTCTACCACAACAACATTTGGAAATTCATCATATACAGAAGATAAGACATTCTCTCTTTCGGATGGGCCATATATTTGAATCTCCTTACTGTCCACATGCACAATTTTATCAGATTTCTCTGAGCTACTGAATGTTATCGGAATTATCTGAAGGCCAGCAGATATTGCTGCTTCTGCAACTGCTCTTCCCATTTTCCCAGTGTATCCATTTATCAACCAAATTTGAAAACAAATAAAAACTTAGATAAAGATAAGCCACACGAAACACTGGTCTTCCAGATGAAAAAAGAAATAATCTGTTTTATACATGACTACTAACAATAACCTCAAAAGAATTTCCAAGAAGGTAAACCTACTGCATTCCTAGCAAATTTTCCACCTCAAGAAATAGTGGAACTCTAATCTTCTGTGAATCAGAATAAATTTAATGTATTTTGAACTTTTGGAGGGTAATGAATTGACTTGGTAAGCAAACAAACAAGAGATGAACGGGAGGATAAATTAATCTAAAGAAATCGAAAGATGAGAAAACAAGGACTTGCTTTAAATTGGCAAGTAAATGTGGAAAAAATGAAGAAAACAATTAAATTTCACTAAAAGCCGTAAAGGGTCTGATTATATTTTTCAAATGATATAGCATTTATTCAACATGGAAGATAAAGAAGGGAACATAGTGAACCCAACTTCGCACTCATCGCTTTTGAAAGCAAAGAAGCCCACTGTTATTTCTCTCTACATGTAGTGTAGTACTGTAGTAGTGATACCATGCTCAAAGAATAATCAAATAATAAAGATTAGTGAATGTCAGATATCCAATTTTATTGGATTAGTAGAGTTTCCTCTCAATATATGCTACACTTAAATCCATGTCACAATCACCATGCTAGAATTAGAAAGTAGTTAGTATAAAACCAATAATCATGTTGACAGATACTACAACCCATTGCCTCACAACTAAAAAATAGGTCCACTTCACAACCCAAAACCTCGTGCCCCCTGTTTGGCACAAAGAAAGATGTGAAAGAAGAGACCACTCATATGGATTACTACACTGATGGGAGTCCAGAAGAAAAAAATAAAAGATTAGGAAGTGCTGATGAGCATGTTGGAATATAGAGGAGAATATCATAGGAGTAAAGACAAGGAAAAGAAATCTAACTTCATTCTAATCATACCCTTTTAGCCCTTTCTTACATGTGTATCTATAGTCATAACAATCCTCCTGAAAACTTCTTTTCTAACAACCTTAGCAACCACAATGTAGTGATTAATCTAGGCTAAATGCAACCATACACTTAGACTCACATTTCACAAGAATCATTTCATCACTCAACCAACTATTAATCCAACTCTTAGCAAAAAAAAAACTATTAATCCAACCAAACAACACATATACTACAATATAATGTGAGACAAGTAGTAAAGATGTGTTCCGTTGGAATTGAGATAAAACTAACATGTGTACTCATGTACCTTTGTAAAGCAACAAAATTGATGGTAGTTATGTGAAAGAACCCTAACACTACACCAAGACTCCGAACTTTTGGTAAGGGTTGAGGTTACACTTACATTCTACCACGTCCTGTGACCTAGATTGTGCACAGAGCTATTTTTATTTATTTTAATTGGCAATTTAATAAACGCACTGGGTAGGAACTAAATTAAGGGTTGCTCGTGTACCATGTGAAATATCCTGCCACTACACCCAAACTCCGAAGTTCTGAAAATGGTTGATGGTATTACACTTGTATTCTAACCAGTGTTCTAAAAGTCGCTAGGCAGTAGTCGAGCTGCCGATGGGGGCCTAGCGCCTAGACCTTGTAAGCGGGGCCTAGGTGGCTAGGCACTATGTGGTTTTTTTAAATAACATATTTATAAGAAAATATAATATTGGATAAAATACAAGATATATATATAATACTAAAAAAATAATTCAAAAAATCATAAATGAGAATTAGCTCAATGGTATAGCATTCGTTTTGCGTATTGCCCATTATCAAGATTTCAATGAGAGGGGGGTGATCTTGACGGTTTGAGATTTTGAAGATTTGGGAAACGCAAAAGCGATTTGGGAGAATTTTTGATTTAGGAATTTGGGTTTTTTGGAAAGAGAGAGAGAGAGAGAAGCACGGGAGTGGGGGTTTTGAGAATGTGGGGATTAAAGTGAATCAGTTCACTTAACAAAAACAAAAAAACTCTGCCCGACCTGCCCTAGATCCGCCGAGGCAGCCAAACCGATTTTTTAAAATGCCAAGGTCCTAGGTGAGTCGGCTAGGGACAACCTAACGCCTAGACGGTGCCTAGGCGGCCGCCTAGAGGGAATTTTAGAACAGTGATTCTAACAAGTTATCATCCATTGAGAGCACTAATGACTCCAATGGCTAACATTATTAAGAGACAAACGTGAGCATTGACCGTACTAACAATCCAGTGTAAATGTATAATATAATTCTATATCACACCAACTGTTTGACAAAATTTCTCACCCACAAAACTCAAACCATGCTTCTTCCAATCCGAAAAAATTATATAATCGAAAACTGTGAAAAGGGTTAGACGGAAATAGCAATTGCAACAAGAATCTAGTATAAAAAGCTTGATCTTTGAGAACGAGGAATACTCACCAAGATTGGGAAGGAGAGATTTTTCGATGAGACAGTGGAGGACAGGTCGACGCTCATGGTTGCGCAGTTCCTCACGGTGCGGAAGCGGACTCTTGATGGGCGGTTCCATGATGGTGGATGCCCTGCTTTGAGATTCGGGCAAGGGAGGAAGATGGAGATGAGAGTTGATGAAGACATTGAAAAAAACAATTCTTTTTGGGTGTATAACTTTGTCGGGTTGCGGGTCGAGGTGGTTGCGGGTTGAGATTGAGACTGGCAGAGGGGTAGAGGAGGGTGGCGTCGCGAGGTACAGAGGAGGGGCGACAGGAAGTCGACGGGAAGGCAGTGGGCCGAGGATGAGGGCGGCGGCAGACGACGTCGGGGATGGGAGGGAGGACGTCGGCGTCGGGAGGCGTCGGAGGACGGCGGCCGGGGAAGTCGTCGGGATGGGACAGAGAGAGGAGAGTTAGGGTTTTGGGTTTGGAAAAAGTGTAAAAGAAGAAGAAAGAAGAAGGCTGGGCTTTACACCCATTAATCCATACTAGTAAATACACGTGCAATGCACGTTCGAACAAATTTTTTTTTATATTCTATTCACGTGCTGTGCACGTGAAAAAATTGAAGGGATAATGAAAAGGTAAAAAGAAAAAATTGTTATGGACCAGTTCGGTAAATATTTTCGAAAGTGGACCAGTTTGGTAAATAATTTTGAAAGTGGATCAGCTTGGTAATTATTTGGGTTGAGGACAAAATACACTAAGGCCTTCTCCCATTATAGTAGTAGAGATAATAAAACACAGAGAAAGCTACAAAACACATTTTTCTTCCAAAAAATTTCTTCCAAAACTCAAATTCAAATCTTAAAAATCAACTCACTCTATTTATTTATTTATTTTTCTCCCTATATATATATATATATATATATATATATAGACGTCTTCAGTTGCGCACCAGCCCTGTGCGCACCCTGGTGAACACTCGCCCTCAACCGTATGATCTACATTTAGATCATGATCGAGATCTAACGACCAATATAACTTCCGCTCATCTCACTTAGGGTGTAGGGACATTCTCGTCATTTCCCTACCCCAATTGAAATCCCCCCCAAACTCAGTCATCTCTCATCGTTCTCATTTCTCATTCTCCGCATCTCACGCCAAAATCGAAACTCTATCTCCGATTAATCTTATCGACTCTCTCTCTCACTCTCTCACTCTCTCACTCTCTCAACCCCCATCAATTCTCCCCTGTTACTCCACAAATTCGGTAAATCGACGAAACCTCACCGCTGCTTGCTCGCTTCCACTATTTTTTTAGAAGAGGAGATGTCGGGGAGAGGGAAGGGAGGCAAGGGGTTAATCAATCAGTCAATCACTCCTTATAATTAGCATTTTAAGGTTTGGGGTGTTGGATGTTGGATTCGTTAGGTGTTTTGTTGCTATTAGGGTTTTGGGTCTGTTTGTGTAAAGGATGGTTTGAATCTTAGAATGGAAATGGCCTTTTCTTTTATGTGAATTCTCAAATGTTTTAGGGTTTATTTGTGTTTGTTTTGGGGAAAAAAATTGGCGGTGAAATTGATGCTGAATTTGGTCAGTATATTGGTTATTTTAGCTTTTTTGTTACTGATTATTGGATTTGAGAATCTGGATCTGAATGGCATGTTCATTTTGTAGGCGTATTCGTAGAGCAAGAGAGAGTATAACCGAAGATGGTAACTGGAACTGGTATGTGTTGCATCAAATTGATTTATATTGCGTTATGTTGTTGGTAAATCTTGTGTCTTTTAAGTGCTTGCAATCTGTGTGACTAATTAATGTGGGCTCTTTTTGACAATGAGATCCGTTGTCTAAATTATAATGGTGAGTTCATCAATCAAAGGGGGTAATGTATTTCATAATGCAACCTGTAATATTGGTAGATTTTCAACTTGCAATCTACTGAGGTAAATGCATTTGCCCTACCTACATGTTTCAATGTAGATTTAGTTACTGAAGATTTAACTCTTTGATCATCAATTCATCATCGAATTTATCATACACTACAAGTTGCAGAGACGGAATTACTGGTGTTTAATTCACCTCAATAATATTGAACTCCTATTTGGCATCTATCTGATCACTCGATTTTTTTTTGTTAGGGAAAAGGGGAATGTTATTCAGTTGTTACTATGAGTTTGGTATGATTACAATTTTGTTTTTTGCGAGACATAGGATAATGTTGTACAGATTTAATCTTCATTAGATATTGATTCCAAAATATATTTGGCGTACATTAGGAAATAAGAGTTCCATTACCCCAGTTTTCGATGCAATTCCAATCATGATGCATATTTATTGTTTAACAGTATATTGATTTTCAAATATATGTATGGATTATCATTTAAATCCTATCATACCCATTTCACAGAGATTTTAGCCTACTTTATGGCATTCTGAGATATCTGTGAGGACTTGCTAAGTTGATACCTTGAAGCTTTGATTATTAGGCAAATTTGATAAATCCTTAAATAGAAGTATGTTCTATATAGAAGTGTGTTCTGAGCCCACAAGTCTACAAGTCCTACAATTCATGATTTTATTGAGTTAGCAGCGTTCAAATCTAAATGAGATCAGTTATATTATTCAGTATGTAGATTTATTCATTTCCATGAGTTGATCTCTTCTTTCTAGCTATTAGTTCTCTTCTTTCCATGAGTTGCAATGCTTTGGTTCGTGTGAATTTACTCTTTATTTTTATTTGTTATATGTTTTCCATTCACTTGGTCAAACTCAAGTTGAGTTAATTAATTTGGCAGGTAATGTTTGCATATGGCGAAAAATATTGATGATATTGTAACAAGATGGACACCAATTCCTAATGAGGGAAGTATTTGATTCTGATTTATGCATTTTGGGGTCTTGGTCTTTCTATCTCTCTTTTGTGTAGGCAGTGATGACACAACTTATGATCTGAAAATTCTTTTGAGCTTCTTGTAATCATGCATTTTATTCAGTTTCGCACTCTCACTTATGATGAAGGGGGTACATGAATCATATTACACATTTCTCTTTCCTTCCGATATTTTAGATGATACACTTTGTTGGTTTTATTTTGCTGAGTAACTGATATTTGCTGAAAAGTTACTTTGATTGTGTGATATTTGCTGCTCTCGGTTGAATTAGGCTAAATCTTTTCGTTGAGTATGATGGGGGTAAATGAATCTTTTCGTTGAGAGTGCGCAACTGATGAAGGGTGTATTTATGCAGTTGAACTAATCAAGGAGTTCTAATTAACTGATGCTTTATTGTGTATTTATTTGAACTTGTTGGCATGGCACCCCTATTTGAACTAGTTGGCATGGCATCCCAATGCAGCCCTACTTAGAAACAACAAGTTTTGAGCTTACTATTTGTTCTTCTTTAACATTTTTGAATGAATTCTTATTGTGCTAAGCCCCCTAATGCGATTTTATTTTCCTTATTTGAACACAGAAGAGGAGAATGAAGCAACAATAGCTCCGGGTAGCAACAGCAGCTCCAGGCAATTGAGCTCTGTTTTTTTTTATTGAGCTCTGTTTTTGTTATTGAAAACTAATGCTATTGAGCTCTGTTGTAAGCTTGAATCTTGAGTATGATGAGGGTAAATGAATATTGAGCTATTGAGCTATGTCATGCAATTGAGCTCTGTTTTTGTTATTGAGCTCTGTTTTTGTTATTGAAAACTGATGCTATTGAGCTCTGCTGTAAGCTTGAATCTCGAGTATGATGAGGGTAAATGAATATTGAGCTATTGAGCTATGTTATGCAATTGAGCTATGTTTTTGTTATTGAGCTCTGTTTTTATTTTGTTATTGAAAACTGATGGTATTGAGCTCTGTTTTTGTTGTCTACTTGTAAATTGAGCTATGTTACGCAATGTTTCTAGGGTTATTGAGATCTCTTTATGCTATTTCTAACCATACTACTCTCTGCTTTATGAGATGCACTGGTTGAAGGTTTTAATATATTGTAATATTATGCAGTTTCCGAGCATGTGAAGTGTAACAACTTCAAGTCTTGAAACAACTTAAGTCTTGAAATAACTGATTAGATGATGAAGAATGAAACATCTTAAGTCTTGAAATATAATTGAATCCCTAAAAACAGTGAAATTGGAAGTCATAGGCAGTTCTGTCTCCATTGCAAATGTTTTTTTTATTAGTTGAAGGTTTTTTTTACTTTTGTTACAGTAAATGCTGACTTCTTGACTCATAAAACTCCCAATGTTCCCATATTCTTGCATCAGTGGCTTCACTTCATTTGTAAACCTACATATTGGGAAGAACTTGTACAAGCTTCCGGTCTCTATGCTTTAGGCAACCATACTTGAAGAGGGTATTATCACATTTATCACTTACTCGAAGTAGCACAAAGGAACAACATAAACACATATCAAATTATTCAGTATTGGAATGGCACAAATTCACTTATACTTGAGCATTACACAGAAGCAACAAAAATTTCTCTCAAAGATCTTGTCCATAATATGATATTACAAATAGATTAACCTTCAAGTTCATTATGAAAGATTTTACAAACTCCTTACTACAAGCATAGGTTAAATTACTCAGAAACCCTTCTGAAACCCTTCTGACGCATTTTCTCAGTACAAAATGATCACAGAAACATACAACATGATCAAGGAAACATAAATTAGGTACCACAAAGTCTGAATCCACTACAATAGATACATACAACTTCATCAACAACATGATGAAAGCAAGAACATCCTTATAGCCACCTCCACCACCACCACCACCAGATTGCAAGCACTTAAAAGACACAAGATCTACCAACAACATAACGTAATATAAATCAATTTGATGCAACACATACCAGTTCTAGTTACCATCTTCGGTCATACTCTCTCTTGCTCTACGAATACGCCTGCAAAATGAACATGCCATTCAGATCCAAATTCTCAAATTCAATAATCAGCAACAAGAAAGCTAGAATAACCAATATACTGACCAAATTCAGCATCAATTTCACCGCCAATTTTTTTTTTTCAAATCAAACACAAATAAACCCTAAAACATTTGAGAATTAACATAAAAGAAAAGGCCATTTCCATTCTAAGATTCAAACCATCCTTTACAGAAACAGACCCAAACCCTAACATCAACAAAACACCAAACGAATCTAACATCCAACACCCCAAACCCTAAAATCCTAATTATAAGGAGCGATTGACTGATTGATTAACCCCCTGCGTCCCTTCCCTCTCCCCGACATCTCCTCTTCTAAAAAAATAGTGGAAGCGAGCAAGCAGCGGTGAGGTTTCGTCGATTTATCGAATTTGTGGAGTAACAGGGGAGAATTGACGGGGGTTGAGAGAGTGAGAGAGAGTCGATGAGATTAATCGGAGATAGGGTTTTGATTTTAGCGTGCGATGAGAAGGAGAAGGAGAAATGAGAACGATGAGAGACGACTGAATTTGGGGGGATTTCAATTGGGGTAGAGAAATGACGAGAATGCCCCCGCACCCTAAGTGAGATGAGCGGAAGTTATATTGGCCGTTAGATCTCGATCATGATCTAAATGTACAACCTACGGTTGAGGGCGAGTGTTCACCAGGGTGCGCACAGGGCTGGTGCGCAATTGAAGACGTATATATATATATATATATATATATATATATATATATATATATATATATATATGGAAAGGATCGGTTGAGCACTCCTCTAGTGCTCACCGTGTGAACACTAGGCATTCGGGCATTCATATCGAAAATCCGAACCATTCACATTGATCTACACATCTAAATTAGTCTAAATATATAAAATCAAATCATTTGAAATTCATTTGCCCATCCATCATGTGACTATAAAAACAATGATTTTCAGCCATACAATTTTGTAACACTTCAATGAATGGGCAAATGAATTTCAAATGATTTGATTTTACATATTTAGACTAATTTAGATGTGCAGATCAATATGAACGGTTCGGATTTTCGATATGAACGCCCGAAGGCCTAGTGTTCACTCGGGGAGCACTAGAGAAGTGCTCAACCGGTCCTTTCCCTATATATATATATATAAAGAGGCCTTCAGTTGTGCACTCCTCTAGTGCACTCCGTTGCATGTACTCGTCCACAGCCGTTAGATTAATCTTTTGATCAAGATGAATATCTAACGGCTGCGGAGCACAGAGTACACAGTAAAGGGCAAGTTCGTCATTTCCTCTCCCCTTTCCTCTTTCTTCCTCGTTTGTAGTCCCGCTCCTCTTCGGCTCTTCCTCTTTCGCAATCGATTCCCCGCTCTCTCTCTCTTCTAACCATAAATCCCAAATCGATTTCTTGTTCGATCGCCACTGAAAAATCGACTCCCTCCCCAATAATAAACTAAATCGATCTCTCTTAACTCCTCCACATTCATCTTCCTCAACTTTGCCCTATTCGCTGCTCGCCGAAACCCTAGCTTTTGTTCGGCCGCTTCAACTCTTCCCTGGCAAAATCCCCTCATCGTCGACTCTCTTCACCTCTCTACCTCCCCCATCGAATCTCATCGCCGAAGGAAATTTACTGCTCCGAAACCCTAGCTCCGACACCCCAACCGCCGTCGACTGCCACCAAATTGCTTAGTCGAAACCCATCTTTCTAAACTCGTACCACCATCTTCTTGAGATCACAGGTATCCATTTTAACAAATTTTTTTGTATTAATTCAAAAATCGAAATTTGTTTGTCAAGAACATTTGGGGGGGGGGGGATTTGTAAATGAAAAAAAAATTGTTCAGTATAACAACAACAATATTTGTGAAGGGAAAAATTAAGGAAGAGGAACCCATGGCTTCCAATCGTCTTTTTTCCTCATCGACTCTCTCTCTCTCTCTCTCTCTCTCTCTCTCTTTGAACCTATGTCGCTTCTCCTCTCCAAATCCACCAAGTTGGGAATTCGAAGATACCTTAGCTCTGAAACCCATGGCTACTCAAAAACCCATTGCTGCTCGGCCGCTCGCTTCCAATTTGAACTGAGGGAAGTATTTGAATTCGCTAATATATATGTGGTAAATTTGCTGGCTTATTGTATTTTAATTTTACTTTTGTGTTTGTAGGCGGTGATGAATGCATGCAACTGTCAAGTTTAATTATGTGTTATCCCCACCTACAAAGTCAAGTATAATTGTGTTGTGATGGTTCCTCACTGTTCAGTCAGGAACCTATGCTTTTTGAGGCAATTGAGCATAATTTTTTTTACATATATGACCATTCTAATCTAAGTTAATGAGATGCACCATGGGCTTATTAGGCTCAATTTATGTAGCTTCTGAGCTCTGTTTATGTTTGTTTATGAGGTGAAATATTTGTGCTTCTGAAATTGTTCCTGACTGTGAACTCAGTTTGCCAAATTCTTCCAGTCTATTAAGCATGTAAAACCTGTACATATATTGAGCTTTTTTAGCCTATCTCAGGCATAACTTTTTTTTGGTTTCTGGTCATTCTAATCTCAGTTCATGAGATGCACCATAGGCTTATTAAGCTCTATATATGTAGTTGATCCATCTCTGTTTATATTTGATTTTGGTTACTTTAGTCATGGCATTGTGATACTTGGAAGAGGTGGGGGTTTGTGAAGATAGCAGCTATTAGGCGTGGCATACTACTGCAGCCATAGTGCTTCTCAAATTGTTGCATTTCATATACTGATGCTTGATACACTTATGCTTCCCCAGCCAGCCATCTGTTTATGTTTGATACACTTGAGTTGAGAATTCATGTTCTGAGCCTACATTAATTAATACATAAATACTTAAGTTGTGAAATCATGCTCTCTGTTAGTTGTGTTGTCATGCGATTCTAAACTGATTTTTTTGGGGGGTATTGTTGTGAAGGGGCAGCCTGCAAATGGAGTGCAAATGGAGCAGATGATGCATGCAACAGTTGATCCAAGTTTTTTTTTTTTTTTTTACAGATGATGCAAGCAGCAGCAGATGGAGCAGATGATGCATGCAGCAGCAGATGGAGCAGATGGAGCAAATGATGCATCGAGCAGTTGTTGTCATGTGATTCTAAACTGAATTCTTGTGTTTTTTTTAACATGTGGTTATACGACATGTCAATTTATGAGCCGAATGTTTGTGTTTCATAAAACTTATATGGCTAATTCCAGTCTGGAACCTTCTGGAACCTTCAGAAGCTGATTATTCTCATATACAATGTGTATGTACAATTCTATATTTCCTCATATACATGGATAATTCCAATCTTACTTATGCGCATCAACTGAATGTTATGGGTTCTTGTACTTGCATGACTTTCTCCCTTATCTTTACAATTGGAACATACATCACATTCTGTTCTTGTGGATGAATTTTGCTAGGCATTTGACCATCATCTTGGTACGATGACAATGTCTTTCTCAAGTATTGAAGCCTATGTTGAAGATCAAATAATTTCTCAATCTCCAGCAAGTAAAGTCCACTTCATCCTTAGTGATCTCATCCTGTTTTCGATCAGTTCTTCCTTCCAAAGAGGACTTACTAGCAGCAATCACATCCATGTTATTGTGTATAGCATCAATAAACCATGAAGTAACCTAAAGGAAAAAAATTCATATGACAATGATACAAATAACACAAAAGAGAGCTTTAAATCATACAATACATTAAGCAAGTGAACACAAAGCGTTTACTGATTATATGGTAAATCTAGCTCTTTTGCCAAAGTCCTTTTGACAGATTCAGATGGTAAATTATTTTTTGCTACCTAAACACAATATGTGGCAAGTGATCCGCTCAAGAACATAATATTACCTTCGTGAATTGCAGAAAATATGTTTAACTGGCCAAATTCATTTATAATTAAGCATTACATAGTATCATACATCTTGGCCATAATATCATAATACAAATACATAAACCTTCAAGTTGATTCTACATGATTTTACAAACTCCAAACATCAGGTATTTTCCCAAACTCCATACATTAAATTAGTTAGAAACTACGACACAACTACTTCAAAACAATTACCAACAGCACGGACACCAAAACACAACAGAGAAATCCAAACACCCAACCATGATACATTCCATCCCTATAACCAACACAATCAGCCTGGAAACAAATGTTTACAGAGCTCAAAAATATCAAAAACACATAACCAATGCTCAACACAGCCAATGATGCTCATAAACAACACAAATGGAGCTCAATAAGAAAAATTTACAAAATCAAAAAAAGTTATACAAATTCATAATAAAAAATTACACAAATGGAGCTCAATCAGCCAATGAAACTTCAGCCAATGATGTTTTTTTGTTGTTGCATGCTTCAAATCAATCTTTGCAGGCATCCCCTACACAACAAAATCAAAAAAAAGTTATCAATTTGAATTTAGAATGACATGATTTCACAACAAACAGAGAGCATAATTTTTGACTTGGGAAGCTTAACTGTATCAAGCATAAGTTCATGAAATACCTCAAATTGAGAAGCAATTTGGCTGAAATGCCTCTAAAGTTTATGAGAAACAATGACATGACCAAAGTTTATGAATTGCCTCTAATTTGTGAAACCCCCACCTCTTCCAAGCATCACAATTTTTTTTCTGCTCATCTTCAGGAATTTATTGTTTGGATTAAGTGAAAATTCATGAAAAAATTTATACTGCTGCTTCATTTCAAGAATTGCCAAAAAAAATTAGAATTTTTCCCTTCACAAATATTGTTGTTGTTAATTGTTATGCTAAACAATTTTTTTATTTTTTTCATTTACAATTTTTTTCCCCAAATGTTCTTGACAAACAAATTTTGATTTTGAATTAATACAAAAAAAATTGTTAAAATTGATACCTGAGATCTTAAGAAGATGGTGGTATGAGTTTAGAAAGATGGGTTTTGACTGAGCAATTTGGTGGCAGTCGACGGCGGTTGGGGTGTCGGAGCAAGGGTTTCGGAGCAGTAAATTTCCTTCGGCGATGAGATTCGACGAGGGAGGTAGAGAGGTGAAGAGAGTCGACGATGGAGGGATTTCGACGAGGAAGAGTTGAAGCGGCCAAACAAAAGCTATGGTTTCGACGAGCAGCGAATGGGGCAAAGTTAAGGAAGAGGAACGTGGAGGAGTTAAGAGAGATCAATTTAGTCGATTATTGGGGGGGAGTCGATTCTTCGGTGGCGATCGAACAAGAAATCGATTTGGGGTTTAGGGTTAGAAGAGGGGAATCAATTGCAAAAGAGGAAGAGGAGCGGGATTGCGAACGAGAAAGAAAGAGGAAGAGGGAGAGGAAATGACGAACTTGCTCTCTATTGTGTACTCTGTGCTCCGCAGCCGTTAGATATTCATCTTGATCAAAAGACTATTCTAACGGCTGTGGACTAGTGCACAAAGCGGTGTGCACTAGAGGAGTGCACAACTGAAGGCCTCCCTATATATATATATATATATATATATATATATATATATATATATATATATATATATATATATATACCCCAATTTATAATTATTTTTCACCATATACTAATGGAAACATGGACTTTTATTTACAACTAATTATTGTCATACAATTCAAATTTCAGCTACATAATTTTTGATTTACTATTTACAAGACTTTTCATATGTTGTATCATTCTAAAGACGTGCCTACGCCCACGGGCAAATCTAGTCTATATAATAAAACACAAAGAAATCTATCAAGTGGCTCTCCTTCAATCCCCCCCAAAATTAAAGGCCCAAATCTAATCTTACAAAACACATCCCCCCCCCCTCCCCAAAAGTTTCCCCCCAAAACTCAAATTCAAATCGCCCCAAATCAACTCCTTTATTTATTTAATTATATATATATATATATATATAAACATGGACTTTTATTTACAACTAATTATTGTCATAATATTCAAACTTGAGCTACATAATTGTTGATTTACTGTTTACAAGGCATTTCATATGCTGTATCATTCTGAAGATGTGCCCTAGGCACGTGCCCACGGGCAAATCTAGTCTATATAATAAAACACAAAGAAAAGCTATCAAGTGACTATCCTTCAATATTAATGAAAACAATGGTCCAGATGTAAGATCCAAAAAAATATTTTTCCCCCAAAACTCAAATTCAAATCCCCCACACAAAAAACAGCTCCTTTATTTATTTAATTATTTTTCTCTCTCTCTCTCCTATTCAGATCAGTTTGCTCCCTCTATTCTCCAAACCAGAAAGCTCCAATATCTCTCTCTCTCTCTCCCCTAGGATTTTAAGCCACTAACTCCAAATTCGTAAAACCATTTTCTTAAACATTCGCTTCCATTCCATTGGCGAAGCCTCTATCGACCTCTCAAGCGCGAATCTCAAAGCAATTCCAAATCTAAATCAAGTGTCAAACCTCAATCAAGAGGTCGTCGCCGATATTTGATCTGTTGTTGATTCCGTATTGGTGACTCCCCTCCACCAAATCGAGCACGAATATCAAGCGACTTCGTATCAGCGACTCCCCTCCGCCGAATTGAGAGCCTCTGCATGCGATGTGGAGACTCTAATTTCATCTCATTAACCAAATTTGCATTCTAATTTTTAATTTTGTATGTGCAAGGGATTACTCAGTTTTTTGCTGACTCGAATTTTGTGTGTGCATGGGATCTAAGTTCATAGAGATATGATTGTTTTATTTTTGGGTTTAAAAAATTTTAATTTGGTGATTTATTTGATGAGTTTTTATTGGTTTTGAAAACTCATCAAATAAATCACCAAATTAAAATTTTTTAAACCCAAAAATAAAACAATCATACCTCTCTGAATTTAGATCTCTTGCACACACAAAATTCGAGTCAACAAAAAACTAAGTAATCCCCTGCACACACAAAATTAAAAATTAGGATGAGAATTCAATTAATAAGATGAAATTAGAGTCGCTGCATCGCATGTAGAGGCTCTCAATTCGGTGGAGTCGCTGATACGGGTCGCTTGATATTTGCGTTCAATTTGGAGGAGGGGAGTCACCGATACAGAATTAGCAGCGGATCAGATATCGGCGATGACCTCTTGATTGGGGTTCAACATTGGATTTGGATTTGGATTTGCTTTGAGATTGCACTTGAGAGGACGATGGAGGCTTCACCTATGGAATGGAAGCGAAGGTTTAAGAAAATGGTTTTAGGGATTTAGAGTTAGCGGCTTAACAACCCTAGTGGAGGGAGAGAGATAAATTGGAGCTCTCTAGTTTGGAGAATAAAGGGAGCAAACTGATCTGAACGAAAGAGATCTGTGGCTGAAGGGAGGAGAGAAAGAACGCATGCATTTCAAATCCGAAGATACTAAAGAGAGAGAGAGAGAGAGAGATAAATAATTAAATAAATAAAGGAGTTGTTTTGGTGGGGGGGATTTGAATTTGAGTTTTGTGAGGAAACTTTTGGGGGGGGAGGGGGAATGTCTTTTGGGAGCTTAGATTTGGACAATTGATTTCCTTACTATTGAAGGAGATTCACTTCATAGCTTTTCTTTCAGTTTTATTATATAGATGGGAAAATTTTGTGTAATATTTTTGCCTCTTGAGAGCAAGTTAAGACATTCATTTACTCATCAAATAAATCACCAAATTAAAATTTTTAAACCCAAAAATAAAACAATCATACCTATCTGAATTAGATCCCATGCACACACAAAATTCGAGTCAGCAAAAACTGAGTAATCCACTGCACACACAAAATTAAAAAATAGAATGAGAATTTGGTTAATGAGATGAAATTAGAGTCGCTACATCGCATGTACAGGCTCTCGATTCGGTGGAAGGGAGTTGCCGATACAGAGTCACTTGATATTCACGCTCAAGTTGGTAGAGGGGAGTCGCCAATACAGAATCAGCAGCGGATCAGATATCAGCGACGACCTCTTGATTGGGGTTCGACATTGGATTTTGATTTGTATTTGCTTTTAGATTCGTGCTAGAGTGGATGATGGAGGCTTCGCCAATGGAATGGAAGCAAAGGTTTAAGAAAATGATTTTAGGGATTTGAGTTAGCAGCTTAAAAATCCTAGGGGAGAGAGATAGAGAGAAAAATTAAGGCTCTCTGGTTTGGGGAGGAAACAAACTGATTTGACTTTTGGGGAGGGGGGGGGGGATGTCTTTTGGGAGCTTAGATCTAGACCATTGATTTTCTTACTATTGAAGGAGAGCTACTTGATAGCTTTTCTTTGTGTTTTATTATATAGACTAGGTTTATCCGTTAACACATGCCTACAGCACGTCTTCGGAACGGTGCACCTGGTTTGATTATATAAAATAGTTTTAGAGGTCCAGCAAATTCATTGAAGTAGAAAACATATTATATGAGGAAGTAACATATCTACTTTTAAGCTCAACCATGGCCTTCCTGATCATTAGCTTGAACTTACGTGGAATGCATATGGTTTGTTAGAAACACTGCATAAATTTTTTTTTAGCTTCAACATCATTTTTAGATGCTTGTAATAGTTATGCAAGGACATGATCATATAGGTTTTATAGAGCTTACTTTAATCCCAGAACCACTATGAGCATGTCTAAATACAATGGTAACCCAAGTGCAGGTGTGAAGGTATCTACAATGCCAATAATCTAAACATTTATTTGTCTGAGACTCGGTTTGCAATTGATATACCTCTTATTATTATTTCAACCAAAATGTAATACATGAAGTTCTCAAAACTCTAATCCAAGCTAATTATTTCTTTTATCTCCACTTTGTCTCCCCATTACACCTTTATAAAATAAAATAAAAATGGATCAATAACAAATTTACTTTCGCTGTCTTGTCTTTCTTGAGTGGAGAGTTTGCACCTTTCAATGGTAAACTCCACTCATCCCAATCTTATATATCCAAACATACACTAAAAGTTCTTATATGTTATGTTATCCATGGTTTCTAATAACCAGTGAAGGGAACACTTCACGACAATGTTGTAAATAGCGATAGTGTATAGCGTAGCATTAGGTTCCATTAGCGTTTAGCACAACTCTCAGTCACCTCTTCAACAGAATTCCAAAATAAACCCTCAGTCACCTCTTCAATCACCTCTATCAACAGAACCCCAAAAAAACTCAGTAGCGGAAGAAGAAATTTAAAAAACATCGATTAAATAGAAAAAAATAAACAAAAGTAAAAAACAACATAGAGAAGAGGAAGAAGAGGAGACTCAGGAAGTGAACAAACCTATTAATGTTGTCGTCGTCGCCATCGTGGTCGTGGTCGCCATCGTCGAAATCTCTTGCTGCTCCTGTCGCCACTCAAGTCGCCCCTCTCTCAAACCCTAAACAGAAATCTCCCCCCCCACAAAGTAAGTCTCTCCTTTTGACCTATCGAGCTTGAAAACCAAAACAATCCAAACAAAACATTATGTGTATAGTGCACACTATTAGAGCTACATAGCGTAGCGCGCTATAGCTTGTACTATGCATATGTAACGCACCGCTACACATGCAGTGCGCTATGCACATGTGCTACATAGCGGTATAGGGGAAGTTAGGCTTTGTAGCGTGCTATAGAGCATAGGGTAGCACGTTTTTTAAAACATTGCTTCACGATAGTATATTCTCTTGTAGTAAAGAAATTAATTTTGCATATTTGCCAAGTTATTTTAGGTTGCTGATCAGCTTACCTGTCCTGTTATGATTTGGAAGATCAAATTAAGACTGCCAAATAATCAATCTCTCACTTTCGTACACCTTTAAATCAAAACCAGTAAAAAACTCATCACGTAAATCACCGAATTAAAAAATTTTAAACCAAAAAATAAAACAATCATACATCTCTGAACTTAAATCCCATGCACACACAAAATTCGAGTAAGCAAAAAATTAAGTAATCTTCTGCACACAAAATTAAAATTAGAATGAGTATTTGGTTGATGAGATGAAATTAGAGTCGCCGCATCGCATGTAGAGGCTCATGATTTGGTGAAGGAGAGTTGCCGATACGGAGTCTCTTGATATTCGTGCTCGATTTAGTGGAGGGGAGTCGCTGATACGAAATCAGCAGCAGATCAGATATTGGCGACGACCTCTTGATTAGGGTTCGACATTGAATTTGGATTTGAATTTGCTTTGAAATTCGCGCTTGAGAGGACGATGGAGGCTTTGCCAATGGAATGAAAGCGAAGGTATAAGAAAATGATTTTAGGGATTTGGAGTTAGCGACTTAAAAATCCTATGGGAGAGGGAAAGAATTTGGAGCTCTCTGGTTTGGGGAATAGAGGGAGCAAACTGATCTGAATAGGAGAGAGCGAGAGAGAGAAGGAGAGAGAGAGCGAAGGAGAGAGAAAGAGAAATTATTAAATAAATAAATGAGTTGTTTTTTTTGTGGGTGGGTGGGGGGATGTCTTTTGGGAACTTATATCTGGACAGTTGATTTCCTTACTATTGAAGGAGAGTCACTTGATAGCTTTTCTTTGTGTTTTATTATATAGATGGGAAAATTTTGTGTAATCCTTTTGCCCCTTGAGAGCAGGTTAAGACATTCATGTACCCTAAAGTGATTTGATAAAACAAATATTTCAAAAATTGTATATATAAAAAAGTAGTCGTTGAAACTCAAATTTTGAGTATCTAATTTTTAGAAATAAGAAATTTTGGTTAGAGGTATAGTCGTTCAAACCCAAAATTTGGGTTTTGATTTAAAAATAATAATCTGACGGTCAATGAAGTCTTGTCTCGTATTTTTCTATATCTTTTTAAATTTAAAAAGTATCGGACAAGAAATCATTTTCCGTCCGATTGATTTAATAAAAAAACAGACAGGAAATGATTTCTCGTCCAATAGTGTTTTTTTATAATTTGAAAAGTTAATTAAAATTTAATTTAATCCTAATTAAATCTTAAAACTTAATTAAATCTTAATTAAATCTTAATTTAGTCCTAATATGTATGCATAATAATTCTATAGGCCCACCTCCATAGAACTTTTACAAAACATTTGGAAAGAAATTCTGAAATTGGCCCCGGATGTGAAATCATGATCCAAATTTTTTTTAAAAAAATGATCAGACGGAAAATCGTTTCCCATCTGATCAATTAATTATTTTTTAAAAAATACATCGGACCAGTCTGATAGATTTAAAAAATATAAGCGATGAAATATCATCTTTCGTCCGAGATTTTTTTTTAAACGGATGAAAGATCGCTATATTTTGCAAATTCCCATTTCTCCTCCCAAATATAGTTGCACACTATTCATCTCCAACCCAAAATTTGGGTATTTGGCCATTGACTGCGAGATATTTTTTCCCCAAATTTTGCAAAATTTGGAAAAATAGACAACGACTACAGATGCTCTGAGAGAGGTTTGCCGAAATCACTGATGATCTCAATCACTTTCTTCTACCTTTTTCGGAGAAATTTGTGGTTTTGGAATTAGGAGTTTGGGACTCGAAGATGAAAAGAGACTGGAAAAAAAGGGACTTCATAGTAAAAAGGTCGGTCAGGAATATGACCTGGATCTAGCCCAATTATATTTATGAGGCAAAGTATTGTTTCTTTAAAGGGCCTTTGTGCTTCCAATGAGGCCCATTTCTAAGATCCCGTTTGATTGGTCTTATTTTAGACCCAAAATAACTCCAACCCAAACCAAATGGGCCATAAGGTCTCATTGTTTCTTACACGTATAACTGTATTCATTCAAGATTAGGAGATCGATCTCTCCTCTGCCGGCAATTTTTATGTCCATATCAAGTTCCCCCCCCCCCCCCCCCCCCCCCCCCGTTTTCCTCCTTCATTATAATTGTCTCTCTCCTTCCTCTCCAAGTCCATCTTCTCCTTTTCTCAATCGTTCTCTACATTTTTTGTGCCTTTTTTGAGGATTCGTTGCTCTTTCTCCTCCTCCCCCCCTTCCCCTTCACACCTATCCCTTCTCACTCCCTTCTTCCATTTTCTCACCTATCTCTGAGTCTTCAGCCCCCTTTCCCTCTATTTTTGGCCCTTATCTCTGGTTCCTTTGGTATGCTGCTCTCGCTCCGCCTCGTTGTCCCCCTGTGATTGTTGCGCGTGTTTTGTGGTGCTCTATGTTGTTTTGTGGTTTATGGGTGGCTCTCATCCCTGTTCATCTCTTCTCGAGCTGATCCCGGTAGCGCTCCTTGGCGAACGACAATGTTGTCCTAATTTATTGTTTTCTATGCTGTTTTGTTCTTAATTTAGGTTGCATTTGCTTATATTACTGGTTGCTTTTGCACGAGTGATTTTTTCACCATTTTATTCTTATTATTTTTGTGTGGATCTTGGGTTCTCCTGGATTCTACTCATATGCCTCATTGTTCTTTCATCTGCTTCTTTTTTTGGGTTTCTTCTTCCTTTTTCCCCTCTCCCCCTTCCCGTTCTGTGATACTCCAAATTCTGTTGTTGGTCTTTCTCTCTCTACGCATGTGTTTTATGGGCTTCTTCTGGCCCATTTCTTTTTTCCTATTTGTCTTTCTATCATGGACCCCTCTTGGGCCGATGTGGTGAGAAAAAAGAAAAAAACCCACCTCTGGCCCTATTCCCAACCCCTCTTCTTCTATCTTCTGAAAGCTTCCAGTCTCTTCTCATTCCTCTCTGTATGTTCCTTCCCCCCTCGTCATCTTCCTCCCCTGCCTTCTGGCCCCGTTGTGTAGCGCCCCAAATCTCCATACCGGTTATCTGAGACCCTACTCTAGGAGTCGAACTTCAAAATAGCCACAATCACAGAAAGTACAGGAAAATTTAAAACTTTTATTCTATATAAATGTTACATTTACAAGTGTTAGAGTATCCAAATAAAAATTACAATATTTACAACAATATAACATTGCTTGTATATGTCCCTTGGATCCTTGGACCAACTCGAGCTCTGTAGTACCTGTAGATCGGCTCCGGATACTTACAAGGTGGGGAACGTCTGTGCTTCGACTGACGCAAAGCTGATGATAATAACGATCCTCTAAAATTCAAACGCAACCAATAATTTATGCAAATTAGAAAGGTGTTGTGCCAAAACAAGGGTTTAGTGGATTCGGGTTCTAGTGCAGTGTTATGACATGACCTTATGACTAGATGCAGCAAACTCACATGTCTGACTCTAATGCAAGCAAGATTTTGGAACACGAAAGCATCCCATACTACATACGTCTCCAAATCTAGCCATCTTTCTCCACAATTTAGGGATTCGAACCCTCGCCATGCACCCTACTCTTGTACTCACTCTATTTCCCAATAGGTTGTCAATCGCCCAAGGAGGTTGCAGTAGGTCGGTCTAGTTCCGTCCCTGCAGTGCCCAAGTAGTCACCGCCAGTTGGTACCCGCGTACGGACCTCCTCAGAAAGCTATGTTGAATCCGGTCCCTCGACCAATTGATTCCCCACGTCCACCTATGGACTTACACATGCGTGTTCATCCCAGATCGGGTCATGAACTTATATATACCAAAACACACAAAAAAACCCGCGCATAGGGACGTGAGCACCTCGGGAGGTCAAATCCTCCGGGCCTCCTGTACCTTACTCCGGCAAAGCTTTGGGAATTAACAGATCGAGATACGAGCCGAGGACTCAATCCATAAGTGCCGAAAACGTATCCTTGCGACTGGAAGGTACAACACCGACTATGGTTTACTAGGACTAATACAATTTCCCAACCCTTTAATATGTCATTCTAATCCCTGCCTAACTCTAATTACTTCGGGTAAAGATAAAACTGCTTCCACACTTGCCCATCAACCTCCGGCTCTGGCGATACCGGTCCGGTCGCCCCCTTTCCCGGCTTGGAATTGTCCAGCATTATGGCCTACACTCGCCACTGCCCCGGCTGTGAATGTATGTTCGCCCTTGTGAACTTATTTTACTGGCACGCTCGGACGTCTTACGCTCGGCAGAAGTTTATAATGTAGGGTTGACAGGTGCAGGGTATCCCTTACCCTAGTGACTAACTCGAGTCACACATCCTACTCTGGGAGTCAACAACCTCAATAACATATATCAACCATCCCTAGACAAGAGTCATCAACTCTGATAGTTCACACGGAACCATGTCCTCACAATGCTTAGTTGAAACGAAGACTAAACGACCTACGAGTTTCTGCCCGAAACTTGAAATGGTCATAACTCTCTCGATACAACTCCGATTGGAGTGTACGAGCCCAATCTAAAAAGGTAAGATCCTAGGCTACAACTTCCTAGTTGCTCCTGAACTCAAATTCAACCATCTAAGTCCTCAAATTAGCCTCTCAAGCTTCATCCTGCGTGCTTCCTGTGCACGGGCAGCACCTTACCAGTAGCACAAAACTTTACTCGTTCGTCAGAACGTCACAAACCCAATTTCTATGGGAGGGTGTAGGTATCCTCAACAACTCTATAGTTGGTCATGAGTCCAATTTATACCATTAAGTCACCCTAACACACACATCTCTCACCGATGCACCAATTTTCACAATGGGTCTCTCCAATTCAGAGCACTCAGATCCACTCTAGGTCTCTGTCCAGTCTTACAAAAATCACAGTAAATCAACCCTTTACTGGAATTGCCTCAAATTGGTCATGTTGGAAAGATCTAGGTATCAAATACAACTCTCTAATGAATCAGGTTCTCAAAATGTGCTCTTAAGGAGTCTCAAATGCCCAATCTCTACAGGGTATCGAAACTGGCTGAAACCAGCACAGAGCATACTCATAAAATCATATTAAATTCCGTACTCATCCAAATAATACAAAATTTATGGTGATCGAACTAAAGATCATACTAAACAGTATGCAAAAGACCACATGTCAAAAATCCAAATATACAGTGAGTTCTATCTATTTCAATTTAGCACAGAAACCAACAAGTTTTTTAGTTCAGCTTCAGCTACTGATTAAAGCTCAAATTTTCTTGTGCCTATAAACTCATTCAAATAATTTCCTGATTTTTTTTACAGAATCTACATGCATGCAGAAACATAGGGTAAAAATTTCAGATGAAGAGAATGCTCCAATAAATAATGAAAATTCCTACAACATCAGTCATTCTGTTTATCATTTGCTGAATCTGCCTTACGACACAGTTGCATCTTACGATTTTATTAAAATATCAAATGACCACAGAACAATCTGAAATAAATCACCAACTATCTAAACATGTATATGAACAAAAACTTAAAATCTCATGATCTAAATCTTTGTAGTTTGCTCTCGAAAAAATCCACAAAATGACATTCTGAATTAGTTTTCTAGTTTCAGTTCTGATTTCAACTTCCAACTCTTAGATGATCATTCTAGTACATCCTATCATACATGTATGCAAGCAAAATCAATTAAAAGACAAGAAATGAAGGTTTAGAGAAACTCCCCACCCTTGGTTGTAGTAGAGGAATTGATCTTCTCAAGCTTCTTTCCTTGAAAAATCTCTCCTTGAGTCTTCTTCTTCACTCTCTCTTCTTTCTCTCCTATTTTCTCTTGAAGGAGTTTCTGAAATTTCCAGAGCAAAGTGGTGGAAAAGAGTGGAGAAATGAAGGAGAAGGAAGGCGGGGTATGGCCGGTTTTGAAGCTAGGGGTAGGCTTAGGGTGTAGGTGGTTTTGGGATCAAAACCATGGCTTGTAGCCCATTGGTTTGTGGTTGTTGTGATGGCTGCCCAAATTAGCTTAAATGGGCTCTAACGAGTGTGAGATGAGTGGTTTAACGAGCACACGCAATATATATCCACTGTAGTATCATACAGTGTTATATTTGCATGGACGTCGTACTGGAAACTAGCGTTTATACTAGTATCGGTCCTTCTCGTTCTCGTACATCTTTAGAATGCAATCCTCCCATGAACCGTTCCGTAACCCTAACTATACACCACAATAGCAAAATCGACCCATAATACTGTAATCAAGTGTACGCATACGGACAATATACATACATATATATATATATATATATATATATATATATATATATATATATATTCAGGTATCGTACAATACGGGGTGTTACACGTTGCAACCGGTGTCTTCAACCGGGCCATCTTAGAATTTTATGTCAAAATAAAATGCAATGCCTTTTTTTTGCGACAAGCCTGGCCATTCGCGTAATCGTTGTTTCTCGCTTCTACAAATACTAGGTCTTCAATTGGATATTCCGATATCAGATCAAGTTCTTGCTGTTCCTGACGTCCCCACTCAAAATCCAAGCTTTTGAATCTTCTTGCCAAGCGGGCCAAGAGATATTCTGATGCCTTAACCTCATCTACTGCTCCTCTACCTCCTACCCCACATGTCTCTTTTGATACCCCTTCTCTATTACCACCCTCTTCTTCTGCTCTCCTACCCACCCCGCCTCCCTCTTCCGCCCTCCCTTGCCTCAACACTACTGTGACTGTTCAGCCTACCCCTCCCATGACTCCCTCACAACATACCTTGGTATCCACTGAGGCTTCGGCCCTATCCCACACGCCTCCTACTATTCTGTTGTTCTGTGAACGCACGCCTGCTATTGAGCTTTAGATTGCTAATTTAGCATGCTTTCATGCGGTCACCTTGTCTGGAAGCTGGATTAGCAAAGCAACTCTTGAATCCCTCTTGAACTCCACCTCTGGCGTGACTAATCTATCTTGGGGAGTCAACTGGTGTCCTAATGGTGATTTTGTCATAAAATGCCATTCAGGAAAGGTGTTGGAAGAGCTCATCAAGAATGAATCTCTTACCATTGGCTTTACTCACTTCTCGGTTAGGCACTGGCCATCCTTCGGGTCTGCTCTTCCATGCTCGCTGCCAATTCCAACATCTGCTTCCATCACTGGTCTACCTCCCTACTGTGATTCGCCTTCTTTGGTTGCCTCCATGACCCGCTGTATTGGGGACTTGATTGACACCATATCCATTGTGTTCTTACACCTTGACTGTCTGCAAGTTTGTGCAGAATTTCTTTGTGGAAATATTACTGATAGGGTTATGGATTACCAATTGAGGGTGGGTGATGCTAGGGTTGGCATTCGGGTTGACCGGGCCGGGTCGGGTCGGACCCGCTCGAGTTGGAGGTTGACTTGGGCGGGTTCCGATCGGGCTGGCGGCTTAACCGAGCCGGGCCGGGCCTGGTCGAAGAACTGAAATGGCGACCCGCCCAACCCGTGAACCCTTTCGGGTCCAACCCGGGTCGGTTCGGGTCGGGTCGCGGGTTGGCCCGTTTAGATAGGTTCTTTAAAAAAAAAAACTTAAAATAATAATAATAATAATAATAATAATAAACATTAAAAATCGTAATAATAATAATAAGATTGAAAGAGTGAAATTGCCAAAAAAATATTGAAATATTATTCATATGAGTTCAAGTTATACAAGTTTCACAATTTCTAATAAGAAATAAAGATTTCACAAATTTGTTTTATACACTAACATATTTCTTATGTACAATTTCAATTCACTTCAATTTTTCTAATTTGAAATAATAATCAAAGATTTAATACAATTTTTTATCTATTTACAATTGTCTTCAAGTTGATGGTCTTCAATTTGTTGTCGTTGACTTGTTGTTGTTGGTCTTGAATTCTTCATTTTGGTTGTTATTGATGTTGTTGTAGCTGTTCTTCCGGCGAGTTGCTCCCACTTGTGAACGCAGATAATGCTTTTTCTTGTGTCATATCTTCAGCCTTTAGCCAGTCTTCTGTGCAAATGAGCATCTCTAACGAGTCGGGCTTTAAGCGATTCCTGTAATCAGTTAGAACCTTGCCACTTGAAAAAAATGTACTTTCAGAAGTAACTGTAGAGACAAGAGGAGTTAGTAGATCTTTAGCCATATATTTAAGAATACTATAAGTGTGTTCATGGTCTTTCCACCATTGTAAAATATCTGGTGAAGAAGTAGAAGACTCAGAATCTTGTTGGTTATACCAATTTAATTCATTTGGTTGATTAGTCCTAGGTTTTTTGGATTGAATTTGTGCAAGTAAATTAAATATTCTATCATCAAATTTACTCTTACCCTTACCTTTGGAAGTAGCAGAAGAAGAACTAACTACAGAAGTTGTACTACTAGAAGCAAAAGATCTATCATAATAATCATACAAGTTATTTAATGCAGATTCAAATTTAACTAAAAAAGAAGCACAATCAATTTCTATTTCTACATCCTCCCCAAGTAATGCAAAAAACATTTCAATCAAACTTTTCGTACCTTCTAATTTGATACGAGGATCCATAACGGTAGCAACACAAAACAACATAGGAGGAGGATTAAAATACTTCAAAAAAAATTTGTATGCAGGTTTCACAATATCACCAACATAAGCATCATTTAACATTTCGTTAAAAGTTTGCATCATAGTAACTATTGAAATAAAAATGCTACTAGAAGTAGATTCATATGATTTTGAAAATTTTAAAGTTGCGGTTTTAAAAGGTTCTAAAAATTTCAACAAAGATTCGGGAAAAAACCAATCGGAGGGAGTCATTTCAAAATTTGGCATATTTTTTGCTATACAAAAATCATTTATACATGCTTTATATTCGGTAACAACATGTAGTAAATCAAAAGTAGAGTTCCATCGGTGTTTGACATCCTTTGAAAATTTTCTAAAAGGTACATTTGAAATCCTACACCAATTTTTCCATCCTTGTAATACGGTGCCAATTAATGCAATAAAATGTACACAATTTCTAATTCTAACTATATATGGATCGGTTATTTTTAATGCATCTTGCACACATAAATTTGAAATATGACATGCACATCTAACATGAAAAATATTGTCAGATGGAGGGTTTAATGCGGATTTTAAAATTCTAATTGAAGCATTGTTGTTAGATGCATTATCAAAACTAATAAACATAATTTTATCGCGAATATGAAAAACATCACAAATTTCTAAAATACAGTTTGCTATTTCAACGCCACTATGGGGATAGGATAACGCGACAAGTGATATGATTCTTTTTTGAAGAATCCAATCATTATCGATCCAATGACAGGTTATTCCCATCATTGGAATATTTTTGCAACCCGTCCAACAATCCGAAGTTAAACTAACTCTACAAGTTAAACTCCATAAAATTGCAATCAAAACGTCCTTTATTTTATTATATACTTAAAAATAATCCGATATGCAAGTATTTCTCGGGATTCTTCTAAAGTGAGGGTTTAAGGCCGTTTGATTAAAATTTTCCAAGTCCCTACTCTCGGGATAGGAAAATGGTAACTCCTTCTTTATTACTAATCGGGCCATTTCCCGACGAACAAGATCGGGATCATAAGGGTGGTTATCATTTAGACCGGACCTAGGGTGGATTTTTTGTTGGCCGGATATGTAACGCCCCGAATCTCAAATACACTGAATTCGAGATGTTCTACAAGATCTTTCAGCTTCTTTTAGTACAATTTTACAAGGAAATTTAAACTTTTCACTTTACATCAGAGTTTACATCAATATACTACAAGAAAAACCTTTTTTCGCAATGCCAAATGTCGTTGCTAAAACTCGTTTGTCGTTGCGAAAAATATTTTTGGCAACGACATTTGTCGTTGCAAGGTCGTTGCGCGTCCGGGCGTCGCGAAAGATTTTGACTACGACTTTCTGTCGTTGCCAAACATAGATTTTTTCGCGACGACATTGTCGTTGCAATATGTTTTGTCGTTGCCATACCTAATTTCACCCGTGCTAAGGTATAAAATCAATCGCAGCAACTTTTATCGTTGCCAAACATACTTCATATATTTGGCAACGACTCATGTCCTTGCTAAAGATGTTTTTTTCGCAATGAATTATTGTCGTTGCCTTACATTCTTTCTATTTTGGCAACGACTACTGTCGTTGACAAAGCTCGGCTGTTTTGCAATTATTTTTATTATTGCTTTGCATTACTTGTATTTTGCTAACAACTATAGTCGTTGCTAAAGCTACCAATTGTCGTTGCGAAAGTTTAATTCTTTTCGAGACAAATTATATATTGTCGTTGCATCAGTCCTATCCAAACTAGCATACACTTCAAAAACATTAAAAACCAACATCATTCCAAAAACTATAATATTAAATTTTTCCAACATATTACATTTATGTCGTATAAGAAGCAATACCCAAAATATTACAACCATCAACTTCTCAAAAAGATATCTAAGTATCTCATAATCATTTCCATTGTGCATAATAAGCTTAACCATGTTTTCTAATATTCTCTTGACATCTAAACATTGCATTCCCTAATTCTCCCGGACCAAAATATATGGTCCCGGACCAATGGCTACATTCCCTAATTCTCCAAATACAGTCCCTTCTATAGTTTTAATATATATTCATTAATACTGAAGGACCAGAGAACTTTCGAGGATTAACACAAGAATGCATGATTGTTGTAGCTCAAATTCTCATCTTCGTGGTACCTACATATTTGAAATAGTGATTAGTCCAGCAGTATACAATGAAACTATGAAAGATTGCCAAAACTATTGGAACTTGTATGCACAAATATAATTTGATGGATACATGAATTATTTTTATAAAACAAAAGATACATTAATAGCATCAAGAAATAATAAAAACCAAACTAGAATTAAAGATTAAAACTACATTTGAAAGCATTTTGACAACCATTTAAACTAGTATGATACAATTTCATAAAGAAATCCATCTTTAAATATTTAACAACAAATATACTAGCAACTAGCATATATACACATGAATTAAGTGCACCAACCTGCAACACTGACAAGTTTGCTTCTTAAGTCTTGTATCAATATTTTCATAGT
This sequence comes from Hemerocallis citrina, assembly GCA_017893485.1. NCBI lineage: Eukaryota > Viridiplantae > Streptophyta > Magnoliopsida > Asparagales > Asphodelaceae > Hemerocallis > Hemerocallis citrina. The sequence continues at coordinate 171,128,949 of CM030367.1, forward strand.
CATAAGAATCTAGGAGAGGGCCACTAGATGCTAATAAAAGGGTCATATGTACAATTTCATATGACTGATTACTAGTATGTTATACAGAAAGAGGCAAGTGTAAAAATGCCATCAAATAGTCACTTGGATGTAAATGGATTTACTCAGCATGAAAAATAGCCTTAGAAAAATGTAATTCGCTAAAAACAAGTGCAAAACTAATGCAATCAATATATCTTACAGAATGTATAGTATCTAAATATATTTCATCAGTAGTTGAAGCATAGGGAAAAGTTCCATTCCATATTTCTTAATTCAGCTGGGTTCATTCGCAAAAATTGAAATTCTGTTCATTAGTATCAACACACTCGGCATAAACTTGTGAAATTGCAGAAAAAAAGGTGAGATAAATTGTCACCAATAGTTTAAAGGCACGACAGTCCACCTGTAGTATGAGACTTCTATAATACAGAAACTTAATCATAAAAAACCTTGTCTAGTTACTTAACTCACTGGTCAGTGAACAGATTAAGGGACAAGTTGGGGGGGGGGGTGACCTCTATTTAATCTACGAACCAAAAATAAATAGATCACTGGGATTTCTTCACCCTTTTTGAGAAGGAATAATCATTACTCACATAGGGGAAATAGACATCATCCTGTATCTGATCATTCCAATTTTGTTTTGTGCCATCTTCTTGTATCCGATCATTCCTATCTTGTTTCGTGCCATCATCCTGTATCCGATCATTCCTATATTGTTTTGTGCCATCATACTGTATTTGACCATTCCCACCTTGCTGCATCAAGTCTGAAATATATATCATAAAAATTTATTTCAAACTCTTGCAAGTTACTATAGTTATTTGTGAGTTTCCTATTACTGGGAAATAGACACTCTTTTGTTGGATTTGGCTGCTTTTCCGACTGGGTGTCTCTCCTAATCAATTCAAATGGGCCATGCATATGCTATAAAACTTATAAAGCCCCAGTCTGGTCAGACCTAAAAGGTATATCTATTACATTGTCTAAATTGCTTTTAACTGATTTCTCAAACATAAATAAGCCACGTTTAGAGATGGCAAAGGTTCAAAATTAAGAAAATAGGTGGAAAAAAAACTCAGGAACTCTTCAGAAAATGTTGCAAGGGATTAAAAAGATGCATAAGTAGGGTTGTCTTTATTGTGACATCAACTGCAACAACCAACGGATGGTCAAATATGTGCTTCTGTGCAGGAAATATCATGGTCACAATTAAATGCAAATAACTCATAAATTATACATTCAGTACATGACTGTCAGTTTAATTTGTGAATATATTCCGTTTCAAGGATATTTGAATTACTCACAAAAAATCACATACTATGTCAGTATTCTTATACAGACAAAATATGATTCCCATATAAATATGTCATATGAAACGTAGGCAAGATGGCACAGTGCAATGAATTGATATATAGATGAGCCATGAGATACACAACACAACAATTTATATTTTTTCTGTACCTGGAACTGAAGGTAATTCTTTGGCACTGGAAATTAGAGTTTGATGCAAGGAATTGTTCTCGACTCTATCCCTGGACTGCACTCTGGAAGTATTAACATCATTTAGACTGGTGTCTACTTCGAATACGCTGATATAACAGAGACAGAGACAAAGAAAGAACACGCATTAACTTAATGCTGACATATACTGCAGGAGAAAATACCTCTATTTCCTTTTAGAGAGCCCAAAAACACTTTTGTACTCTGAAATAAATTTCGGATTAAAATACATGATTGTTAACAACTTGAGTAGATGTGTGTTGGTTCCTAAGCACTTCTCCAAAACTAGATTTTTTTTCTCCATCATTATTCCCAGCCACAACTGAAGTGGTGTTTTTAGCAGAACTATTGTCCCTTGTAAAAAAGATCTGAAGTCTTTACTATAACAGGATGATTTAAGTCATCAATTAACCAGAAGAAAAAAACACACAAGCAAAAAGGGGAGGAAATCTTAAGATAAACTATTTTTATTTCAACAATTTTGAAGGGAAAACTGAAAACACAATTGCTGTAGACATGAGATAAACAAACCTCTGTGAAGAGCTGATGTCTAGTGGTGGCAATATTTGACTTTCAGAATGCAATCGAGTTTCTGAATGATCACCTGAATGAAAGAGGGCATTAATTAATTGGTAAAAAAATAGGTAGAAACACATACATTAACAAGTTTTAATATACATCTAAACTATCCTTAAAAAGTTCTAATTACAAAAAACTTTTGAAACCCCTAATTGCAGCACAATTAAACCCTAGATCCAAACATTAAAACATTATAAAAAAAAGCCAAAAAATTCAACTTTCTACTGCACTCACCTCAGAAATGATCTGGCAAGCCCTAAACCTAATCGTCCGATTCGCCGCGCTCGCCGTAGTCACCAGAAACCTCAGGAACTCCTCAAAGAACTCGTCAGCAATTGGTGCGAGAGCGAACGACGACGGCAGCAAGGAGGGCGAACGGCAGAGGCCGCAAATGGGAGAGCGAATGATGGGGGGGGGGTGCGAGAGCGAACGGGCGGATAGAGCTGGAAGAGGGAAAGAGAGAGGGAAAGTAGGGTTTCGCCGATTGGGGGGATTCAGGAGAGGAAGAGATGTGGGTTGGTGTTTTGTTTGTTTTGGGTTTTAGTTAAAATATATGTAGTTGCACGTGCTAATTTAAATTATTTTATTTATTTTTATTTTTTTATATTTTTGGCAACAATACTGTCGTTGCAGTAGATATAAGGAAATATACGCAACGACATTTACAGTTTCCAATTTACACAATCAGGCGGGGGGATTTGCAAAGGCCCGCGCAAGGCATTTTGGAGGAGGAAAATTTTATTTTATTTTTAGCAACGACTTTTGCATTGCCGTAACTAATTTTCGCAATGACTAAAAAATCGTTGCCAAAATCTTGTTGCGAAAAAGGGTTTTTCTTGTAGTGATATTACACTTTACATTTTGCACAACGGAAGTAAAATTTACAACAATTAAATAAATGTACAACAACATGGTATAATCTTTAAGCATCCATTCCTCCTTAACCTTTAACATGTCATTTACCTGCATATAAGACTGTGGGTACGTCAGTTTATTCAATCGACGAACATTATACACGACCATTCTCTCTATGCCGGAAATAGTATAACTCAATTTTCCATATTTAGCAAACACAAACTTGTCACATTTCAATTAAAGGGACTACCCTATTGATGTCGTGTTGTGATTGTGCACTTAGTCCTTAATGCATTTATTCATATTACATGACACTAATGCGCACTTGTTCGAATTCTATGCATCCTATACTACATAGGTCCGAGGGCAAGCCCTTATTCGTTCTTCATCTTTGTAGGGTTCAATCCCTCGTTATGTCTTAATCTACTACTGTAATTACGGTAGTGTCTTAGATGTCCTATGATCTACGAGCCCATGTCCAGGCAGCCTGGAGGGGAATCCCACGCACTGACACGACGCATCGAGCAGGCAACATATGGACAATTCAGCCTCCGCCATGGAACAATGGCACCATCCATAGCCACTCAATATCCCACAAGCGTCGCCACCGGGACGATAATTATGGAGTAGCGCCCATGCCATGTCTTGATGCATCAAGCAGGCAGCCTGTGGATCGCTCTCACACCGCTAATCCGATGGCCCCCATACTCGTGTTTTTCTTCTACTTTCATCACGTCTCCACTATGTACTAATCCTTAGTTGTTATCAAAATCATGAACAAAAATCAAATCTCTAGAGTTAGCCTCTCCACTAAACCGGACTTATTCATTCATTTCAACATGACCAACCTTGGTCTAATTTCATTTCATTTCATTTCCAAATGCCGAGGGAGACTTAGCTACTCTTTTATTTCAATTTTCATTTCATAATTTCCAACTCATAAATTTCCCATGTTGAGTTCTCATACTCACATGTATATTCTCTTTTCAATTCATGATTTCTAATTTGTTCAAATAGTCCATAACTGTACATGAATTTCATATACTTTATCAATTATCACATCACTAACAAATATACATACTTCATATTGTTCCACATTATCCTTAAATGAGAATAAATTACATTATGTCACACAACAAAGTTTCTTTTTGCCAAATCATCTTCTAATCCTTCATTTCAACTTATTCTTTTAAGTTATAATTTCACATCAATAAACATATAGAACCATATTTCTATTTATGTATTTTATCTCCAAATCATATTTTATTTCATTCAAATAATCCCCAAATCATTTTTATAAAGTCCCTTACATTTTTAGGAGAATAACCATATTTTTTTCATAATTTTTGGACACTTAAAAACCCCAAAAAAAATATATTTTTTCACTCTTGCCGATAGCAAGATTCGAACCCAGCAACCCCAAGAACACAGCCAACCGCACAAGCCACTAGGCCGAATGTGCCAATCGATATAATAACGGCTGAGAGCATTAAATGCTCCCGGCCTACTGTTTAATTGTTTTTAAAAAACAAACAAAAGTAATGTTGCACACGGGATTCGAACTAGTCACCCCCGAGAACCCAACGCAACACAGTGACCACTTGAACTACATGTTCAGGTTGTCACAGTACAATTTAAAATCTTTTTGAACTAATTGCCACTGTTGGTAAAAACGTCTCGATGTTCAATTAATCTTTGTTTCGTATTACTTTTATAGAAGTTACTGAAAAATTCCAGATTGACTTTCCCTCACATGATTTTCATACCAGTATGCATAAAATAATTTTTGTACCAATAAAAATATATTTTTTTCACACAATTCAATGAATTTTACATTATAACTACTATATTTCTCATTTTTGACATTTCTTAGCAATTGGCCTTCTAATCTTTTTATCCACAATTTTTTTTCATTAATTTTCTGCTATTAATTTATTCAACATACAAATCTATATTTGAGTTTATCCATTCCCACATTAACTCAAAAAGATCTCTTCAACACATAAAATAGCCTTTACAAAGTACTAACTTTTACATATAATTTGTGATGGTAATAAAAGTATTTCCTTCAATCAATCTATGATCATAATCAATTACACATGCAACTTATAATTTTAACGATAGAACTACATACTATTTCCATGTCAACAATTCAATCAATTAGGGATCATTTTCCAAATTTAATGCGCATTCTTATTAATCATTTTCATGCTTCATTATTCAGTATAATACTAGCATATTCCTAACTAGAAATAAAGAGAATTAACCCACAACTCAAATTAATAATGAAACCACATACAAGTTAATCATAACATTCCGATCAATTCATAGACTAACTTCTCGATTAAAGTGTATTCTCATTAATATTTTTCATGCATCATTTTGATAATTAAATCTAGCATGGGTCCCTATATTAGAAATAGGAAAAGTTACCCACCTTGTATGGAGAGAACAAACACAATTAGCAACAAAAAGTCCTTTGCGACGAGATGCACCTCCTCCTAGATGATGCGCACACCTCCAAGCCACCAAAAACCGAGAGCTCTCTCCTTGGTTGATGCCGGCCTTGAATGCAACACAATCCCACACAATCTCTCAATCTTTTTACTCATAACTTACTACTAAATAATGCTATTAGACTATAGGTTTGGAAGGATATAATTTGCATAAGAATACTAGCCATGGGAGGGGGTATTTATACTAAAAATCAAATAGAATGGAGGGCTAGGATTAACTAGTTGGTTGTAGGATGGAAGGCTAGTGTAATACCCCAATTTTTCCTAATATATAAAGATTATTTATTTTGTTGCACGTGGTATGCACGTGTAATATTTTGGCTATTATTTTCAACATGATGAATAAGCATATTGTTTTCTATAAGGATTTTCCCTAAAGCCCAAATGATAATTTATTTATCTTTTTTTAAAAAATATTTATTTCTGGCCCAATTAATTTTAGCCCATGAATTTAAACCCTTTATTATTTTTCTACAACTTGCAACTTGTAGCATCCTTTCTTTTAATCACCGGGTATTTGATGTACAAATTTGTAGAATGGTTTGTGTGTACACGTGCACTCAATGTACACGTGCACAAGGCACAAAGCTTGGCCGGTTGGAGTAAGTAATGGGATAGGATCATGGGCGGTTACTTTGGAGGTGTGGGTAGTTTTGCAACTTCCTAGTGAATTCTAGCCCTTGATCTTCCAACTCCCTAATGCATCCTAACCCTCCATCTCACTCTATAAATACCCCCTCCCATTCTCTATTTCTTTTACACTAAAATTATTATTGTAAGAGAAGTATTTGTGAGAGTTGTGTGTGTGCTTTTCTGTGGGAGACCGAGTAGCATTCTGAAGGTGCCGGTGTGGAACAAGGAGCAAAGAGCAAGAAGTGCTGCACTGCATTGAGGAACTTTGCTAGATTCGATTATTTCTTCAAATAAGGTGGGTGTTTCTCAGGACTTCTAATGTAGGAATTATACCATGATTATTATAATTGCTACCATGTTACAGAAAGTAAATTCAATGTATTAGAAATGCCTGAGCATGCTGTTGATAATAAGAACGAATGAGTCGGTACAGTCGACTGTCGCATGAATCAGTCGACTGGTACGAGACAATTATTTTTGTGATGTGGTGATAAACATGTATGCAAATAGACATAACGGTGTGATTACTAAGTTTGTTTCTCCCTATGACACATATGATGGAGGGAAGGTAAATGGATGAAAAGAACTAGCGATGATTAACAAAATTAAGAACTGTCGGAGCAGTCGACTGACACTGTATTCAGCCGACTGGTGCGTCGATTTAATTATGATTATTTGGAAATCCCATGTAATGTGATATTCCATCATGTTGATCTAGCGTAATGATTTGAGAATTATATCTTCATCTTCGTAAGGAAGTTATGAATAGTGTCAATGCCTATTTAAAATATTTCTTTAAAGAAAAGGGCATATTAGTAACTTGAAATTCCATGCTACGATGTTTCTGAACAAGTAAGGAGTTGATGTTTATGAAATATGAATGTGTGTATGATGTGATGAAAATGCATGTGAGAACGGTGGAAAAGATAATTACTGTTTTGAATTATGGAACTGATCAGTCGACTTAGTGCGTGTAGCCAGTCGACTGAGCTGAACTTAGAATTGTACTATTAAAAATCCCAGAACAGACGACTGGTGGATGAACAGTCGACTGTCACGTAGATGATACTGTGAACATGAAAGGTTGCGGGATAGCCGACTGGTCGTGTACAGCAGTCGACTCTCCCGAGTATTTATGATGAACATGTATATGACTGTATGAGTCGACTGGTATTCTTCCAAGTCGATTGTACAGAGTGGACTTTGATATGTATGAGATTTCGTTTTATTTATTGCTGTTGGAAGTTGTGAACTTTATGATTGAAGTCAATGAATTTTTATGACTATATGGATTTATGTGAAAAGAATCATAGATATGAATTGAGAATTAAATGAACATGAAAGGCTAAGATCATGATAAGAAAGTCTGTGAGACTCTAAGAAGAATTATGAGCTGAGAGTGCTCAATTGGAAATTGTGAACTTGAAATTGAAATGAAAGAGTAGCTAAGTCTCCCCCGGCAGTGAAATGAAATGATATTGAAAAGAAGACCAAGGTTGGTCATGTGTAAATGAAATGATAAGTCCGGTTTGGTGGAGAGGCTAACTCTAGAGCTTTGATTTTGATTCATGATTCTAATAATTTTAGCACATAGTGAGGAGGTGATAAAAGTGAGAGAAAAACATGAGTATGAGAACTAGAGTTTACGGTGCGGGTGTGTGAGCCGCAGAATGCATGCTTGATGAGTCAAGACATGGCGCGGGCACAACTCAGAATGATCGGACTCTAGTCACACTTGTGGGATGTTTGGTGACTGCAAGAGGATCGTGTTCAGGGAGGAGACTTGAATTGCCACAGAATGCATGCTTGATGAGTCAAGACATGGCGTGGGGTTCCCCTCCAGGGTCCAGTGCACGAGCTTGTACTCATAGACCATTTAAGATACTCACCGTAATTGCAGAAGTAGAGTAAATCATGGCGAGGGATTGAACCCTATAAAAATGAAGAACGATTAAGAGGCTTGCCCTCGGACCTATGTAGTATGGAATGCATAGAATTCGAACAAGTGCGCATTAGTGTCATATAAATTAAATAATTGCATTAAGGATCAAGTGCACAATCACGACACGACATCATTAAAAGTTCCCTTTTGATTTATATTCTTATTATGAACAAGTTTGTGATTTGTTAAGAAATGAGATTCGTTATACTGTTTCTGGCATAGAGAGGATGGCCATGTATAACTATCGTCGGTTGAATAAACTGACGTACCCACAGTTTTGTATGCAGGATGAATTACATGTAAAGAGGAATGGATGCATAAAGATTTTATCATGTTGTTGTACATTCATGTAAATGTTGTATATTTTGCTTCCGCTATGCAAATGTAAATGTAATATGATGTAAACTCTGATGTAAAAAGAAAAGTTTGAATTTCCTTGTAAAATTGTACTCAAAGAAAGTGAAAAGATCTTGTAGAACATCTCGAATTCAGTGATTTGGGATTCGGGGCGTTACATCTAGGATGAGAGTAGGAGTTATAAAAACTACCCACAACCAAATAACCACCATGCCATGACTACCACTCAAATTTTGAGTTTTCCCTCCAAAGATCACTACCGGCCTAGCACTTTTGTGCATGTTGCACGTGTACGTGCAATACACGTGCATGCCATTTGATCCAAAAAGTTGTACATTAAATTTTGTACAAAAATAAAATAGTATTAAAATTGTCTTCTACATGCCAAGTTAAATAAAAAAAATAGATTAATCCATGGGCTTTAGTTTTGGGCCAAAATAGTTATTTTAAAATAAAATAAATAAAATACATTTTGGGCTTTAAGAAAAAGGCTTTTTAATCTAATTAAAATAAGACTTTTGTATAAAATAATTTGAAAACACATATTTAAATATTTATACACTTCATAATAAAAATAATCATAAGATTTAATTCAACCAAAATATTGCACGTGCACACTACGTGCCAAATAAAATAATTTTTTCATTAATTGAAAAAATCAGGGCATTACAGGGTAGGTCAACAAGAAGGTCTTTATGGTTATTTAGGATGTGTCGCATAATTGTACCCGTGCCATCACCCCTCTTGAATTTGTATTGCTTAGAACATGTTTTATAAACTTTCAAACCTATACCCAGAGTTTCTTCGTCCGGGATAAAATCGTAAAACTTATGCCAATCACTACTTTCCCCTCTACTTTTCCTACCACTAGGGGGTTGTGTTGTTTCGGTTGGTTGTTGTTGTTGTTCTTCTTCTAATTGTATGTCTCCTACAAACTCATTGTGTGTACCCTATTGTTGGATAGGAGGATCATGGTACTCTTCGACGGACTCACTATGTGGGACAATTGGTGGCCTACGGGAAGTGCCGGTGGAATCTTGTCCACTTTGGCTACGACCGCTACCGCGTGATCTAGACATGTTTATATGTAGTAGTGTATGTAAAAAAAAACTACACAATGTAGGGGCGATAAGTTAGAAAAAAAATCTAGAAAACAAGATGGTTGAGAGAGAGAAGATAAAAAAAACAACAAACAAATAAGATATCAAAAAATTATAACTACAAAAAAAATATAAATAGAAGAAGAGGGATATGAAATTTTGATAGCGTTTACCGTGGATACACGTATATAAAAAATCCGTAAAAATAAAAAAAGAAGTAGAAGTAGAAATCCGAAATTGAAGACATGAGGAGAGCTTGGAGAAGAGTTGAAGACTTGATCACTTGGAAGGGGTTGAAGACTTGAAGACGTTGTTGAATTTTGAGTTCGATACGATCGGAATTTGATCGTGTATATGTCTTGCTACCTTTTTTTTTTCCAATTGTTCACAAATTGAAATTAATTGAGTAATAATAGTAGAGAGAGTAAGAGAGTAAGGTGTTAATTTTTTTTTGGGATTTTGGAGGTATTTATAGGGAGAAAAAAAAAAAAAAAAACACAAACAAACACAAAAAACGTCTAAAAGAGCCGTTACTCGGCTCTGTTGTACAATAGTAGCCATTGGGGATTTTTTTTGACCCGTTGGACCCGCGGGCCAACGTTTGACCCGACGGGTCAAACGGTTCGCAACCTGCGGATTAACGGGCCGGGTTCAATGGGTTGAATTCACTTAATTCGCGACCTGGGTTGACCCGTTAACGTTAACGGGTTCGACCCGAACCCGAACTGCCATTTCGCGGGCCGGGTTAATCGAGTGGGTCGCGGGTCGCGGGTCGACCCAACCCGTTTGCCATCCATAGGTGATGCCATCCTCCCCATCTCTGTCACTTTTGCTGATGCCCTCAAACCTCACCCTCCTCTGAGTTCCTCATCGATACCTTCATTTGTTTCGGCTCTAGCATTTACGGAAGGTAGTGCCAAGGTGCCCTCTTTTGTCTCTTGCGCTAAACAATGAAGAGGAGGTTTCTCTGGAAGAGGGGGGAATATGGGCGGTTTCGCTGGAAAACGCTCCTGGTCTTATAAGAGAGGTGAGTCTTCTCAGTTGACCTCTCACCCTACTCCTCCGAGTAAATCCTCTAATCTGGTTTGGAGAAATCCAAAGATGCATTCTTTTGGTCTACTTCCCACGCCCCCCACTATTCCTTCTTCAGCTGTGCCTTCTCAAGATAGAGCTATCATTCTCGTTAAAGAGCTTAACAGTCTTTGTCTCTAAGCCTCTTCCCCCATCTGATGCGCCACTCACTGCTGACCGGGACCATTCCATTCCTCCATCCTAACTACCTTCAGTTTCGGGTGATTGGAATGTCTAGTGCCCTAACCCCCACTTCCAGGCTGAATGGGATCATTACAAAAGAGAATGCCCCTTTTGCTTCTCCCCGCCTCCTTAACCTATTGGCAAAGGATCATCCTCATCCTCCGTCACTATGCATCTTATGGATTGGGAAGCAAATGATCTTCTATTACAAGAAGAGTTTGAGGCTCTTGCTTCCACTCAACCGAGCAAGGTATTCACTTACCTCAGGGTTCTCCTTTCACATATTATCATTTCTTTCAATAACTGTACTATTATCTCGTTTCATTTATAACCGCAATTCTTTTCCTCTGCTCTTAGTTGTTTTCGCTCATTTGTTACGGAACATTCATTCTCATTTTTTCAGTCTTTGCTTGATCTACCCTCTTCAACCCCCACACCATCATAATGTTCTTCTCTATAGTTTGCAACTTGCCAGCTCGGATACTGGTACTTGCTCTACACTTACTTCTTCTCCCCCCATGAGTCACACCCAGGAATCCTCTGATTATGATCAGGATTTTCCTGAGGCTACCACTCTCTCCGTGTCTCTTTCCGTTCCTTCTTTACCTGCTCTCTCGCTCTCCCTCTTCCTCTACTAGGAATTGTAATTTTAAGTTTAGAGGTGCGCCGGTTATCCAATCCATCGCACGCATTAAGGCGAAGCGATCCTCATCCATATATGTCGGAGCTAAGGCCTCCTTAATTGCACAGATTAGAGATTTAGAGGTCTCACAGGTTCTGGATGATATCTCTTTGGATGCGCCCTTGGAATCTGTTTATCAAGTGCATTTCTATGTCTTATCGAACGATGAAATTCGTCACCTTGCTGCTGACATGGGCATTTATAATTGACTCATCTTCTACTTCTCCTTTTGACTCGATTAATTCGCTTGAATCCGCTCATGCTCTTGTGTTTAATAGTTTAAATGATTAGCTGCTCTTGGAATATCAGGGGCTTGGGTAGCTCCTACAAATGCAAAGCTATTTACGAATTAATTCTTTCTTCGAAATGTGATATTCTTACTATTCAAGAGTCAAAACTTGACTGTCTCCCGGTCTCGGTCATGATGGCCTTTGGAGGCAAACTCCTTACTCACTGATTAGCTTGGGCACAGTTAATTCTTGTGGTGGTATTCTCCTCGGGTTCAAACCCTTTCTCCTTAAGTTAGTGTCGGTTCTTAAATTGAAATCCTTCTTAGTTATGGAGCTTGTTTGGATTGAATTCAATACTTCTATTACGGTGGTCTCTGTTTACGGTCCGTCCATGATGGATCTCATGAATGTTTTTTTGGACGAATTTAAGTCCTTCAAAGGCGAGATTAATGGGTTTTGGATTTTTTATGGCGACTTTAATGTCACCAGATTTTCTCATAAAAGATTGGGTAATTCTGCTCGCTCTCAAGATTCCTGTCTTTTTTACGATTGTATTTGCTCCTTCATCTTACTGACCTTCCCATTAATGGTAGATGTTTCACTTGGTCTTTCCATCGACTCAGTCCTTCGATGGCCAAACTCGATCGCTTTCTTGTCTCTCCTGATTGGATATTCACTTTTCATGATTCTTTTGTTCAGGCTCTACCTCCTTCATTCAAACTTTAACTTTTCCAAACCTTTTGGATTCTGTTTCGAAAATTTCTTGTTAGAGGACTAAATTTTTTATAATATGATCACTCAATGTCTCTCTTCAGTTGTGGGTTCTTTCAGCTTAGCCCGTCTCCTTAAGATTCACTCTGTTAAACATGGTTTTAAGCTTTGGCGTACATCTAGATTTGGTGACACTAACCGCAAATGTTAATTTCTTAATGTCATCCATATTATTGATCAGAAAGAGAGGGGTCTCATCTCTTTAGATGATAGAAAGGCTAGTGCTGAGTGCAAATCTGAGTATGCCTTCTTATTGTACTAGGACCATATCAAATGGTTGCAACGTGCTAAGATTAAGTGGCTTAAGGATGGGGATTGTAACGCCTGCTTTTTCTATCAATTTGTCTTTCGTAGGCAGAGAATTAATCACATCACCTCCATCTCTAATAATGGTGTGGAACTCCGTTCCTTGGACCAAATCCATTGGTCCTTTCTGGACTTTTATGAGAATCTTATGGGTTCATCGACGAACCACCCGTTCCGTCCCAACTGGGATTACCAATACGGCTCTGATAATTTTATTCTCTCGTCTTTGGAGTTCCTTTTCTCTCTTGATGAAATCAAAATTGCGGTCTTCACTTTGAGCAACGATTCTACTCCTGTACTTGATGGCTTCCCATCCTTCTTTTTCCAAAAATTTTGAGATATACTCAAAGATGATTTACTCCTGATGTTTTTTGATTGATTCCATGGCTCCTTTTCTTTTACCAAATTAACTATGCTCATATTGTTCTCATCCCCAAGATTATTGGTGCTAATTCGGTCTCCGCTTTCCGACCCATTAGTTTACTTAATGTTTCTTTCAAGATCATCATGAAAGTTTCTGCCAATAGATTAAGCCTGGTCATCTCCCCTTTGATTGACGATGCTTAATCTGGTTTTGTGAAAAATAACTTCATTTTGGATAGCATTGCCACAGCTCAAGAGATCATCTCTGGTTGCCACCAAATTGGAAGGTATTCTTTTGAAGCTTGAGTCTGAAAAAAACTTATAATAATGTTTGTTGGGGCCTTTCTTTTCGATATTTTTGTCCATAGAGGCTTTGGTCTAAAATGGATTTCCTGGATTAAGTTTAGCATGTTCACTGGCATTTCCTCTGTTATTGTTAATGGTATTGAAGGGCATAAGTTCCAATGTAAACGGGGCCTCCGTCAAGGTGATCCCATTTCCGCCATACTTTTCATTCTTGTCGCAGATGTTTTCAGCATAATGCATCTTGTTGCTGGTAATGCTCACCTTGACCATTGTATGGATATTAAGGTATTTTACAATATAAAGTAGTAAACTTTAGGGTATTTTTTGATAAATTAGCTTGGAAAATACCCTTTTTTTTTATTACAACATATTTGAAGAAGATGAGGGAAGGAGAGAGAGGATACTTCCGTCCAAAATTAAGGAAAAAGATAGCTTAAGTGATGCAACTAAACATTGAGAGTTTCTTGATTATTTTGGAGACGATTGGGCTGCTTATTGATGTTTAATCAAAAAGATATTTTGCAAGATTTAAAATTGTTTTTCTCGTTAGTTTTCTTGCATTTTTTTGGGAGTCATAAGCTATAAGAAATTTCCTGACGTGTTTCCTTAATTTCTTGCTATATGAATGGATTGCCTCTCCAAATCAGATTAGCCAATAGTCTCGCCAACATCAAGAAAGAAGAACAACGGCTTAGAGCATGGTGTGCGACTGCTAGGGTCAAGAGTGACCGACCATCGGAATACCAACTCCTCGAAGAACTCTACAAACGATGGCCAATGAGGATATATCGGGAGTGGGTTGTTAAGAAGATGTGCCATCTCCAATTCTTTGTTTCTTTTCCCTCTCCAGAGAAGATATCAGAGATTGCTCAGATGGGAATCATTGATTTTGGATATTTACAGTCCAGTTTAGTCAATGGTCCCCAACATTTGGGGCGGATCTTCCTCAGGGGGAGATATTTTGGATTTGGATCCACAACGTCCCCCCTCCATTGTTGGAGGAGAGAGGCATCAGAGGAGATTATCTCCGACTTCGGGACCAAAGTTGAAATCGACCTTAAAACACTCAGAAATTCGAATATTATCTCAGCTAGGGTTCAAATCAGAATCCCCGACATCGGAAGAATGCCAAGATTCGCAAAGCTCTTCACTTTCGAGGATGCATACATCATTTGCTTCGTGCTTAAGGCAAAGGTGGACTCCAATGCTATGTTAGGGACTGCAATGCAGGCCCGGCCCAAGCATAAAGCAACCCAAGCCCTAGCTTTAGGCCTAAAAAAACTAGGTCTTTTTAGGCCTAAAAAATATATATCTAAAGAGTAATTAATGAAGGCCTCCTCCGGCTCTTCATTTTCTACATAACGTTCTAATCTACTCTTAACTCTTCTTCTATTTAATTTTACTCTGAAGTCTGAACCAACTCAGTAAACAACAACTTTTCATCTTCTACAATTCTACACTTCTACCCTGTCCCTGTTCATCTTCAAGACTTCATCTTCTACCAAACTTCATCTTGGAATTGTATGAGTTCCAAGGATTCGAGGTTTCAGCACAAGGTTTCTTTCTGCAGTAGGGATCCACTTGCAGCAGCGATTCCGCTGCCGTCCGCGAAGAATGGAGGAGGCGGAGGGTTTGCGAGTAAATTAGGACTTATTTTGGGAGGGATACTTGGTGGTGTGGCTATTTTAGGACTGCTTGTGTTTTTGGTGTTTATGAAGGCCAAGTCGGAGAATGCCACCAAGAGTATGAAACTGCCGAAGCCAGTTGTGCTGAAAGCTGCGGTTCAGGTGGCTCCGAGAATGCCTACTGCAACAAGTGAGTGTGTGTGTGTCTTGGTTTATCATTGAGTTGATGATGATTTTTCCACAAGTGTGTTTTGAACTGTAAAAATGTTACTTGTGTGTGTGTGTGTGTGTGCGTGCGTGTGTGTAGGGCATATGTCTCAAGCAGTGAGGATCGGTACGCTGGGGCTGACCCCTTACCGGGTTTTCACCATGGAGGGGCTCAACGAAGCAACCAACGGGTTTGATCCCATAAGTTTCATATATGAAGGTCCTCAGGGAAAGGTACTATATTTTCCATGCTATCTGATCTCTGTGTATGTAGAGAAGCAATTAGATGCTATCTATAGTTTTGTGGCAATTGTTTAGATAGCTCTGCTTAGAACCTAAGCTAGTAGTATTTTCAACTCCAATTACAAGGGGAAAAAAGAAATTGCAGGAGTTTTGGTAGGAGATATCATATAAGATCATATGATGACATTTGCTAGTTAAGCAAAATGAATTATCTCTTCTTCAATGCAATGTTAAAAGTAGTAAAAAATAATTTCTCTCAAAAGAACAGTAAATGAGCAATTATTATTAGTATTTATGGTTTAAAAGGGTTAACGAACATTCATCATAGACGTGGGCCAAACCCAATCTGGTTAGTTTCCAAATGTAATGATCGCCTACCAAACGGCCTGCATATTATCAAATAGGTGACTAAGATTTGCCCACTCATCTCTATCTTATGAGTCATCGGTTATGGAAATTTTTGCTAAAAAAATTGCTATTGAAATGGATATAGAACCCAAGTTTCGTGAAAAACGTGTTATTCGTAGAAAGAAACAATTTGATGAGAGCACGGACAATGAAGTTTTAAATTCTCCTGAAGAATCATTTAAAACTGAATACTTCTTGTACACAATAGATCAAGCAATTATTTCATTCCAAAGTAGATTTGAACAATTTAAAATATATCAAGATATTTTTGGTTTTCTATTTAGTATTGAGAATTTAAGGTTATTGGAAATTGAAAATTTAAAAGAAAATTGTCTTAACCTTGAACAATCATTGAAACATAACGACAACTCAGATATTGTTGGGTTAGATTTATTTTTAGAACTGAAAATTTTAAGAGAAATTATACAAGTGGAAAATGATACACCAATTGACATACTTAATTATATTAAAAGATTTGATTCTTTTCCAAATGCATATATTGCTTATAGAATAATGTTAACGATTCCCATAACTGTTGCTTCAGCGGAAAGAAGTTTTTCAAAACTAAAATTAATAAAATCTTATCTAAGATCAACAATGTCTCAACAAAGATTAAATGGATTGGCTTTATTATCAATTGAAAAAGAAATGTTGAATGAAATTGATTACAATAATATAATAAATGATTTTGCATCTCAAAAAGCCCGAAAGATAACATTTAAATAAAAATATATTAATTTTAACAAAATATTATTATAAGCTTTTAAAAAGCCTCATTCCAGAGTTCGCTTTAGGCCTCAGTAAGTGTTGGGCCGGCCCTGGTAACTTCACCAGCTCCTCTGCCAATCAACCCCCAATCGCCGATTGGGTCCTCGAATCGTCGATTGATGGTGCTCATGAGATCGAAATAGCTCATAGAGAGCTTATCCGAGCCACTGAGGAGGTTGAACATCGCTGAAGATCACCAGATAAGACAACCATCACTAGAAGTTTGGATGGCTAGGATCTTAGATCCAAATCTGAGGGCCCAGAGGGATCCGAAAAAGTGAGTCAAAGTCTGGAGGCTCTTGCTCAGAAACTACTAGACTTAAATATGATAAAAGCAAAAAGCCCTATAGCAAAAGCAAAATTGATTGGGAAAGCGGTGGTGGCTGCAACCACCGCAAGGAAAGGCTTGCCTATAATTGTTAAATGGACTGGGAAGGAGGGCAGAGGTTATTGTCAGAGCTCAGAGCTCATAGAGCAAAGCTCTGGAAAGGAGAAAGATGAAAGCAAGTCTTTTCGAAGAAGAAACTGATGGAACTGCGTTGATTCCCAGGACCACGGATTGGTGTGCGTATCGATCATAAAAGCTTAACAGATTTAATACGTGATCTAATCCTTTATAGCGGAATCTAGGGTTCACGAATTATACCTGCGATGAGAAGAAGACGATAGTTTCTAGCAACCTTGAGCCGTCAACGACCCCAAGATCTTCTGCACGTATTCCTTCCTCGGGTTGGACGTCGTGTGGGCGACGGTTTACCAACCTTTCTTCTCTTTGGCTGACCTCTCTTTCTCTCCTTACGTGAATCACGAATTTAGAGAAAACTTCTTATCTCTGATAATGATGATGACGGCCAGAGAATAGAGGATATATATATAAGGCTACGGCAAGGACCATGAGGAGAAATTAGGGTTAGGTCTCCTAACGAATCTGGGTATCCCGTGTTCAGCCCGAACACACAACCCAGGCCCATTAACAATAGCTCGGTCCACTAAAGAGCTATTGTTGCACTACCTTCTTAATCCCAAATTATATTTATGGTCTCCTTTTATTATATGCTCGTTCAGCTCCCCATGTTAAGATATCGAATGTCCGTCGATCAAATTAAGTTACTGACAACTATATTGATCAACATCTTTTATCCTTAAGTAGTACCACTCAACTTTATTTGACATGTCGGATGTAATCCACCTGCAGGGTTTACATGACAATCCTTATGAGCTCCTTAAGGGGACATCATCAACCCGACGTATCGCGACATGGATTCCTTTTACAATCAACAGCCCATCATACATACAATGCTATTACCCAATTCATAGAGGTTGTTGATCCATAATGAATCTCTCTTTTATGAGTCAAAGTAATGCACACTGCATATACATGTCTGTTATTATATCTGGATTAAGAGCATAAGCATCCATAATAACAGAGGTGTTTGTTCTCTTTTGTAGTCAGTACAAAGAGAACAACCTCAAGTGGTCCTGTTCAATACACACAAAGTGTACTAGTGTAAACCTATAGTCAAGATAGACTAATACCAGATTACACTACAACCTTTCCAATGGATTGTCCAAGTCCGTCTAGGTTGTGAACTATTTATATATTCCATAGGGAACTGATAATATGATCTTCTGTGTGTCACCTCACACCATATTATCAACTTTATAGAATATCAGATACTTGCATTAATATTATAATAAACACAATATGCAAACATATGCCCATATGATTCTCATTCAAAAAAAATAAGAAAATAAAGTTAATACAAAAGTGATGCTTTCAGTATATAACCCTAACAATCTCCCACTTATACTCAAAGCATTGCTTTTCAGTATACTGTTACAAATCTCCCACTTATACTTAAAGCCATGCTGCTACGCATCTGACTCCCATTCCCTCAACATGACTATCAAAAGCCTTAGCTGGTAAGCTCTTAGTGAAGGGATCAGCTAGGTTGTCTGCTGATGCTATCTTGATCACAACAACTTTTCCTTTCTTTACGAAATCTCGTATCAGGTGGTACTTACGTTCAATGTGTTTACCTGTCTTATGGGCTCGTGGTTCCTTCGAATTTGCAACTGCACCACTATTATCACAATAAAGTGTAATAGCCTTAGGCAAATTAGGTACCACATCCAAGTCCAATAGGAAGTTTCTGAGCCAAACCGCTTCTTTGGCTGCCTCAGAGGCTGCCACATACTCGGCTTCCATGGTAGAATCAGCAATACATTTTTGCTTGATACTCCTCCATATAGTGGCTCCACCTCCCAAAGTAAATACATAACCTGAGGTTGATTTCCTGGAATCCCTATCTGACTGAAAATCTGAGTCTGTATACCCCAAGACAACTAAACTATCTGCCTGGTAAACTAGCATGTAATCTTTAGTCCTTTTCAGGTACTTCAAAATATGCTTTACGGCAGTCCAGTGCTCTTGTCCCGGGTTAGACTGATATCTGCTAACCATGCCAACGGCAAAGCAGATATCTGGTCTCGTACATAGCATTGCATACATTAAGCTGCTTACTGCTGAAGCATAAGGAACTGCTTTCATGTTCTCTATCTCTTTAGGTGTCCTCGGACACTGCTCCTTTGATAGGGCAATTCCATGCCTAAAAGGTAAGAAACCTTTCTTAGAATTTTGCATGCTAAAACGAGTTAGTATAGTATCGATATAGGAAGCTTGGGACAAGCCCAACATCCTTTTCTTGCGATCTCGTAGAACTTTGATCCCAAGGATGTGACCTACTTCTCCCAAGTCCTTCATATCAAACTGTTTGGATAACCATACCCTTACTTTAGATAATACCTTCACATTGTTTCCAATGAGCAAGATGTCATCCACGTAAAGTACTAGGAATACCACTCCGTTTCCGTCACACTTTTTTTATACACACGATTCATCTTGACATTGATCAAATCCATAGAATTTTATCACCTGATCAAAACATATGTTCCAAGATCTGGAAGCTTGCTTAAGTCCATAAATGGACTTCTTGAGCTTACAAATAAGATGCTCTTGGCCCTTTTTAATGAACCCGTCTGGTTGCTTCATATAGATGTCTTCCTCAAGACTTCCATTAAGGAAAGCTGTCTTGACATCCATTTGCCAAATCTCATAATCAAGATGAGCTGCAATAGATAAAAGAATCCGGATAGACTTAAGCATGGCTACTGGCAAAAAAGTTTCCTCATAATCGATACCCTCTCTTTGAGTAAAACCTTTTGCAACAAGCCGAGCTTTAAAGGTTTCAACCTTACCGTCTGATCCTCTTTTTCTCTTATAGACCCACTTGCATCCAATGGCTTTTACACCAATAGGTGGTTCTACAAGCTCCCAGACTTGATTAGAATCCATAGATTCTATTTCAGATATCATTGCTTTTTGCCAAGACTCTGCATCTTTATCTTGGAGTGCTTCATTGTAGGTACAGGGATCATAATCTTGTTCCTCAGGGACAAAGTCTGACGACTCTCCCAAGAACATATATCTATCAGGTTGTATCACAACCCTCCCACTACGACGAGGCACTATCGGTTGTGGTGTAACATTTGTGACACGTTGTGCAGTTACTGGTGGTACATCCTGTTGTACTGTTGGTACTGAAGTATTTGGCGTCTCACCTCTCAGTTCTTCTAGAACAGCTCTACTTATGGGTTTATGGTTCATCACATAGTCTTCCTCTAAGAATCGAGCATTGGTGCTTACAATGACCTTCTGATCCTTAGGACTATAAAATAAACCTCCTTTCGTTCCTCTTGGATAGCCTACAAACAAGCGTACTTCTGTACGAGATTCCAACTTATCGGCTTTCCCATTCAGCACGTGTGCTGGACTACCCCAAATCCGAACATGTTTCAGACTAGGCTTACGCCCAGTCTACAGTTCTGTGGGAGTAATTGGTACTGACTTAGAAGGAACCAAGTTCAAAATATAAGCTGCAGTTTCTAAGGCATATCCCCAAAACGAATCTGGTAAATCTGAATAACTCATCATTGATCTAACCATCTCCATAAGAGTCCTATTCCTTCTTTCTGCTACACCATTCTGTTGGAGTGTTCCAGGTGCTGATAATTGGGATGTAATCCCAGCCTCTGACAAATAGTCCCTAAACTCCCCAAAGAGATACTCGCCACCACGATCTGAACGTAATGACTTGATACATTTTCCATAACGTTTCTCCGTTTCTGCCTTGTACTCTTTGAATTTCTCAAAGCACTCAGACTTACGGCGCATCAAATAAATATATCCATACCTTGAATAATCGTCAGTAAATGTGACAAAATATTCAAAGCCACCTCTAGCCTGGACAGTCATGGGCCCACACAAATCAGAATGAACCAATTCCAACACATCTTTGGCCCTATACCCCTTTGCCTTGAAAGGCCTTTTGGTCATTTTACCTACCAAGCAGGATTCACAGACTGGTAGTGCCTCCACTTCCAATGAACTCAAAGGTCCATCTTTAACCAGTTTTTGAATCCTTCTTAGGTTAACATGCCCCAATCGCAAGTGCCAAAGATATGTTTGGTTCATACAAGAAGGTTCTTTTCTCTTATTTATGTTAGAAGACATATTATTCATTTCCATAAGTTGCATCGTGGGCGAAATAGGATTAATGACATATAGATTATCAACCAATGCACCAGAACAGATAAAATGCCTATTTTTTCTAATAACAATATTGTCATTAAAATAAACTGAATATCCATCCTTAACTAGCATGGAAACAGAAATTAAATTCCTTCTAAGTGAAGGTGCATAAAGACAATCTCTCAATGTCAAAGACTTATTTCTACTAAAGGATAAAATAACATCTCCTATTGCAACGGCCGCTACTCTTGTAGCGTCACCCATAAACAAGCATATCTCTCCATCACTGAGCCGTCTGGTTTCCTGGAACCCCTGCAATGTATTGCAGACATGATTAGTGGCTCCTGTATCTACACACCAGGTGCCGGTAGATAACACCGCTAAACATGTTTCAACAACTAGTAAATGAGATATACCTTCTTTGTTCTCTTGTTTGAGAAGTGGACAGTCAGTCTTCCAATGTCCTGACCCTTTGCACTTGAAACACTTGCCTTTCGGCTTTTCACAGCGCCTTGAGGTCCCATGCCATTCTTTGCTGAGTTTACTTGTTTATGAACTTTCTTCTTCTTACCACCTTTCGGCTTAGAAGTAGAGTCCTTTTCAGTCACATAAACATGGGCATTCTGCTTGAAGAGAGCTTCAGCATCCTGTAGTTCTTTTGCAAGTTCTGCCAAACTATACAACCTTTTGTTCATGTTGTAATTAAGGCAAAACGAGTCAAAACTTTTAGGCAGAGTTCCGAGAATGATATCGACCTGGGTGTTCCAAAAAGAGGGTGAATTTTTTTGAATGTTTTTACTAATTAAAATCTCTCTTAAATGCTCTTCATCTATGAAAATCTTTGATACAGGAAGTATTAAATTAGGGGGGAGTATTTATATACTTTATTCTTTATTTTCAATATTCAAAGGCATGTTTTGTTCGCACCAAAAGGTAGAGATTGTTGACTCCTAGTTTGGTGTGCACAAAACGTGCTTACATATACTAATAAGTTTCAATTAGGATGTTCAGATTTTCAGGAATGAATAAAATCAATAAGAGATTCAAAGAGATTCAAAAATAAGCAAAGAAAGAATGCAATAAAGAAAAATTACAAAATCAAGCAAAAGATTGCAAAATCAAGCAAAAGAAGAAGTTATTCAAAAAGAGTACATGTTGATTAGTGCCCAAGAAAGCCATCAAGGTCAATTTTTGCTATTCCATATATGTGAGATTTTATATATATTTGATTGATTATTGATTGATTAGTATATGACAATAATATAAAGTGGTTTCGTCAGCATCAACACGATTGCGTTCGACCGTACGACACTGTCGGTCGACCGCTCATCGCAGTTAAAATGATGAGACAATCGACCATTCATCTTTCGACTTTTCGATTAAAAGATAAACGATCGACTGTCCCTTTTTGCGGTCGACCGTACCTCGTGCAGATTTCTTTTTTGGAATGTATCATTTCTATTTTTGAGAGATACACTTTCTAATCTATATATTTGGACGAACCCACGGTGTATTTTTTACCTATTCCTTTGAGAAAAATCTTCTGAACTAATCAATTTAACAATCAATCCGAGTGTGTGATAATTATTTGTTTTCTTCAGTCATGATCATTAAAGATCTTGAGTTTTTCTTTTCTTCCACTTCGGTGAGATTGACGAGGCTTGTCTTAGAAGTCCTGTGGGTGTAATAGGTCTCTCGGCTTAAATCCGAGAATCACTGTATAAGGGTTTGAGTATAGTGAAACGCTTGTGGCGGAGAAGTGCTACAAGTAGGTGGTGTGGACGTAGACCTGGTGGTCGAACCATGTTATATCACTGCGTCACATGTGCATGCTGTGTTTGTTTTCTCTATCTCTTCTTATTTATTTTGCAACTTAATTTTAAATTTTTAATTTTCGCACAATCACCCTATTCACCCTTAGGGTGATGGTTTACAGATAATTTAATTCGTTAACAAAATCAAACATTGTGATAAAGCCTGTGGCTTGGCTCCAACTGGAATCTTGAAAATAACCATAAAATAAAACTTGGATTTTGGTTCACCCAGCACCTGCATTTTGAAAAAGAATTAAAAACCTTTGATTGGTAGTGAATAACGAAGCTGCTAACTTAGTGGTAAAGCACCTATTGAACGAAACCAATTTTTTTCTCTTCATCCATTACCTGTATTTCAATGAGTTTTATTTGAGCTAACCACATGAAACATGAGGGAAAATGGCATCCATTAACTGCATCCACAATAACAGTTTGGGAACATGATAGCACTTAGTTGACAGCATTGATTAAAATGAAAATTTTATTTTGGTTTGGTAAAACAAGTTCTTAGCTCGTAAAGCAAATAATCTATATATTGTGTTTTAGTCTAGTGATGTTGTGATATATACAGTAAATTGTGTCCATAAAAACACCGTAAAACTTTGTTTACTCTATTTCCGCAGGTTCATATTGTTGGAAATATTTTTTGGCATATTTTTCGGGCCGGATTCCGGTGGGCTCCAGCCACCGGAGGCGCCGAAAAGTGATTGGATTACGTTCCTCTCGTCGAGTACTATTCCGTAATGTACTCATTTGTCAAAAACGAATTCCATAAGAATAAGAAATGTTGGTCCAAAGTTGGGTACTCGAAATGTACTAACTTGAAAATTTGAAAAAAATGGATAGTCCCACATTGGAAGATGGGAAAGATTTCTTTAGTATATAAGCTAAAAAATGAACTAAAGGGCGAAGCCCTGGGGTTACCACTAACGTATAGTGGAGAGAGAACCTAGACAAAATTACAAACACACACACGTGCCCGCCCGCCCCCGGCTTGGCACTATTTTTTTTGCCCCGCTCCAATTTTTTTCCGCTGGATCTAGTTTTTGAGGCATTTGAAATTCTGTAACTGGTGCCATTATTCTGTAACAGCAGAATAATGGATCCATCAGTTACGATTTTGGAACCATTACTTTGCTGTTACAGAGTAATGGACAATTACTCTGCTGTTACAGAGTAAATGGATCCATGATCCATCTATTACGCCCTCATCACCCATAAGACCCTGTAATTTTGTCTGCCAGAGACACAGTTTTTTGCACTTCATAATCTTCTTCTTCTTCTTCCTCTGAGTCTGAGAGTAGCTCAACACAGCTACTAGTTTGCTGATATCTATGAAGCTAGGGTGATGCTCTTCAAGGAAAGGTAATGTACAGTTGTATCTTGCGAGGCAATTCGTCAACTACCGTCACACTACGAGGCGAATTTTGCTTTAAGGACAGAGATCTTAATCTCGACTCTGTATTAAAGTGTCTGGTTTGTTCTTTCATTCCTGTAATTGTAGTTCTTCACAAACATTGTTAGGAATTTCCTATTTTATGATATTCGAGTTCTAACAATCTTAAAGCAAAATTTTTCCTCTATTCTAATAGTTTTTGTGAAGATTCTTTACAGGTACTGTTATCATTTCGGGAAAAAAATAACTAACAGTTGAATTTTAACTGTTTTAGAAAAAAAATAGAAAACACACAAAATGAGAATGTCAGTGGAGTGCTCAGTGCTCAAACACCAGTGACCCAGAATGTGACTGCATAATCGGTTGCGGCACAAACGGTCATTCTGTCCACACATATAACTGTGGGAGAAAAACCAGAAAAGTTCAATGGAACTGGATTCAAGAAGTGGCAAGGGAAGATGCAACTCTACCTGAAGACCTTGAAGCTGGACAGGTTTCTCATTGAAACTGCCCTTATGCTGGCACCTATGGATGCGCACTCCGATGCTGCGGTTGATGCATGGACTTAAGGTGACTATTTATGCAGAAATTACATCCTGAACGGCTTGGTAGACCTGCTCTACAATGTGTATTGTGTCTTCAAGACTTCCAAACTTCTGTGGGGGTCTTTGGAGAAGAAGTACAAAATGTAAGATGCCGGCTCCAATAAGTTTGTAGTTGGCAAAATTCGGACTACAAGATGGTTGACTCCAAGACTATTGTGAGTCAAATTCGGAAACTGCAGGTGATAATGCACAAAATAGCTGCAGAGAACATGATGCTGTGTGAACCATTCCAGATTGCAGCGTTCATTGAGAAGCTTCCACCTGGATGGAAGGACTTCAAGAACTTCCTTAAGCACAAGCGAAAGGAGATGTTTCTTGAGAACCTGATTATCAAGTTGCGGATTAAAAAGGAGAATTGCAAGGCTGACAAGTCCTATGGAAATCAGTCCATAGAAATGGCCAACATAGCGGAGCACGAACAGAAGGGTAAAAAGAGGAAGTTCTTGACACAGGTTTCGAGCAAAAAACCTGCCGCAAAGATGTTTGCTGAAAAATGCCACAAGTGTGGTAAGCTGGGGCACAAAATCTCTGACTGCCGCAGCAAGGATAACAACCGTACTGGAACTGGTCAGACAAAAGGGAATTACAAATCCCATGCGCACATTATTGATAACCTGTCCACTGGTCTCTCTGACTTGGACCTCTGTGTTGTTGTATCGGAGGTCAATCTGGTGGGGAGCAATCCACGTGAGTGGTGGTATGATACTGGGGCCACCAGGCACATCTGCTCGGACAAGGATATGTTCACTTCATACTAGAAGTGCAACAAGAATGAACAGTTGTTCATGGAGAATTCTTCCACCTCCAAGATTGAAGAAACAGGGAAGATAGTGCTGAAGATGACTTTTGGCAAGGAACTAACACTAACCAATGTGTTGCATGTTCCGAATATTCGAAAGAACCTGGTCTTGGGATCTTTGCTAAGCAAGAATGGATTTAGGGTCGTTCTTGCATCTGATAATTTTGTACTTTCAAAGAATGGGGTGTACTTGGAAAAAGGGTATGTTAAGACTTTTCAAATTCAATGTAATGACAGTTATCCCAAAATATGTTGTTCCTGTTGTTTCCAAAATTAATAAAATTAATCATGTTGCTTATGTTGTTGAGTCTTCTTCTGTTTGACATGAAAGACTAGACCATATTAATTTCAATTCTCTGCGTAGATTAATTAACATGAATTTACTACCAAAATTTAAGGTAGACAACTGCAACAAATGTGAAGTTTGCACATAGGCTAAACTCACTAAAACTCCATCCCGTAATGTAGAAAGAAACACTAAAACTCTAGGTCTAATTCACACGGATCTGTGTGATTTAAAATACGTGCAGACCAGAGGCGGTAAAAAGTATTTTGTGACTTTTATAGACGATTGAACAAAATACTGCTATGTATACTTGTTACATAGCAAAAATGAGGCATTAGATAAATTCAAGGAATATAAGCTTGAATTTGAGAATCAACTTGGCAAAACGATTAAAATCGTTAGGAGTGATAGAGGAGGGGAATATGATACACCGTTTAATATGTTCTGTTCTGAACATGGAATAGTTCATCAGACCACTGCTCCTTACTTACCTGAATCAAACGGTACTGCCGAGCATAAGAACCGAACTCTAAAGAAGATAATGAATGCCTTGTTGTTGAATTCTGGGTTACCCCAGAACATGTGGGGGGAAGCGTTGCTGATCGCCAACTATATTCTCAATAAAATACCTCACAAGAAAACTGGCAAGACACCATACGAACTGTAGAAAGGTAATGTACCTTCGTACAAATACCTCAAAGTGTGGGGGTGTCTAGTAAAGGTAGCAGTACCTAATCTCAAACATGTCACAATAGGACCTAAGACCATTGATTGCATATTCATAGGCTATGCACATAACAATAGTACATATATGTTCTTGGTATATAAATCGGATATACCAGATGTCCATGTGAATACGATATTGGAATCAAGGAATGCCTCATTCTTTGAACACATGTTTCCGTGCAAGGATGCTACGTATCCCAAACGTACACGTCAGCAAGGGAGTACAAGTACCTCGGTTGATGAACCAGGAGATGATAATGATGAACCTAAACAAAGTAAACGAGCTAGAATATCAAAGTCATTTGGTCCTGACTTTGTAACGGCCTTTCTGTTAGACAATGAGCCCAGAAAATTTAAGGAAGCTATGTCTACGCCTGATGCTCCTATGTGGAAGGAAGCAATCAAAAGTGAAATAGACTCCATTATGCAAAATCATACATGGGAGTTGTTCGATTTGCTTTCTGGGTGTAAAGCTCTAGGATGCAAATGGATTTTCAAACAAAAATTGAAACCAGATGGTTCAATAGAGAAACATAAGGCGAGACTTGTGGTATAAGGATTTAGGCAAAAGGAAGGCCATAGACTTCTTTGATACTTATTCCCCGGTCACAAGAATAACTTTCATAAGAATGCTGATAGCTATTGCAGCTCTACGTAACCTCGAAATGCATCAAATGGATGTCAAAACCGCATTTCTAAATGGGGATTTAGAAGAAAAAATATACATGAAACAACCTGAGGGTTACGTAGTTCCTGAATAGGATAACAAGGTGTGCAGGCTTGTAAAATCCTTGTATGGACTGAAACAAGCTCCAAAACAGTGACATGCAAAATTTGACAATATTATGATGTCAAATGGTTTCAAAATAAATGAATGTGATAAGTGTATCTACATCAAAGATACTCCAAATAGATACATTCTGGTGTGTCTGTATGTAGATGACATGCTCATTATTGGTAGCAATAATGACATTATCAAACAAACTAAGAACATGCTTAGTGGTAAGTTTGATATGAAAGAATTGAAAGTTGCAGTTGTCATACTAAGAATCGAAGTTTCCAGAATGTCTAAGAGAATTACTCTGTCTCAAGCTTATTATGCTGAGAAGGTACTTGAAAGATTCAAGAATTACTCCAATGGGACTGCCAAAAGTCCTGTGGATCCCAGTCTTCACTTGTTCAAAAATACGGGTGACAACATATCACAATTGGAATATGCACGTGTAATTGGTAGTCTGATGTTCTTTACAAATTGTACAAGACCGGACTTGGCGTATTTAGTAAATGTACTGAGCTGCTACACAAGTAATCCAGGAGGAAGTCACTGGAAAGGAATAACTATAGTATTGAACTACTTGCGACATACTCAGAGTTATGGGTTGCATTACACCAGATATCCAGCAGTACTAGAAGGCTACAATGATGCCAGTTGGATATCGGACTCCAAGAACTCAAAATCCACAAGTGGGTATGTCTTCACTCTTGGTGGTGCATCTGTGTCATGGAAATCCTCTAAACAAATATTACTGGCCAGATCCACTATGGAATTTGAGTTTATTGCTTTAGAAAAAGCCGCAGAAGAAGTAAAATGGCTTCAAAACTTTTTAGAGGATATTCCCATGTGGAAAAAACCAGTGCCTGCTATATGTGTACACTGTGACAGCCAATCGGCTATAGCAAGGGCACTGAGTTATATGTATAATGGTAAATCTCGTCATATCAGAAGGCGACACAAAACCATTAGACAACTTCTCTCAAATAGAATAATCTCTATAGAGTATATAAAATCGGCCGACAACCCAGCGGATCCATTTACTAAAGGTTTGTCACGAGAGCAAGTTGTGAGATCATCAAGAGAAATGGGTTTAAAGCATATGACGAAAGAGGATACTTGATGGAGGTGTATGGAGGTGATGCTGCTATTGTTGTTAATGATGGCGGCTAGGGTTTCCGAAGCGGTAGTTGATGTCAGCTAGGATTTTGGATCTTGCTCTTGTTGACTCTGGTGGCGGCTGTTGATGGAGAGGGATTGGGGTTTGTTGTGGATTAGGGATTGATTAGGAGAATTTGGGATTTGATCGGAAGAAGGATGTTGTCGACGAGAGGTGCAGTGATTCCGATGAAGGCGAGAACCACACCACCTCATTGACGAGGAGAAAATAGTACATGCCTTTTAGGAGAATAGGCTCTGATACTATGTTAAATTTAGGGATAGGAAAAAACAGTTTATTGTATAATTGGATTCTTATTGATTAAGTACAATATGTCTCATATATATAGGAGAGCATGGAAAACTAAATTGATACATCATATGAGACTAAACTAATATCCCTCATCTAACATAATATCTAATACAAAGATTAACAGTAAACTAGTTCCATCGTTCAAAAAATGGCCAATTGTGTTGGCTTCGATCTTGAAGAAACCAGAATGAAAAGATTACTTCTAATTTTAGTGGACTTTTCGTATTGTTAGAGCATATTCTACCCCCCTCCCCGAAGCAGGTAAGGCGGCCGCCTTAGATCCCCGATTTTTTTGCAATTTTAGAGCCCCCTAAATTTGTATTTCCCTTGTATATATAGACACGTATTTTGTGAGTAAAAAATTATATTGTTATTAGGGCCCCCCAAAAATAATTATTTGGGCCTTTAGAATTTTTTTTCTAAATTATTTGGGTTTGTGCTTAATTGAATTTGGGGCTTTAAATTTCGGCGATTTAAAACAAATCCGCATTCAAATCAATAGATATCCAAACCCGAAACCCACATTCAGATCCACATTCAAAATCAACAACCCAAACCCGAAACCCGACCCAATCAGTTTTACCCTTACCCTCTTTCATCTCCCCAATTTTTCAACTCGACCCTATCCTCTTTCTAAGCATGTACTGCGTTCTTCCCCTTTCTTTGTTCTCCCAATCTCTAACTCTTAAAACCCTAATCTCTAACTCTCAATTCCCAAGTCCAATGAACTCCAATTCTCCAATCCTTGTTTTCTTCTCCCCAAACTTGTTGATTTTGACTCAACCCGCTTCCTCCAAAATCCGAAACCCTAACTCTAAATTCAAATTAATCTAAATGACAGTGGCCAGTGGGTCTATGGTTGTGTTGGATTTGTGGTGCCTAGTGGCCAGTGGGTGTTGTGTGCAGTGGGTGGCCGGTGGACTGAGTTGCTTATTGGTAATTATTTCTTACTCAATTTTCTATTAGAGCTTAATGAGTTGAATATGGAGTTCAATTTTTTGTTCAATTTTATGTTAGAGCTATAACTTAATGAGTTTCATTTTATGTTATTGGTAGCTATTTCTTAATGAGTTCAGTTTTATGTTAATCCTTATTGGTAGTTATTTCTTAGTTTCTTATTGAGTTGCTTAATCAAGTTGAATAGATTATGACATAATTGAAATTTGACATGTTAGGGATTAATTGAGTTCCTATGTTTTCTGTTTCATAATTTTCATTTCATCTATGTAGAGGTGGAGGTGAATTGTTGAGCCAGCTTCATGCATTAAATGAGGTTGAATCAGAGATTTCCATTCACCAAAGAAGCTTTTCATTGATAGGTTTTACATATTTGATTATATATTTTGAGGCTCAATTCACAAGTCACAGCATATCTGATTATCCATTCACAATTGTTGAGGCTCAATTATATGTTTTGCATATCTGAATAGTTTTATGCATTTTTTGTATGCTTCTCGTATAGATGCTTATGTTGATGCATATCTGATTGATGATTTTCACTCTATTTTACATATCTGATTGATGCTTATGAGTAAACTTGTTATTCGATGATATATATTTTGCATATTTTACCTTGAACAATGTGCAAATTTTTTTATATACATGTTCTTTTTTAAATGTATCAGGCCCCCATTTCGGTAGTTCGTCTCGGACTTGCGGGAATGGACTTGCGGGAACTCAGGGTCGGCCCTGTATTCTACTATTCAAATCATAGTATGGTTAGCCATATACGACTGTTCTGCCAACATGTTTGAGCCGTTACCCAATTACTTATCTTGATTTGATGTTATTAATAAGAGACCATGTGGTCACAATTGACAATATTGTTATATTAAATCTGTTCATTATAGGTATAATGTTCTAGCTGTTTGCATGTCATGTATGGAACAGTCACTATTAAGAGCATCTGTAGTCGTTGAAGGATAAAATATGCATATATGAATAAATAGAAATAGCAATCGAAAATTTTGCTGCAGTCGTCAAATGCCATTTCTTACCTTTTTATATGAAAATAATAAACGACGGCACATCATCCCTCCATCGGGGAGAAAAAAAAAACACTAAAATTTGTGGTACGGCATATGAAACTCCGTCGGAGCAATAATAATAATAATAATAATAATAATAATAATAATAATAATAATAATAATAATAATAATAATAATAATAGGTGCGATGACACTCGAAGTGCCGTCGGAGGAAAAAAAAAGATTCGAAGTGCAAAAAAAATTTACAAAAAAATTATAAAAATTACAAAAAATTACAAAAATTACAAAAATATTACAAAAAATTACAAAAACAATTCAAAAATTGCAAAAAACACAAAAAGTGGAGGGACGGTACTTCAAGTGTCGTCCGAGAAGTGGGGGTCTTTTTGTGGTCTTTTTTGTTTTTTTTAATTACGAAATTAATTTTTTTTGGTGGGATGGCACTTCAAGTGCCGTCTGGTCATTAAAAAAATAATTTTTTTTTGTGCAACGGCACTTGAAGTGCCGTCCGACAATTAATTTTTTTTTTTTTTACGTGCGACGGCACTTGAAGTGCCGACTCTTATATATGGATAATTCTCAAATCGCATCTCATTTATGGCAATCTACTGTAGCCAAATATGCATATTTGGCCAACGACTGCAGCTTCGTTTTCAGCCAAATATGCATATTATGCATATTTAGCAAATGACTACAGATGCTCTAATTACTCAATATAAATGAACTAGATTAATAGCAAGGACAATGTACCTATTAAATTATAATTATGTTTTTTTATTTTCTTTTTAAAATATGTTGGAAGTATGTTACATATATGTAGTAGCAAAATACACATTTTCGAGTAGTTTACTTCATATGAAACTAGTAACATGCACGTGCGATGCACGTTTTAATTAAAAAATTATTTTTAAATTTTTTATAGAGTAAATAATAATCCTTAATTTGTCATCGACCTGAGACATCCGTTTACCCTCACAGTCGAGCTCCTCCCCCCACACAACCCGAGCTCCCTCCAAACCCAAGCTTGCTCACTGTCTTCATCCCGAAAATAATCAAAGTAACATTAGTTCAACACTATACGTTTCTTGCATTTACTTACATGTGAAGGTGCTTCTTCTAGACATTTAGATTCATTTCAAGGTCCCTAATTGTTACACTATAAACCAACATGCCAATCCAAATCCTACATATGTCAAATTAGCAAAACCAAAACTACAAACATAGATTATATACCTGGTCAATCACCGCATCAGTGATCAAATCCCCGGCCACCTCCTTCTACTCTTTATCCACAATCAACTCATCTACCACCCACTTCCTCCCACTCCCCACTCCCCCCACCACTGCCCCGACAAACCTCACAAATAACTATTTTAACTATACTCACTGTTCTTTTGATCTTTTAGGAGGATAAGACCCAGCCTTTTTCCAATCACAAATAACTAATAAATTTTCTTTTACATATTCTCACGAATAAAAACTTACTAAGATTAAACTTCTAAAATGAACAGATAACTGGGAAAAAAAAGAAGAGGAGGACCACTCCAAGGAGCAAGCACTATTGAACTATCTATCCCTTTCTAATATGAAGTTGCAGGGCTTCCAAATTGATTTAAAAGGAAATAAATTCAAAAGAATAAAACATTTACCTGTAGAGGGATTCAATCTCTTCATTAAAGGAGGCGATGGCAACTCATCCTCGTAGAATGAGACAGGGCTTGGTTGTTCCTGTTCTCTCTTAGCTGTTACAAACTCTTCACTCAAACTAACTGAAGACTTCTGAATAAAAGGAGAAATGATGAACAAAATTCGCTATATGATTCAATAACTTATTTTGCTTAATAAACAAAATAAAACTAACGAAACAACTCGACATATCTATGAAAAATATAGTATCATAGTAAGAGTATACCTTTTGTTTTAGGATGATATCCAACTGTGATGCTAAACTGATGGTACTATCTGACCTTTGAGAAATGTCATCACCTTGATAACCAGAGTTCTTCCTTTCAATCCTCTTGCCCAACTGCTCGTCCCTCACGGTGACGATGGAATTAGTAGAATCTAGTAGAATTTTTAGTCTTTCAATCCCAAAAAGGTCTTAGTAGCTAATAAGTATTATTTTATTCCATTGAATTTCCTTTATCCCTTTATTTTCTTATGTTACAAAAACTGGATTGATTTCTCTCCATCAACCTAAAATTCATCACATCTCTTGTGCATTAATACATTACAAAGTTACATTTTTCACTTAAAAAATCTCACAAATACTCAAACCAAAAATAGCATATCCCCCCGAATCCTTAACCACCACAATCATAACAATTCATTAAACCTAATCCAAAACAAATCTAAACTCTTTAACCATAATTATTCCAAACCACGACTAAAACAACCCATCTTTAAAAATCCTAACTTTAAAGCCAAAGACAGTCAAAAGGATCATTTCTTTTTATCCCAAAAAATGAACCCAAAATCCCCCCCCCCAACCCACACACACACAAATAATTAAAAATTAAAAATAAAAAATCAGGGCATTCTTTGGAGAAGAAAGGATCGATACCTGAATCGAAGAAGAGGTTGCGGTTGGGGTCGGGATTCATGGCGGATGATCGGGGAATTAGGGTTTCACTCCGGCAGCTACGGGGAGGATGAAGAAAGAGGGGCGAAGAGTTCTATGCGATAGTAAAAAGCCTTAATATGTAAGACAGAGGTTGGTTTCGCCATGGCTAGAGAGAGAAAGAAGAGAGAGTGGGGATTAGATTGATCTGGATTTTGAGGGCGGTGGGGATTTTGAGAGAGAGGGAGGGGTTTTTTTTTTTTTTTTTTTGAGAGAAAGAGAGTTTGATTTTAGTGAAAATTATGGTTGTGACCTTTTTTGGTGTATGGTTCAGGGATAAAATTTGACAAATTTAACCCTACATTATTTTTTAGGTGTGTTATGTTTATGAGGGCATAATAGTAAAAAGCCGCCCAAATGATGTTTTGCTTAATAATAGTATGATGTTTGGGCCTATGTTCCTTAATGTACCCTGGCCAGTCTTGAGTAGCATACTTCAAACTGAGTAAATTGAAAATCTTCTTCTTTTTTCAGAAGCCCAACCATTACCCATAGGCTGCTCTCCTCAATTATATAATCACACTTCATTATTTCCACAAACCCACCAATAAATTACAAGGAAAAATATTATAGGATTTAATACACTGAGATAAAAAAAACCATTTCCCTGCGTTAATTAATCATTATAAAAATAACCCTGAGTTCTTGATACATGATAATATTTTTCTTCTCTCTAATGTTGGGGGGGAAATGCACCTTTAATAACTTATCTTTGAAACATCATGTCACCTATTCCTATTATTTTTTTATTCATGAAAAATATAAAATTGGACGGCAAGGTTCGTTGGATCTCTTGAAACTTATACATCTTACATGATTTTCTTAAAAAATAAAGGAATCATGATGTGGGGATACTATTTTGAGCAGAAGCAAAGGCTCCATGCTTTGCAGTACAATATTTTGCGTTCGATATCGTGTATATATATATAAGTTTGCCCCTACGACACGTTTTCGAAACGGTGCACCTGGTTAAATTATATAAAATAGTTTTAGAAATCCATCAAATTAATTGAAATAAGAAACATATTATATGAGGAAGCAACATATCTACCTTTAAGCTCAATCATCGCTTTCTTAATCATTAACTTGAACTTACCTGAAATGCATATAGTTTATTAGAAACAATGCATAGAGTTTTTTTTAACTTCAACATCATTTTTAGATTCTTGTAATAGTTATGCAAGGACATGATCATATAGGTTTTATATAGCTTACTCTAATCCCATAACCACTATGAGCGTGCCTAAATACAATGGTAACCCAAGTGCAAGTGTGAAGGTATCTACAATACCAATAATCTAAATATTTGTTTGCCTGAGACTCAGTTTGCAATTGAAATACCTTTTATTATTATTTCAACCAAAATGTAATACATGAAATTCTTATTATCATTTCTTTTATCTCCATTTTATCTCCCTATTGCATTTAAAAAAAATAAAATCAAAATGGATCAATAACAACTTTACTTTAGAATGAGAATTCAGTTAATGAGATGAAATTAGAGTCACCACATCGCATGCAGAGGCTCTCGATTCGGTGAAGGGGAGTCGCTAATACGAAGTCGCTTGATATCCATTTTCGATTTGGTGGAGGGGAGTTGCCAATACGGAATCAGCAGCGGATCAGATATCGACGACGACCTCTCGATTGAGGTTCGACACTGAATTTGGATTTGAATTTGTTTTGAGATTCATATTTTAAAGGACGATGGAGGCTTCACCAATAGAATGGAAGCAAGGTTTAAGAAAATGGTTTTAGGGATTTGGAGTTAGCGACTTAAAAATCCTAGGGGAGAGAGAGAGAAATTGGAGCTCTCTTGTTTGGGGAATGAGGGAGCAAACTGATCTAAATAGGAGAGCGAGAGAGAGAAATAATTAAATAAATAAATTAGTTGGTTGGGGGGGCGGGGGGGGGGGGGGGGGGGGGGGGGGGGGGGGGGGGGGGGGGGGAAGGGGGGGAATCTCTTTTGGGAGCTTAGATCTGAACCATTGATTTTCTTACTACTGAAGGAGAGCCACTTGATAGCTTTCTTTTTGTTTTATTTTATATATATATATATATATATATATATATATATATATATATATATAAAATAAAACACTGCTCTATTGCAAACCATTGAAGCCGTTTTCAGAGCAACGACTTCGTTTAATTTGACCTAAGTCGTTGTTCCAAATGACAACGGCCAATGTGGTTTGTACACCCGTTTGCACGAGACCCATCGATTTTCTTACTATTGAAGGTGAGCCACTTGATAGCTTTTCTTTGTGGACCAACAATTTTCTTACTATTAAAGGAGAGTCACTTGATAGCTTTTCTTTGTGTTTTATTATATATACTAGATTTGCCCGTGGGCACGTGCCTACGGCATGTATTCGGAACGATACAAAACATGAAAAGCCATGTAAACAGTAAACCACACCCGTTTGCACGAGACCCATCGATTTTCTTACTATTGAAGGTGAGCCACTTGATAGCTTTTCTTTGTGGACCAACAATTTTCTTACTATTAAAGGAGAGTCACTTGATAGCTTTTCTTTGTGTTTTATTATATATACTAGATTTGCCCGTGGGCACGTGCCTACGGCACGTCTTCGGAATGATACAAAACATGAAAAGCCATGTAAACAGTAAAACAATAATTATGTAGCTCAAGTTTGAATAGTATGACAATAATTAGTTATAAATAAAAGTCTATGTTTCCATTAGTATATGTTGAAAAATAATTATAAATGGGGGTATAAAATCTAACTTCTTAAAACTTTAAGTATGGAAAATAATGAAATTTAATTGTTGAAGAGATATTTGCTATTAAAAATTCTGAAAATTTACATAACCGAAATCTTAAAATCTAAATTTCTAAGTAAATAAAGAAAGAATGGGATAGAGAGATAGAGAGAGAGAAAGAGAGAGAAAGAGAGAAATATGAAAAAGTAAAGAGAGAAGAGATAGATAGTAATAAAGTAATGAGTTTTTTAGGGGAAAAAATTTGGTTTTTGGGTTTGAAATTTTGGAGGAAAAATGTGTTTTGTGAGGTTTGATATGGGCCTTTGATTTTGGGGAATTGATTGCGAGCCACTTGATAGCTTTCTTTGTAATATATATATATATATATATATATATATATATATATATATATATATATATATATATATATAAGCAATGCTCTATTGCAAACCATTGAAGCCGTTTTCATAGCAACGACTTCGTTTATTTTGAACCTAAGCCGTTGTTCCAAACAACAATGGCTTATGTAGTTTGTATACCCATTTGCACGAGACCCATTTGCAATGGAGTATTGCTTTATATATACTGGTATTTTTCACGTGCGATCCACGTTTTGATAAGAAGTTGAGGATTTTCACGTGTGATTTATGTGTTAAGAAATAGTTTTCGAATTGGACGTGCATTGCATGTAATTGAGAAAAATATTTTGAAGGAAAAGCTACAATTTGTACATGCAATGTGTTGGGGTTTGTGGATCCAATACACGATAATGATGAGTTGAAGAAGATGGATGGGAAGGAGAGTCGAAGTGGGAGCTACAGGTCAAGAGTAGCAAGTGCTACAGCAGAGTTGCGATCGACCGTACCCACGACCGCACACTCAAGTCGATCGGTCGATCGCGCAGTCGACCGGCCCGTCCTCTGACTCAATTCTGTATCTTGAAGGAAAGACCGGTCGACCACACAATCGACCGACCCGTTCTCCATTAGATTTTGTGCAGTCGAGGGAGAAGACCGGTCGACCGTCAAGACGGACCGGTCGATCGTCCCGATGTTGAATAGATGAACGGCTGAGATTAGAGATGTGGAATCCTATATATATTGTATTGTGTACGATTTTAAGGTTAACTGAAACAAAGCCAAGAGAAAAGAGAGATCTACCACCCGTCATTAAGTAAGAGGGAGATAGAGAGAAACCCTATACCTTGGCGGTGAGTTCTTGAGAGATTTGTAAACCTAATCTTCATATTTCTAGTGAAAATCGCAGAAGTGCCTCTGCGTGGGGAAATAGCCACTGTTTGGGTGAACCTCAATAAAAATCTTGTGTGTTCTTGTGTGTTGCTTTTGCTTGTTCTTTGTTCTTTTATTTTGATTCTATAGTTCTTGCATCTCGTCGTCGTTGTTAAGTTTATTCCGCAGTTAGAATTCAACAAAGTGGTATCAAAGCTACAGGTTGGTAGTATTGATTGAGATGGGGGACAAGAGTAGAGTCAAGGAGTTCGATGAAACGGATTTCACAATGTGGAAGATCCAAATGATTGCGTATCTCCGACAGAAGGATCTAAATGATCCATTGTTTGGTGTGAAGCCATAAGGGGCGGAGGTCGATCCAGTTGCTTTGACGGGCTGGAATAGATTGGATCAGAAAGCACTTAGGCAGATTCAGTTGTCGCTGAGCAGGAAGGCGCTATTTCATATTGAGAAGGCAAGAACCGCAAAGGAGGCAATAGAGATATTGACAGACATGTTTGAGAAGCCGAATGCAGTGAATCAGATCTTACACCTAAAGAAGTTGGTTAACTTGAAGTTGTCAAAAAAGGGTTTGGTTGCTGAGCATATCAACAATTTCTGTATGGTTTACAATCAAATGGAATCTTCGGGTTTAAAGTTTGAGGAGAGGGCACAATTGTTGTTGTTGCTATCCAGTCTTTCCGACAGTTACAGCACAGTACAACAGACTATTACTAGCACCATGACTTATACGACAACCCTAAAAGATGTTATAAGCAGCATCATGAATGAGGATACAAGGAGGAAGAGACATGGAGAGACTTCGGTGTCATATCCTAGCAATATCGCGCTGTCAGTTGATAACCGTGGTAGAAGTTACAACAGAGAGAGGTCGCAAAGTAGGAATCACAGGTCCAAGTCAAGAACAGGAATTCGCAAAGGTGAGTATTGGTACTGCAAGAAGCCAGGACACAGGAGAGACCAATACGAAGAGTATAAGAAAGCACAAGCAGGGTCTCAGGTAGCCAATGTGGTAAGTATTGAACCTCGTCTAAATGAATTGTGTTTATCTGCTGGATTTAATATTTTGCAAGATGATTGGTTTATAGACTC
The DNA here is from genome assembly GCA_017893485.1 of Hemerocallis citrina. Taxonomy (NCBI): domain Eukaryota; kingdom Viridiplantae; phylum Streptophyta; class Magnoliopsida; order Asparagales; family Asphodelaceae; genus Hemerocallis; species Hemerocallis citrina. Next base: position 171,167,755 of record CM030367.1, read on the forward strand.
AGGTGCTTCTTATCATTGTACCCCCATGAGGGATGTTTTTGAGGATTACAAAACAGGTGATTTTGGTGCAGTTTCAGTTGGTAATGGACAGATATGTCTAGTTGTGGGTAGAGGCACTGTGAGAGTGAAGGCTCGCAATGGTAGACAATTGGTCTTGTATGATACAAGACATATTCCGAGCTTGAAGAAAAACTTGATCTCAACTAGCAAACTAGACAAATAAGGGTTTACAACAACCTTTGGGCATGGAGAATGGAAGGTGACTACATGTGCCAGGTCGGTGGCAAAAGAAAAGCATGGTGACATGTTGTACTTACTCAGGGGAGGTGATTCAGATGATATCATTGCTACAACATCAGTAGGTAGTTCCTCTTCAATTCTATGGCATATTAGGTTAGGGTACCTTGGTGAAAAGGGTGTCAAGCAGCTTTGTTCTAGGGATCTTTTGCCGGGGCTGAAGAAGTTTGAGATGAATTTTTGTGAGAATTGTGTGATGGGCAAACATAAGCCAGTTAGCTTTCAGTTGGGTGGACGTGAGAAGAAGCTTGCGAAGCTAGAGTTGGTACATACAGATATGTGGGGTCCAGCTCAGGAATTCTCTTATGGTGGTAAGAGATACTTCGTCACATCCATAGATGATGCTACAAGAAAGGTTTGAGTTTATGCAATTCGCGAGAAATCAGAAATTTTTGAGGCATTCAGAGCTTGGAAGGCGAGGGTTGAGAATGAGACGGGATGCAAGGTGAAAGCAATCAAGTCAGACAACAGAGGTGAGTACACAAGCAAAGAGTTTGTTAACTATCTGGCAAAGGAAGGTATCAGAGGAATCAAAACAGCTCCTAAGACTCCACAGGAGAATGGTATAGCAGAAAGAATGAACCACACGATACTCGAAAGGGCGAGATGCATGAGACATCATGCGGGTCTTTCGGTCCATCTTTGGGTCGCTACAGTTGATACAGCAGTGTACTTGATTAACCGTTGCCCGTCTAGTGCCCTTGATGGAGCCATTCTATATGAATTATGGTCAGGTAAAATTGTTAATTATTCGTATTTGAAAGTTTATGGTTGTATGGAATATGCACTAATTGACAGGGAAGAAAGAAAGAAGTTGGACTCTAAGTCCAGGAGGTCTGTCTTCATTGGCTACGGTGGCGATGAGTATGGTTACAGGCTTTGGGATTTTATTGATAACAAAGTCATCTATGGCAGGATTGTAGTGTTCAATGAAGAGGTCCTATACAAGGACAGGCACACAGGTCAAGACAGTACAACCAGTTCAGAATTAGATTGGGGTTCAAACTCAGACTCAAATTCAGATTCTGAAGGGAGTCCTAGTGGTGGGGGTCCTACAGTGCAGCAGCAGGTACAAGTACCACATGCAGCACAGGAGGCTCATAGTGAGCCTATTAGGAATGAGCAGGTTATCCAAGACGAATAGGTACAACCAGAACAGTTCGGAGAACCTAAACCGGTCGGTGAACCGGTATCCACATTGAGGAGATCGACACGAGAGAGGAGGCCAACCAGGATATTTGGTCCATCAGCTAGTGTTGTTCACGAGCATGTTCTGTACACTGATTCGGGAGAGCCAGAGACTCATGAGGAGGCTTTGAGGGGATGAGGCTCGAATTCAGTGGGAGTCAGCCATGAGGGATGAGATGAACTCTTTGGAACAGAACCAAACTTGGGAGTTGACCAAGTTACCCGCAGAGAAGCGCGCTCTTATGAACAAATGAGTTTTTAGAGTCAAAGATGAGGCAGATGGCAGTAAGAGGTACAAGGCCAGGCTTGTTGTGAAAGGATTCTCTCAAAGGGAAGGCGTCGATTATAGTGAGATCTTTGTATCGGTTGTGAAGATGGCTTCTATTAGGGTTCTGCTCGGTGTTATGGCAGTTGAAGACTTGCACTTAGAGCGGTTGGATGTGAAGACAGCATTTCTCCATGGTGATGTCGAAGAAGAGCTGTACATGAGACAATCCACAGGTTTTGAAGCTAAAGGAAAGGAAGACATGGTATGTCGACTGAAGAAGAGTCTTTATGGGCTCAAGCAAGCACCACGACAATGGTATTTGAAGTTTGATTGCTTCATGAGAGGAAAAGGTTTCGATAGATGCGAAACGGATCATTGTGTGTATGTACGTAGATATGAAGACAATGATACAGTTACCTTGGCATTGTATGTGGATGCCATGCTGTTAGCAGGTTTATGTATGAAGAAGATCAAGGAAGTGAAAAAGTTGCTAGCTTCGGAGTTTTCAATGAAGGACTTGGGTGAAGCAAAGCGAATCATCGACATGAAGATCAGTAGAGACAGGAGTAGCAAGAAGCTTTGGTTATCTCAAGCGGACTATGTGAAGAATGTGTTGAAGAGATTCAATATATGGATGGTGCGAGGCCAGTCAATTGTCCCCTGGCTGCTCACTTCAAGTTATCAATGGACTTGTGTCCTAAGACGGAGACGGAGATGGAGGAAATCGCTGCTATTCCTTATGCCTCAACCATTGGGAGTTTGATGTATGTGATGGTGTCTACAAGACCGGACATCGCACAAGCAGTGGGAGTTGTCAGCCGGTTCATGAAGAATCTAGGTAAACAGCATTGAGATGCAGTAAGGTGGATTCTTAGATATCTAGTAGGTACTTCAGATCACTCTTTTTATTTTAGGAGAAATTCTTTGCCTATACATGGTTATGTGGATGCAGTTTTTTGGGCGATCGTGATGGTTGCAGAAGTATTACAGGGTATGTATTTACAGTTGGTGGAACAACTGTTAGTTGAGCTTCGCAGTTACAAAAGGTTGTAGCACAGTCAACCACGGAGTCAGAGTATATGACACTTATAGAAGCGACGAAAGACATGTTGTGAATTTCGGAGCTTATGAAACAGTTGGGCAGGAAGCAACCCATAGGTGAACTATAGTGTGACAGTCAAAGTGCAGTTTTCTTGGCGAAAAACTTGGCATATCACTCTAGGACTCAGCACATTCAAATGAGGTATCATTTTGTCAGAATGACGGTTGAGAAGAAATGGTTGAAGCTAACTAAGATTCTTGGTACTAAGAATCTGGCGGATATGCTCACTAAGGTGGTGGATAGCAAGAAACATCAGTTTTACTATACCGCTATCAGATTGTCTCCAGGTTAATTGTTAAGGAGGCTCGCAGAGGCACAGGCCTAGACTAGGCCAATGGAAGAATGAAGAACAGGTTAGAGACTTCGTGTATATATCGCCAAGTGGGAGATTGTTGGGGTTTGTGGATCTAATACACGATAATGATGAGTTGAAGAAGATAGATGGGAAGGAGAATCGAAGTGGGAGCTACAGGTCAAGAGTAGCAAGTGCTACAGCAGAGTTGCGGTCGACCGCACCTCCGACCGCCCAGGCAAGTCGACCGGCCGACCGCGCAGTCGACCGGCCCGTCCTCTGACTCAATTCTGTATCTTGAAGGAAAGACCGGTCGACCGCGCAGTCGACCGACCCGCTCTCTGTTGGATTTCGTGCAGTCGAGGGAGAAGACCAGTCGACCGTTAAGATAGACCAGTCGACCGCCCCGACGCTGAATAGATGAACAGCTGAGATTAGAGATGTGGAATCCTATATATATTGTATTGTGTACGATTTTAGGGTTAACTGAAACAAAGCTAAGAGAAAAGAGAGATCTACCAGCCATCAATAAGTGAGAGGGAGATAGAGAGAAACCCTACACCTTGGTGGTGAGTTCTTGAGAGATTTGTAAACCTAATCTTCATATTTCTAGTGGAAATCACAGGAGTGCCTCTGCACGGGGAAGTAGCCATTGCTTAGGTGAACCTCGATAAAATTCTTGTGTGTTCTTGTGTGTTACTTTTGCTTGTTCTTTGTTCTCTTGTTTTGATTCTATAGTTCTTGCATCTCGTCGTCATTGTTGAGTTTATTCTGCAGTTAGAATTCAACACAATGCACGTGTTTATAAGTAGAATTTGAGTTGTACGTGCAATGTATGTGTATATTTAGTGTTAAAAAAATATTTTGAAATTGTTTTGTACGTGCGTTGCACGTTTTAAATAGGTGGAATTTTTTTATTTGTTTATTTTTGTTGTAATTAATGGGAGAGTTGAAGTTGCACATGCAACGCATGGGTTTGTATGTTGACAAATGACAACCCCAACTCTCCCATTATAATATTACTAGTAATTTACACGTGAGATGCACGTTTTAATAATTTCAAAAAATAAAAATAAAAACTCTGAGGTAGGAAGGATTTGAACCGGAAACCATATTTATATTAGCTATGTACGTGCGTTGCACTTGTTGGTAGAATGACTAAATGACAAATGACACTAAGGCCTTCTCCCATTATTATATATATATATATATATATATATATATATATATATATATATATATATATATATATATATATATATAGGGTAATGCTCAGTTGAAAACGTAAATGTTCAGTTGAAAACGTAAATGTCTGTGAAAACGTGAAAACGACCCTTTCAACGCCTAGGTTATAATGCAGGCCGTTGTTTCAAACAACGACCTTAGTGGTTTTCCACGTTTTCACAGACATTTGCATTTTCAACTGAGCATTACCCATATATATATATATATATATATATATATATATTTTCTTCCGTTGTGCACCACTTATTGTGCACATGACGTGTGCACTCGGTCTTCCCGTCTTCGTAGCGACGATCCGAGCTGTTTACATTGATCTACACATCTAAATTAGTCTAAATATGTAAAATCAAATCATTTGAAATTTATTTGCCCATCCATTAAAGTGTTACAAAATTGTATGGCTGAAAATCATTGTTTTTTATAGCCACATGATAGATGGGCAACTGAATTTCAAATGATTTGATTTTACATATTTAGATTAATTTAGATGTGTAGATCAATGTGAACGGTTCGGATCGTCGATACGAAGGCGGGAATGTCGAGTGCACACGGAAGGATGGTGCACAATAGAAAATTTTCATATATATATATATACATATTATTTTGATTGTTTCGATATTGATATCTGATATTGATAACGATATCATGTCTCATGCTCAAGGGGTATGATTTCTTTTTCCCTAGCTTGACTATTAATTAGTTACACCCACCTTATAGGATAATGACAATTTGATATCTTATCTCATACGGCTACATAGTTTCTTGTTTTTAGTTACCCCACATAAGGCTATGGATATAGAAGAACTCCTCCCAATCATTCGAAAAAAGGAATCATATCTCCTTGTTTATGTATCATATCATAACTCTCAGGAAAAACTAGACAATCCAACAAACTAAGAGAAGCCAGCTCAACTTCATCATTCTAGTGAATTCCAGACCACATGCATGAATCTTGCCCACATGTGTGGATTGTCCTTAATTGGAATGGAGTCTCTTACACACATGCCCTTCAAATTTTGATTTGGCAATCTTCACTCCTTTCGCAGAGGATTTAACTTAATTTAATTTAATTACTTGCATAGCACGCCCACTAGGTTGAGGGTCATCTTTATAAGCCGAGAACTGGATTGTGCACAGCAATAAATTTTTAATTTATATTCACTATTGCATAGTAGGTAAAATTTAAGATTGGATTGTTCTCATACCTCATATAAAATACCCTACCGGTACTGAATAATGTCAAAATTCTAAAGTTGTGATCAAAGTTGAGAGACTAGTATTCATATTCAACAGTTGAATATTTGTTTTCATAAAAAAAAAGTAGAATATTTGTTTTTCTAGCTTTGAATTTTTTGTGAATCTACTCACATGTGGATATTTAACTTCAATGCTATAAAAACCCAAAGATCTCCTAAGCAAGACCATGCTTTATTGTTTTTTTTCTTGATGAAATTGGAACTTGATATTGCGGCCTCCTAAATAACGAACCTTATCCCAAGAGCCTAAGGCTTTTCTGGAAAAAATCAAGAACCTGTTGTATAATCTTTCAAACATATATCTATATAATAAAACACAACGAAAGCTATCAAGTGGCTATGCTTCAATCTCCCCTAAAATCAATGGCTACGATTCACTCTCACAAAACATATTTTCCCGCCCAAAAATTCAAATCCCAATTTCAAACAACACACTCTCTATCTCTCATTCCCGAATACTCTCTCTCTCCCTCTCTCACTGTCTCCCTCCCCGCTATCTCTCTCCCCTCGCTCTCTCTCACTCCGGCGCCTCTTCAGCTCCGCCCTCCCGCCGAAACGATCCCTCCTGTCACCCCACACCGGCCCCCCACCTCCAGTCGCCCCCCCTGGTCCTCCGTTCCACTCTCTCTTCCCGCTCTCTCTCTCTCTGCTCTTTCTCACTCCGGCGCCTCTTTTGAGCCGCACCCTCCCGCCGACAAAACCCCCTATTTCCGTCCAACGCCAGCCAGAACCCCCTACTTCAATTAATTTCTGTTTAGTGAGATTGCAAAGGCATCCAAGGGAACTTTGTCGCCGAATCTGTGAGTGAAGTCCATTGATTTCATTTTCTTGATTTAATTTGTGTCTCTTTTTTGGGGGGTTGTAAAGTTGAACTGGGTTTGATTTGCATTGTAGATGAGGGATGCAGTTAGAGGGGTTTGCCAGGCACTTTCTGACTGCTATTGTTAGTGGCAGATGTCGCCATAAGGTACTTTTTTTGTTGCAATCTCAGTTCATCGGCTTCATTTCGTTGAAATTGATGCAGATTTGGGTTCTTGAAATTCTGGTTTTAGGTGTATAATTTTGTGAGGATAGCAGCCATGGGATGAATATCAAGGGTCCTGAAAAATGCAAGGTGAGTAAAAGCAAAACACATCTCATTTTCTTTGCTATTTAAAAACCAAATCAAAATTTGGGATCATACTTATTGATCTCAATTTGTGTGGTTCAGGCAAAGCCATTGCTGTTTCAGGCAGTCGATGGGTTCTTGCCTATGATTGATGAGGTATCTTTATTTTGTTGTTTTCTTTTATAATCATGATGCCTTATTAAATTCATGCATATGGTACTGTATTTGAAATTGGGTTTGTTTTGAATATGTCGTTGAAGGTGTAGGTTTTAGGTGTATAATTTTGTGAGGATAGCAGCCATGGGATGAATATCAAGGGTCCTGAAAAATGCAAGGTGAGTAAAAGCAAAACACATCTCATTTTCTTTGCTATTTAAAAACCAAATCAAAATTTGGGATCATACTTATTGATCTCAGTTTGTGTGGTTCAGGCAAAGCCATTGCTGTTTCAGGCAGTCGATGGGTTCTTGCCTATGATTGATGAGGTGGGTGGGTATCTTTATTTTGTTGTTTTCTTTTATAATCATGATGCCTTATTAAATTCATGCATATGGTACTGTATTTGAAATTGGGTTTGTTTTGAATATGTTGTTGAAGGTGTACAAGGTGTTAACGAAGAAAACTGAGTCCACGCCAGGGGCGACGGTAGAGAACAACAAGTTCTGTGTCTCTGTTCACTTCAGATGTGTGCCTGAAAAGGTAAAAGTTTGGGATCAAGCTTACATCGAAAATCCTGACTTTTGTTTGTTAATTAACATGTTCATATTTTTGTATTCAACTTTTTTATGTAAATAGAATTGGAATGTTTGATATAGAAGAAACTCCTCGATGAGAAATTTTAAGATTTAAAGCCATTGTCTTTATGATTAGTTTATGAAGAGTTGCCTAATTTTATTTGTCAAATATGATTAGTTTAGATATATGTCTTTCATTTTGTGTGTGAATAAACCCGTGCAATATACGGCCAAACTTAATTTCCATACATACCCGTCTCATACACGTGCAATCCCAACAAAAAAAAAAAAACCTTCATCTTCTTTTGGCTGAACAAACCCTAAATCCCAAATTTCTCTCCTCCTCCCTTCCACCCAAAATTGCATATGAATTTTGCTGATTGTGAACTATTCAGACAAGACTTTAGAAATGCCAAATCTTTTGCACTTGCAGATTCATGTTTCCAACCCTCCATTTCAAACATTAGTCTTCATCTGCTTAATATGCAGTTAGAGCATTTTAGACGGATCTTATTATCTACTATACTAAACAATATTATCTTTTTGTATTTACAGTTTTACAGGAATGGACATAGATGAAGATTATCAGTTATTCCACCAGGCTCTCAGCAATTTATATATGCTAATGAATGGGTATGTGCTTTAATCCTTATCATCTATTTCTATCTTTTTTACACAAACAGGATTGCACATACAAACAATGTGTGGATGGTAGTACCTTTTTACTTGATTGCAGAGGCATGATGATAATTGGATTTATCTCCCATAATTATAGATTATCAATGATTCAATATTTTAGTACATGTCTTCAAAATTTTTGAATTTTTTGTTTCAGCTAGACATTTGTAGCTGAAACCTCCCAATTTAGAAATTAGGGTTAGGGCTTCCGAAATTTACTCTCTTTATTTATTCTATTGTCGCTCTCCCTTGCTTGATCATCAGGCTTTGGTAGAACTTTTTTATTACTTGAGATCATATCACATAAGTTTGTAATTAAAAAATCAAGATGCGAGCCCGAAGAACTAGATTTGGTAGTGACAAAGGCGAAGGCGGAGGCGGAGGTAGAGGTGAAGGTGGAGGAGATGGTGGTAGAAATCGCCGCTCCTCTCCATGTCGGATTAAATTTATTAGGGATTAAATTATAAAATTTATTAAGTCAGTAAGTTTAAACCTCCGTGATGCTCGAGCAAACCGTACGATTAAATGAGTCAGCAAGCATTCCCGTTCTACTGATTGTTTTTTAGAAAACTTTCTTTGTAATTCTGTTTTAGCTGTTGAAAACCATTAACCAAGCTTATTTTTCTTTTGTTGTTTAGAAACAGCAAATATAAAGATTTGTAAAAAGAAACAAACGCCCCATAAAGAGCAAGCTAGAGGTCTTGATGATGATTAGTGGAACAGTATAGGAACTAACCAGCCATCTTTCTTAGATTTATTTATCTTTACTGAAATTTCATTGATTATGCTTTATTTTTGTTGCATGAAGAATCATCTCATACTACGAGTTCTGAAGTGAAAGAAATGAATCATGGGAAGAAACAAACTAAAGTATCTAACAAGACATGGGAGTATTCAATATTTCTTTTCGATCATAAAAATGGGAGGAGTTAATATTGCGCAAGGAAATGGTAGATTTGTCTATTTACTGAACTAATTCATATCAAAGTGATTCATGGAGTGGATTTCATAGTTTTTAATGCATGACTGGGAAATATCATCTAGGTGCTGTCTTATTAAACGTTATTTAGTATCATATGATGGAGCAAGTGAGTCAGAAGAAATATCAAGTAAAGAAGTAAAGCAAACTGGAATCGAGCGCTATACACAACAGGAAGTCTCAGTTAACTTCACTAAGCCGCTTCCTTTGCATATAAGGTGAAATTTTGTATGTCAACTTCAAGTAGAATTAGGTGATAGTAAGCTCCCCTAACCATCATAAAAAACATGTTATAATTTAAACACAAATCAATGCAGGATGATCAAACAAATGATTCAAAAGTTGCATCCATCTTCTAGATGCCTTCCTTCATCTCCACACCTGTAATGATACTATCTTTATATATATGCTTGAAAATGCTTTGAGCCTCTTAACGTAAATGTCAAGGCAGAAATAACTAGCTGGCCTACTAATTACTAGACGGTCAATCATTTTACAATTTAGTCAAGGTATCTATATTGAGCATCGGCTGTGATTTGTCCATACTATTAAGCGTTGGCTCAGATTTATCACTATTATCGAGCATAATCTGTTGATACTATTGAGCATCTCAGTATTACTCAAGCTTTGATACCAATTTCATATACCAATTACAATCACACTAAACTTTTCTTTTCTTTAATCAAATCATCAATTTTGAAATTTGAAGTTGTTAAGTCAAGGGAGCTATTAGGAAAGCAGAGATAACCGAGGGGTCTAAAAGGAATTTACTCTTCTTTTTTCTCAATAATAACTTGGTAATAACTACTACCCAAGTTCCACAGAAGAGTTGCAAAGAGTTTGTTGAATCATGAAATTTCAACTAAGGAAAGTTCTTGAACTAAACTGTATATTTGTGTATATTTATTATTAGAATGAGATTGATGTTTAAGACAAATTATAAAAGAACTAAACTAAAGTTTAAGACAAATTCATTTAACTACCCTCCACATTCTGGCCAAAATCTCCCCTAAAGTTTCCTTGGGCATTGAGATTGATGTTTAAGTGCATTTTGTGATCAAATCTGCATGTTCTCAATTGCATGCAGAAACTTAAAGGTAGTTTTTGGTAGAATATCTTTTTAGGGTAGTTTTTTTACTTTGCTAGAACTTCAAGGTAGTTTCTTTTTTTCTTAATACACTTTTCGCCTTGAAAAAAGTTCCAATTTGGAGAAAACTTTGCTTAACATTGGTATTTATGTAGGATGCCACTGCCTAGCTTGAATATTTTTAGTCTCAAGCACTAAAGCAGCAGAAAGCTGTACGCAAGGGTATCCCAAAGCCTGATGCTTCTATCGCAAGTAAAGATCATCTCAGGTAAGGAAATTACTCTGCTCATTTTGATCATTAAGTTATAAAAATGTCTTTTTTAAAAAAATAATTAACTTATATTTTTTCCAGCGTTTCAGACCTTCTGACTTTATAAATCCTGACCAGGACATGATCAAAGAAAGAGATCCCCAGAGAAAACGAAGGATGCAAACGTAATTCTTTTTTAAACTCATATCGTATTCTCTGCTTGCTGATCTAATTTTATTAACTCCTAGGTCGCTACATACAGCTATGAGAATGTTGTCAGATACATACCCACATTTGCATATGATTTAAGCCCCATAATATGGATTGTCATGAGATGGTAATCAAAAACTTGGATAAGGAAATTGATAAGCAAGGACCAATAATGGTTATTAAAAAAATTATATAGATTCACAATTCAGTCGTATGGCTTGGTGTAAATAATCATATACCACTTATCCGGCATCGTAAGATAACAATACAGGTTACATTAATAACTAGAAGAGATATATACGTTATGGGCCTACGTATATGGTAACTAATTGTCATTAAATGCTGTAGAATAAATTTATGATTAACCTTAAAACAATGTCAGGAAATAGTTCTAAACGTGGGCCATAATCAAATGTAACAGGGTATTTAATTCTATGATTAAAAGCTGTTAAGAACTAGGTATTTAACTAACAATCAAACGATAAAAGTTGCAATTTCAACAATTAAGCATACATATCGGGAAAGGTAAAGGTTAACCCTGAATACAGTATTATATCACGTACAGAGTCATTTTTCTAGCCGACAGTGCCCATAATAAGTCTGTAACCATAACCATACGTGATATGTTGTGCTTGAATTCCAGGAAATTCCCATTACCCATGATGTACAATAAGGACCGTGACTGTGCCCATAAATGATCAAAATGACCGTGACTATGGTTTTGTGTCCAATGAAGTAATTATAAAATCTAGGATGGTATAAAATTTATATCTTAGTTAAACCAAACTTTTATATGCCCGTATAAAAATATATTGATAGGAATACTGTATCGAATTCAGTCTGTTAATTGTCTCTATTCTTTAACGTTAATTATATTAGACTGTCAAATTGAACCAATAGATAAACCAATCATCCCCAGTTTTGTCAAATTGAACCATTCAGGCTGTCAAATTGAACCATTCAGGCTGTTAACAAAAGCAAATAATTGGACCAATGTAACTGAGATGGAGGCCAGTAATGTGTGTTTCTCCTTTGAATGGCAAGTGCATGAGCGCCTTAATGGAAAGGTGGGACTCAATTGCAGTTGGGAATCTTACTTGCTTCAGGTACGACCCCTGTAGATATTTTTTTATCCATTTTTATTTTTTTTACTGAAGTTGCTTTCTTTTATGTTATTTTTTTAATGTTGGGTTTGTGTTATTTTTTTAATTATATTCTTTGTTTTCCCACCACCGTGGCAGAACGATAGTATAGCAAGCACAAGAAGATTATACATTTTCCGCATTCCTGTTAATCAGTGCTTCTACTTTTGTGATCCATTAACATTCAGTGCTTCTACTTTTGATGGTCACTCTGTTGGAATGATTGAATTCATATGCTCCAATTACATTCAATTTTTTTTTTCCATTACAGGTGCAATTCCTACGACAAAAAAATGTAGGGGTTACCATTCCAGATGAACACCTGCTTAATCTGATATCCCTTCGCAAGGTATGTTTAACCCCTTATGTGTATTAGATGCTCATTATTGATATTTTTTTAGTTCTTACTTTTTAACCAACCAATGTAGAGAAAGGAAGCAACGAGTTATTCTGGCAAAGGAAGAGCAAGGAAAATGAATGGAGAATCTTTTTTTCGTAGTGTTACTTTTTTTGGTAGTTAACTTCAGTTATGTAAAATGAGGGTAGTTAAGAAAAAACTGTGTAATATTTAGTATTTTGGGAGATTTTGTAAGTACTGTATGTGATGATGATATATAGTGATGGTATATAGTATATGTTAAAATCCGTACCCGCAAAGTTGTGGAGTATTGGGCTCTCTGTGTGGTTTTTCAAAGATTTTTCTAAAAGTCCATTACGTTTTCAAACAAAATTTTTGTTTTTTATTTTGTATCTTGCATCATGTGAATATATTTGCCCCCAGAGCCCTGTACATATGATGTCTGTGTGATGTTGCTTGGATTGGCCTGGGGAGGATTGATATTAACTGCCTGTGATGTGATATTTTTAATTGTTAGCAGAATTCCGTAAGGAATTGTTGTAAAAGGGCTAATATTTTAGGAGAGATTCTGTCGAAATTTTTACTAAAATTCCTATTAGTATTCTAGAATAGAAATAAGGATTTAATTGAGTAGGTGTAAAAAAAATTAAAAAATAAAATCATACATGGTAATAGCTAACTAATAGTAAGCTTTATTATATAGATATGTTGGGGTGATGAAGAGCATTTTGGGTACGAACCGTTGAGTTTGAAGGCAATCGCTTTTGTACATCACTCATTTTGAAAGGTATTGGTTTGAAAATGCATTTTCCTACAAACTATTAGTGTTGGTTTTTTTAAGTTCTCATTGGTTTTGACTTGATTGATTCCTTTTTCATTAAAATGATTTTTCAGGTCTCTTCATTATGGCGGGTTTAGTCGTCTATCCATAAGCAATTTACATGTTCTTAGAATGTTTGTTATGCCTGATAGTTGGGCTTATGTATTTTGTGTGAATCACTCCGTAATTATTTTTAGGGGTTGGGGCCAATGTTAGTTCTACTAGCATGTACCTCTTTTTTTTTTTTAATCTATAACTACATTCAAGAATGTAAAATATCTCATACATTGAAATATATAAAAAATTGGGTCCAACAAGTAGATTTCATATCAAATTTGCAGTACACTGTCCAGTATATGGATATAGATATATTAATATGGAGATGTAATTGTACTCGATCACATTTAACAAAAGGTTTTAACATGTACATCACAACAAGCTTTCTCTCTCTCTCTCTCTCCCATTCTCTTTTTTAACCTCTTCTAAAATCATGCATGGTTAACTACATGAAAATATGACAATGGAGAATTAACTCATGCAGTTTGAGGCGATAACTGCATTAGCAACTGAATAGCTACTTATGGCAGACTACAAATATGACAATGAGGAATCTCTTATGTTGATCCACTATTGTTGTAGATTCACAGTATTCTTTTTCAATCCCGAGCTCCTGACAAATGATCCTGCAAGATATAAACCAATAAACAACTTAATTCAGAATATATCAATGTCTACTGCCAAATACACATCTACATAAATTTTTTTTCACAAAGACGTGCGTATATTTAACTTTTTACAGGGCTTTTATATACTGCACTGTTCTCGAAAACGTGCCGTAGGCACGTGTCCACGAGCATACCTAGTATTACTATACAATGTAATGTACGTCTTAATATATATATATATTATTTAAAGTAAAAAATTTCGACATAGTCTAGCCTCGAATTTAAGACATTTTTTATATTAATTATACGTGGACAACACACGTAGTAATAATTTTTTTAAAATAGAAAATAAACCTGAAGCCTCTTTCATATTAATTATGTACTAATTATGTACGTACGTGATATGCGTAGATATATTTACAAATAACACTAAGATCTTTTTCATTATAATATTATAAAGATTAGAGATTAGTGTGTAATAATAGTTTCTATTTATATGTCATTAGTATTTTACAATCATATTTTGAAGATAGTTTTTGGGTCTATGAGTGCTTAGAATACTTAGTCGATTATTTGTGACACCTACTCTTAATTTTCATTTTCTATTCAACGGCGTGTCAGTACTGCCATCGTCATTATTATAGAGATAAAGACAAAGAAAGATATATTCAAACTTAGCCGTAAGTATAAATTTAACACTTCTTGTTATCATAAGTATAAATCTAACTTTAATACCATCCACTAACATTTGCTAAATATGCAAATATACATTTTTTAGCAAACCGACAGCCTAATTAACTATCATTTGCTATAGGTATATGCATATTTAGCAATACGAGCAAACAATGGACTTCTAAATATAGCAGCGTGCTTTAACAATTACTAAATATAGGAAACGGGGATCTTCTTCCATCTTATTATTTTGATATGGAGGAAAGAAAGTTCATCTTCCATCCACCAACTTGTTCAGAATTTTTTACCAATTTTTTTTTGAAAATGTCATTGAAATATTACGAAAATATCATTCATATATACAAAATTGTCATTAAAATAATAATAATAATAATAAATAAAAAATAAATTAAAAAAAAACTCGGACGAAAGATCTTTTTCCGTCCGATCAATTCTTCAATTTTGTTCTTTCAAACATTACCAAAATGCCATTAATTAATTATGAAAATGTCATTTTAAACTTTTTTTTAAAAAAAAGAGTTAGACGAAAGAAGATCTTCGTCTTATTTTATATTTTTTATACAAATTTGGCACGAACAATAGAAGCACTCTTCCTTTAATGCTATTTATCAAATGTCAAATCTGTACATTTTAGTAACAACAATAGTCAGTGGCGGAGCCAGACGAATCAAAATGGGGGTCCCAAAATTTTTTTTCCCCGGCATCGACATAATTGAGTCTTTAATAAGAGGTGGATTAGACTTGGGGGTCCCAAATTTTTTTTAACTGGAGGGGCCAAATAAAAATTTTGGTTTATAATAGAGAGTTTTACAAAATTTTTGGGATCCCAAATGTCCCCCCTCCTCTCTTCCTCCCTCCGCCACTGACAATAGTGGATGCTCTAAAGCAAGTCACAAAATTGTAGTATAACACTTATTATTGTCCTGTTGATCGTCCACAAAGTATAAAAATAATAAATTATGATGGACCAACTTATAAATAGAAATTTGTGAGTAGTTGATATGCTAAAAAACCAAAGAATGGTTATCATATAATTTGAACTGTAAAATGGGACCCCCCAAGTTTAGCCAGTTTAGGGTTAGCTATGACACTTGTCAGGGATACACTGGCCTGAAATCTGAACACCTGGCAGAGATCAACTCTGTGGGTCCCGCTTAAACCAAAGTATTTGGATTGTTTGCTTCCAAATTCAATTAAAAGATATATTGTATGGCTGGAGTCTTTTGACTCTATCCGTTTCATCAAAAAAGATTCAATTAAAAGATTCGTTAAAGAATAGTGTTTTGATTGGGGAAGCCATGAGCTTTCCAGGCTTTGTCTTAGAGCTAGGTAAATTTGGGCAATTGCTTGATGTCATAGAGCATCTGTAGTCTTGCTAATTAGCAGCTAAATTTGCTAAATATACACATTTGATCAAAGTTATCACTTCAGTCGTTTGCTAAATATAAATATTTTATATATTTTACTACAGTAGATTGTCATAAATGAGAATGGATATGAGAATTATACATAATTTAAAGGATGCAAAAAAATATTTTTTTTAATTCGTCAGACGCAACTTCATATTGCGTCCAATGACTTTTAAAAAAATTTTAATAAATTAAATGCCACCAGGGAGCTCCTTGGATCTAACATGAAGTTGCGTCCAACGGAGGGGCCTACCACTTTTAATTTTTAAAAAAAACTTAAATAACGTTTTAAATTAATAAAAAAATCATGAAAAATTATAAAAAATCGTGCGACGCAAAGTCAAGTTCCATCTGATTTTTATATATATTAAATTGGTAAAACATACTAATTGACGACTCCAACGAATTGATCAAATGCTATATGCGTTTATGTATATATGCATTTTTTAAACAATGACGATTGTGCTCTTAGAAAATGCTTATTTTGGGTAAATAGTCAAAAGTGAATCATGGCTATTACACATCTCATGATAGACTTAAGAAAAAAACAATAGTTATCTTTGATTATAACAATTTTCAGTTTAATTTTGTTTGGTTAAAATTATTTGTTAATGTACTAAAGTTCACAATGCGATTGATTTTGGTTTGATTCGGAAGAGTTTTGTGGTCATTGAGAAT
This sequence comes from Hemerocallis citrina, assembly GCA_017893485.1. Lineage (NCBI taxonomy): Eukaryota > Viridiplantae > Streptophyta > Magnoliopsida > Asparagales > Asphodelaceae > Hemerocallis > Hemerocallis citrina. The sequence goes on from CM030367.1 coordinate 171,184,214, forward strand.
TAATGAAGACATTAATGGTCGCTGAAGTGAGGGGTACTGATGTGCATTCTCACATATTAATCATCGCTAGAGGGAGGGCCGGCTCTGAGTTCCCGGGGCCTTCCGAAATGGGACCCCTAATAACACATATATATATTTTACGTGCGAAATACGTGCCTATATTTACAAGGAAAATTCAAAATTGGAGGTCCCAAAAATCGCAAATTCCGTCGGGATCCGAGGCGGCCGCCTTACCCGCCTCCATACTGGGGCCGGCCCTAGCTAGAGGGATAATCGACTAACAACAAAAGCTTATAGTTTGGACAATAGAGGAACCAAGACGAAACATTTATATCCGTCTCTTATTTATTTTCTGTTCGAATATAACCTTTGCATTTTTTTTATCTACTATTCTCTCTAGATTGTTAGGGAATTTTTTTGTAAAAATACTTGTGAGTTCTGAAGCTAAAAGTCACCTGTGAAATGAGCGAGTACTGTTAGAAATTATATTAGATACTATATATTATGAGAGAGATTAGTTTAGTCACATATTGAATAATGTATTGGTTTAGTATTCCATTCTCTCCTATATAGGAGACATATTGTACTAAGTTTATTCTATTAATAATCAATCAATAAAATATTTCTTCCTACCCCTAATTCTATCATGGTATCAGAGCTTATAATTCTATAAGGCATATACTAATTTTATCATCGTCGTTAAGGTGGGAGTAGTTCTCTTCTTTATCGGAATCATTCCACCTCCCGACATCCCTCTTTCAAATCCAAAAACCCAAATCTCCAAAATCAAAACCCTAATATCTTCAACCATTCTCAAACACAAACCCTAGCCGTCATCACCTACCTCTCTCGTAACCCTAATCCACAACAACAATAATAGCGTCAAACCCATCTTGAACAACTCCACCGACTTCAACAGCAACCCCAACTGCAAACAACTCCAGACGGCCTCCAACAGTAAACATCAGCAACAACAACATAATCCCTAGCCGCAACAGAAGCAACAATGACCCCCAACAACATCTTCCTCATCAGCGAACCTCTCCATCTGCTTCATCATCCTCCTGATGTCACGCACCTGCTCCGTGGTGCCGGCGAACTCTCCGGCGCTGCCATCACCAAGGGCCTTGCTTCCTACAACACTACCGCCAGCAACCGCACTGCAGCACCCCGAATTTCCAATAATTAAAAATTACAAAATACGTGGCACAAATCCAGAATCAATCTTAATGTAATAGTAAATATAGCAAAACACAGAAAATTTTTAACTTTTATTATATTAATTTTTTACGTGGCATAGCGAAAAATTTAAACACCTTGCATTACATTCTTTCTTTTACAATCCATTATTTTACAATTTGCATAAGCCATATTATCAATCTACCACATGCATCCAATCCCAAGCTAACGGTAACTACCTGTAAAATATGAGGCTACAGATAACCCTAACCCTCAAAACTACGGAGTCAGCCATAACGGTGTGAGTGGCATTAAAAGAAATACAATTTGAATGAAACATAAAGAATAAATTCATAATCAACATATTCCCACAATAGTAACAAACGAAAAATGAAACAACGATAAATAAAGCATAAAACATCAAGTGAAGCTAGGCTAAGTGTCAAGTGTAGGAAAACAGAGAAACACCATGCATAATACAAGTCAAGAAAATACAATGCAGTATGATGACTCTCTAATGCATACTTGTCGGATTCTATGCATTCCATACTACATAGGTCCAGTGCAAGCCCTTATCGTTCTCCACTTTATAGCGTAAAATTCCTCGTTATGCAACTAATCCTACTACGGTGATAGAAACAAGATCTAGAATACTCTGCGAATAGGCCTAACAACCCTCGACACGCAAGCATCATGTAAGTATAGCTCTAACTCCGGAGAATCACCATCCTACCGTGCACCCCACGAATAGGCCTGCCGACCCTCAACGTGCAGATACATAGTACATCCCGCAAATAGGCCTGCCGATTCTCGACGCGCGAATGCACCGTATGTTCCGTGAATAGGCTTGCCGACCCTCGACACGCGAACATACAAACTGTCCTCTAGACATTTCGTGAATAGGTCTGTCGACCCTCCACACGCGAATATACTAGGGACACAACAACACACAGTCTTGGAATACATCCGTTGGACTAACAACAGAGCTCATACTTATGTTTTCCAAGTTCTATCACATTTCCACTAGTGTCTGTCCTTAGGATGATTATTATTAATTAAAACACAATTTTCCCCTCCCTAGAGACGGTGTACCCTGCCGGACTTAATTCCACTAACACAACACCACGGCCTCAACTGGCCAAGATCCACAAAATCTCATCTGCCGGTTTACAGGAATCCCACTCAACCTCTAGAGACTCATAACTCAAATATCAACACAAAACCTTTCATTAAAACTCTTAATTTCATTATCAATTCGCTCATATTAAGAAAACGTCCTTAAATCAAGCAAATCCAAATTTATCCGAATATCACAAATTTTCAAAAGTAAAGTCTGAGTTTAATCCGCTCGAATAACTAAGTTTCATAATTTGAAATCATAGAAAAAGTCACAAAACGTCAATATCTTGAAATCCATATATATTTTGCTTCCTAAAGTCTTAGAAATACCAATTAAATTCTATTATTAATCAAAATATAACTTTGTAAAATATAGTAATCTATAGCAAAAACTTTATCTAAAATAGTAGTTCAATAATCCATAAGTTCGAAGAAATAATCGTTTAAAAAAACAACGAAAATTTAACAAAACATCCAATACAGCAGCTGTCGGTCGACCGACATCATAGTTCAAAATAGCAGCGGACGACTGACATGCTAAAATTCCAAAACCAAGCAATTGACAGTCGACCAACATCCCAAGTGCAATTTTGGGCGGTCGACCGTTGTGCCAAAAGAAACATCACTTTGAATTTTGTTCACTTTTCAACTGATACATGGTTTAAGTTCTTTAAAGGCATGAATTTGTAAAGTTAAAACCCCGAAATGATAAAAATGCAACTTGTCTAACATACTGGAGTTCATAAATCAAACCAAACTGTCAACGATTTCACAAAAAGTAATTTTTCAACAAATTCTTCAAATCAGAAACTGTGTATATGTGTATGTGTATATATGTGTATATGCATCAGTAAAAGTATCAAGAGTCATGGTATATGAGTATTATATTGTTCAATTCAATCTCAGTATCAATATAAATCAAAGATTCACTTGAAAACATCATAAAAACTCAAAACTTCACTTTTCGGCCTATACCATCAGACCCGAATATCAAATCTTAATTCAACACTTCAAAACTTGATCTTTTGATTTCAAAAACTCTTCTTGCAACTTGTTAAACACATACACAAACTAGTTACATCAATTTGCCATTGATTATATGCTTCTACAACATGTATTAGTCAAATTCTTCTTCATCAAAACATCAACAGATCATATATATATATATATCTATATAATAAAACACAACGAAAGCTATCAAGTGGCTATGCTTCAATCTCCCCTAAAATCAATGGCTACGATTCACTCTCACAAAACATATTTTCCCGCCCAAAAATTCAAATCCCAATTTCAAACAACACACTCTCTATCTCTCATTCCCGAATACTCTCTCTCTCCCTCTCTCACTGTCTCCCTCCCCGCTATCTCTCTCCCCTCGCTCTCTCTCACTCCGGCGCCTCTTCAGCTCCGCCCTCCCGCCGAAACGATCCCTCCTGTCACCCCACACCGGCCCCCCACCTCCAGTCGCCCCCCCTGGTCCTCCGTTCCACTCTCTCTTCCCGCTCTCTCTCTCTCTGCTCTTTCTCACTCCGGCGCCTCTTTTGAGCCGCACCCTCCCGCCGACAAAACCCCCTATTTCCGTCCAACGCCAGCCAGAACCCCCTACTTCAATTAATTTCTGTTTAGTGAGATTGCAAAGGCATCCAAGGGAACTTTGTCGCCGAATCTGTGAGTGAAGTCCATTGATTTCATTTTCTTGATTTAATTTGTGTCTCTTTTTTGGGGGGTTGTAAAGTTGAACTGGGTTTGATTTGCATTGTAGATGAGGGATGCAGTTAGAGGGGTTTGCCAGGCACTTTCTGACTGCTATTGTTAGTGGCAGATGTCGCCATAAGGTACTTTTTTTGTTGCAATCTCAGTTCATCGGCTTCATTTCGTTGAAATTGATGCAGATTTGGGTTCTTGAAATTCTGGTTTTAGGTGTATAATTTTGTGAGGATAGCAGCCATGGGATGAATATCAAGGGTCCTGAAAAATGCAAGGTGAGTAAAAGCAAAACACATCTCATTTTCTTTGCTATTTAAAAACCAAATCAAAATTTGGGATCATACTTATTGATCTCAATTTGTGTGGTTCAGGCAAAGCCATTGCTGTTTCAGGCAGTCGATGGGTTCTTGCCTATGATTGATGAGGTATCTTTATTTTGTTGTTTTCTTTTATAATCATGATGCCTTATTAAATTCATGCATATGGTACTGTATTTGAAATTGGGTTTGTTTTGAATATGTCGTTGAAGGTGTAGGTTTTAGGTGTATAATTTTGTGAGGATAGCAGCCATGGGATGAATATCAAGGGTCCTGAAAAATGCAAGGTGAGTAAAAGCAAAACACATCTCATTTTCTTTGCTATTTAAAAACCAAATCAAAATTTGGGATCATACTTATTGATCTCAGTTTGTGTGGTTCAGGCAAAGCCATTGCTGTTTCAGGCAGTCGATGGGTTCTTGCCTATGATTGATGAGGTGGGTGGGTATCTTTATTTTGTTGTTTTCTTTTATAATCATGATGCCTTATTAAATTCATGCATATGGTACTGTATTTGAAATTGGGTTTGTTTTGAATATGTTGTTGAAGGTGTACAAGGTGTTAACGAAGAAAACTGAGTCCACGCCAGGGGCGACGGTAGAGAACAACAAGTTCTGTGTCTCTGTTCACTTCAGATGTGTGCCTGAAAAGGTAAAAGTTTGGGATCAAGCTTACATCGAAAATCCTGACTTTTGTTTGTTAATTAACATGTTCATATTTTTGTATTCAACTTTTTTATGTAAATAGAATTGGAATGTTTGATATAGAAGAAACTCCTCGATGAGAAATTTTAAGATTTAAAGCCATTGTCTTTATGATTAGTTTATGAAGAGTTGCCTAATTTTATTTGTCAAATATGATTAGTTTAGATATATGTCTTTCATTTTGTATGTGAATAAACCCGTGCAATATACAGCCAAACTTAATTTCCATACATACCCGTCTCATACACGTGCAATCCCAACAAAAAAAAAAAAACCTTCATCTTCTTTTGGCTGAACAAACCCTAAATCCCAAATTTCTCTCCTCCTCCCTTCCACCCAAAATTGCATATGAATTTTGCTGATTGTGAACTATTCAGACAAGACTTTAGAAATGCCAAATCTTTTGCACCTGCAGATTCATGTTTCCAACCCTCCATTTCAAACATTAGTCTTCATCTGCTTAATATGCAGTTAGAGCATTTTAGACGGATCTTATTATCTACTATACTAAACACTATTATCTTTTTGTATTTACAGTTTTACAGGAATGGACATAGATGAAGATTATCAGTTATTCCACCAGGCTCTCAGCAATTTATATATGCTAATGAATGGGTATGTGCTTTAATCCTTATCATCTATTTCTATCTTTTTTACACAAACAGGATTGCACATACAAACAATGTGTGGATGGTAGTACCTTTTTACTTGATTGCAGAGGCATGATGATAATTGGATTTATCTCCCATAATTATAGATTATCAATGATTCAATATTTTAGTACATGTCTTCAAAATTTTTGAATTTTTTGTTTCAGCTAGACATTTGTAGCTGAAACCTCCCAATTTAGAAATTAGGGTTAGGGCTTCCGAAATTTACTCTCTTTATTTATTCTATTGTCGCTCTCCCTTGCTTGATCATCAGGCTTTGGTAGAACTTTTTTATTACTTGAGATCATATCACATAAGTTTGTAATTAAAAAATCAAGATGCGAGCCCGAAGAACTGGATTTGGTAGTGACAAAGGCGAAGGCGGAGGCGGAGGTAGAGGTGAAGGTGGAGGAGATGGTGGTAGAAATCGCCGCTCCTCTCCATGTCGGATTAAATTTATTAGGGATTAAATTATAAAATTTATTAAGTCAGTAAGTTTAAACCTCCGTGATGCTCGAGCAAACCGTACGATTAAATGAGTCAGCAAGCATTCCCGTTCTACTGATTGTTTTTTAGAAAACTTTCTTTGTAATTCTGTTTTAGCTGTTGAAAACCATTAACCAAGCTTATTTTTCTTTTGTTGTTTAGAAACAGCAAATATAAAGATTTGTAAAAAGAAACAAACGCCCCATAAAGAGCAAGCTAGAGGTCTTGATGATGATTAGTGGAACAGTATAGGAACTAACCAGCCATCTTTCTTAGATTTATTTATCTTTACTGAAATTTCATTGATTATGCTTTATTTTTGTTGCATGAAGAATCATCTCATACTACGAGTTCTGAAGTGAAAGAAATGAATCATGGGAAGAAACAAACTAAAGTATCTAACAAGACATGGGAGTATTCAATATTTCTTTTCGATCATAAAAATGGGAGGAGTTAATATTGCGCAAGGAAATGGTAGATTTGTCTATTTACTGAACTAATTCATATCAAAGTGATTCATGGAGTGGATTTCATAGTTTTTAATGCATGACTGGGAAATATCATCTAGGTGCTGTCTTATTAAACGTTATTTAGTATCATATGATGGAGCAAGTGAGTCAGAAGAAATATCAAGTAAAGAAGTAAAGCAAACTGGAATCGAGCGCTATACACAACAGGAAGTCTCAGTTAACTTCACTAAGCCGCTTCCTTTGCATATAAGGTGAAATTTTGTATGTCAACTTCAAGTAGAATTAGGTGATAGTAAGCTCCCCTAACCATCATAAAAAACATGTTATAATTTAAACACAAATCAATGCAGGATGATCAAACAAATGATTCAAAAGTTGCATCCATCTTCTAGATGCCTTCCTTCATCTCCACACCTGTAATGATACTATCTTTATATATATGCTTGAAAATGCTTTGAGCCTCTTAACGTAAATGTCAAGGCAGAAATAACTAGCTGGCCTACTAATTACTAGACGGTCAATCATTTTACAATTTAGTCAAGGTATCTATATTGAGCATCGGCTGTGATTTGTCCATACTATTAAGCGTTGGCTCAGATTTATCACTATTATCGAGCATAATCTGTTGATACTATTGAGCATCTCAGTATTACTCAAGCTTTGATACCAATTTCATATACCAATTACAATCACACTAAACTTTTCTTTTCTTTAATCAAATCATCAATTTTGAAATTTGAAGTTGTTAAGTCAAGGGAGCTATTAGGAAAGCAGAGATAACCGAGGGGTCTAAAAGGAATTTACTCTTCTTTTTTCTCAATAATAACTTGGTAATAACTACTACCCAAGTTCCACAGAAGAGTTGCAAAGAGTTTGTTGAATCATGAAATTTCAACTAAGGAAAGTTCTTGAACTAAACTGTATATTTGTGTATATTTATTATTAGAATGAGATTGATGTTTAAGACAAATTATAAAAGAACTAAACTAAAGTTTAAGACAAATTCATTTAACTACCCTCCACATTCTGGCCAAAATCTCCCCTAAAGTTTCCTTGGGCATTGAGATTGATGTTTAAGTGCATTTTGTGATCAAATCTGCATGTTCTCAATTGCATGCAGAAACTTAAAGGTAGTTTTTGGTAGAATATCTTTTTAGGGTAGTTTTTTTACTTTGCTAGAACTTCAAGGTAGTTTCTTTTTTTCTTAATACACTTTTCGCCTTGAAAAAAGTTCCAATTTGGAGAAAACTTTGCTTAACATTGGTATTTATGTAGGATGCCACTGCCTAGCTTGAATATTTTTAGTCTCAAGCACTAAAGCAGCAGAAAGCTGTACGCAAGGGTATCCCAAAGCCTGATGCTTCTATCGCAAGTAAAGATCATCTCAGGTAAGGAAATTACTCTGCTCATTTTGATCATTAAGTTATAAAAATGTCTTTTTTAAAAAAATAATTAACTTATATTTTTTCCAGCGTTTCAGACCTTCTGACTTTATAAATCCTGACCAGGACATGATCAAAGAAAGAGATCCCCAGAGAAAACGAAGGATGCAAACGTAATTCTTTTTTAAACTCATATCGTATTCTCTGCTTGCTGATCTAATTTTATTAACTCCTAGGTCGCTACATACAGCTATGAGAATGTTGTCAGATACATACCCACATTTGCATATGATTTAAGCCCCATAATATGGATTGTCATGAGATGGTAATCAAAAACTTGGATAAGGAAATTGATAAGCAAGGACCAATAATGGTTATTAAAAAAATTATATAGATTCACAATTCAGTCGTATGGCTTGGTGTAAATAATCATATACCACTTATCCGGCATCGTAAGATAACAATACAGGTTACATTAATAACTAGAAGAGATATATACGTTATGGGCCTACGTATATGGTAACTAATTGTCATTAAATGCTGTAGAATAAATTTATGATTAACCTTAAAACAATGTCAGGAAATAGTTCTAAACGTGGGCCATAATCAAATGTAACAGGGTATTTAATTCTATGATTAAAAGCTGTTAAGAACTAGGTATTTAACTAACAATCAAACGATAAAAGTTGCAATTTCAACAATTAAGCATACATATCGGGAAAGGTAAAGGTTAACCCTGAATACAGTATTATATCACGTACAGAGTCATTTTTCTAGCCGACAGTGCCCATAATAAGTCTGTAACCATAACCATACGTGATATGTTGTGCTTGAATTCCAGGAAATTCCCATTACCCATGATGTACAATAAGGACCGTGACTGTGCCCATAAATGATCAAAATGACCGTGACTATGGTTTTGTGTCCAATGAAGTAATTATAAAATCTAGGATGGTATAAAATTTATATCTTAGTTAAACCAAACTTTTATATGCCCGTATAAAAATATATTGATAGGAATACTGTATCGAATTCAGTCTGTTAATTGTCTCTATTCTTTAACGTTAATTATATTAGACTGTCAAATTGAACCAATAGATAAACCAATCATCCCCAGTTTTGTCAAATTGAACCATTCAGGCTGTCAAATTGAACCATTCAGGCTGTTAACAAAAGCAAATAATTGGACCAATGTAACTGAGATGGAGGCCAGTAATGTGTGTTTCTCCTTTGAATGGCAAGTGCATGAGCGCCTTAATGGAAAGGTGGGACTCAATTGCAGTTGGGAATCTTACTTGCTTCAGGTACGACCCCTGTAGATATTTTTTTATCCATTTTTATTTTTTTTACTGAAGTTGCTTTCTTTTATGTTATTTTTTTAATGTTGGGTTTGTGTTATTTTTTTAATTATATTCTTTGTTTTCCCACCACCGTGGCAGAACGATAGTATAGCAAGCACAAGAAGATTATACATTTTCCGCATTCCTGTTAATCAGTGCTTCTACTTTTGTGATCCATTAACATTCAGTGCTTCTACTTTTGATGGTCACTCTGTTGGAATGATTGAATTCATATGCTCCAATTACATTCAATTTTTTTTTTCCATTACAGGTGCAATTCCTACGACAAAAAAATGTAGGGGTTACCATTCCAGATGAACACCTGCTTAATCTGATATCCCTTCGCAAGGTATGTTTAACCCCTTATGTGTATTAGATGCTCATTATTGATATTTTTTTAGTTCTTACTTTTTAACCAACCAATGTAGAGAAAGGAAGCAACGAGTTATTCTGGCAAAGGAAGAGCAAGGAAAATGAATGGAGAATCTTTTTTTCGTAGTGTTACTTTTTTTGGTAGTTAACTTCAGTTATGTAAAATGAGGGTAGTTAAGAAAAAACTGTGTAATATTTAGTATTTTGGGAGATTTTGTAAGTACTGTATGTGATGATGATATATAGTGATGGTATATAGTATATGTTAAAATCCGTACCCGCAAAGTTGTGGAGTATTGGGCTCTCTGTGTGGTTTTTCAAAGATTTTTCTAAAAGTCCATTACGTTTTCAAACAAAATTTTTGTTTTTTATTTTGTATCTTGCATCATGTGAATATATTTGCCCCCAGAGCCCTGTACATATGATGTCTGTGTGATGTTGCTTGGATTGGCCTGGGGAGGATTGATATTAACTGCCTGTGATGTGATATTTTTAATTGTTAGCAGAATTCCGTAAGGAATTGTTGTAAAAGGGCTAATATTTTAGGAGAGATTCTGTCGAAATTTTTACTAAAATTCCTATTAGTATTCTAGAATAGAAATAAGGATTTAATTGAGTAGGTGTAAAAAAAATTAAAAAATAAAATCATACATGGTAATAGCTAACTAATAGTAAGCTTTATTATATAGATATGTTGGGGTGATGAAGAGCATTTTGGGTACGAACCGTTGAGTTTGAAGGCAATCGCTTTTGTACATCACTCATTTTGAAAGGTATTGGTTTGAAAATGCATTTTCCTACAAACTATTAGTGTTGGTTTTTTTAAGTTCTCATTGGTTTTGACTTGATTGATTCCTTTTTCATTAAAATGATTTTTCAGGTCTCTTCATTATGGCGGGTTTAGTCGTCTATCCATAAGCAATTTACATGTTCTTAGAATGTTTGTTATGCCTGATAGTTGGGCTTATGTATTTTGTGTGAATCACTCCGTAATTATTTTTAGGGGTTGGGGCCAATGTTAGTTCTACTAGCATGTACCTCTTTTTTTTTTTTAATCTATAACTACATTCAAGAATGTAAAATATCTCATACATTGAAATATATAAAAAATTGGGTCCAACAAGTAGATTTCATATCAAATTTGCAGTACACTGTCCAGTATATGGATATAGATATATTAATATGGAGATGTAATTGTACTCGATCACATTTAACAAAAGGTTTTAACATGTACATCACAACAAGCTTTCTCTCTCTCTCTCTCTCCCATTCTCTTTTTTAACCTCTTCTAAAATCATGCATGGTTAACTACATGAAAATATGACAATGGAGAATTAACTCATGCAGTTTGAGGCGATAACTGCATTAGCAACTGAATAGCTACTTATGGCAGACTACAAATATGACAATGAGGAATCTCTTATGTTGATCCACTATTGTTGTAGATTCACAGTATTCTTTTTCAATCCCGAGCTCCTGACAAATGATCCTGCAAGATATAAACCAATAAACAACTTAATTCAGAATATATCAATGTCTACTGCCAAATACACATCTACATAAATTTTTTTTCACAAAGACGTGCGTATATTTAACTTTTTACAGGGCTTTTATATACTGCACTGTTCTCGAAAACGTGCCGTAGGCACGTGTCCACGAGCATACCTAGTATATATATATATATATATATATATATATATATATATATATATATATATACCATCAGTAAATAATTATTCAACTTTATACATCATACATCATACAACCTCATCATACACATTCAAATCAGCAAGAATATGGAAGAAAACAACATACCCATGATTCCTACTAGGTTCTTAACATTCTTAAGTTATCCATACAGTAGATTTAATCATCCATTGTATATTATTCATAAAAGTTCTATTTTTAATTACTAATTTGTCAATTTATTCGTTATATCATCACACAATCATCTAACATGCATTTTACTAGAAAAATCATCATATTTAACATGCATAGAACAATAAGAAATCAAATACATATCACTCACCTTAATGGAGAATCAACGAAGATAATAAAGAAATAAGAAAAGTTCCTCCTTTCGCAAAAATCCAAGATCCTCGCTTCGAAACTCCAAGAAATCAATAATAATAATATACTTTTGTTTTTGCGCAGAAAAGAGACGGCTGTAGCAGCCCCTATATAGGCTGAAATCGGATGTAATAGGGTTTTGAGAAGATTTTGCAAAATATTCCATTAGAATATATCTTTACATATATAGATCCTTTATACTAGGTAACTAGATTAACCAATTTAGTTCAGATTAAATCAAAAGTATCTTCCCCAGATCTGGCCGGCATCTATATCAAACCAGAATAATCGATTTTGTAATTTTTGGCCTCCAAGTGGCAATTTTGCAAAAATGCCATTCTTTAATAAATTAGAAAAATAAACCAAATATATTAAAATAAAAATAAATCTCTTTACCTCTGAGTTGGTCGGCCATCATGCTGAGCCCAGAAATCCGAAAATCTGGAGTTTTTACCCCCAAACTGGTAATTTTGCACAAAAACCTATCCTTTTGTAATATTTGCAAACATGCCAAATAAATATCAAAAAAATCCAGAAAATTCATAAATAATACTTACTAATAAATATTAGGTTTTCCAAAATAATTTCTAACTTTGGGTTTCCCAAGAAAATATTTGCACGTGTTTTGCACATGCAAAAAGATAAATTTCAGAATATTGTTTATTAAACCACCAAAATTCACTTTAATTCATTTATTAATATCAAAAACATTACTTAAAATTATATGGTGTTATAAAATTCTATGGTGTTACACGCACTGTCCGCCTCCTCACCAAGTGGCTCCCCGAATAATAGTCAATCTCAGCCGTCCATTCCCCTTTCTCTAATTCCGACCTCATCAATATCCAGCCCCAAAAATGCCCCAACCCCAAACCCTTGGCGATGTCATCCTCGAACGTGATACTCGTCTTCCACGAGAAGAAGCCGATGCCGACCGATCTCCAACACCCGCTCCGGCACTACCTCTCCTCCCCCTAACTGCCTTTCCCCCCCTAACCGCTTCTCATCCCTCTCTTTCACCCTGGCTGTCACCCTCCCAAAAAAACACCCAAAACCCTAGCCCTAACTACTGTCTCTCTCAAACTCTTCAAACCTTACTATCCTACTACAAACCCGACCGGCTTACTCCATACCCTAAATCCATCTCCCTGCAACCCGTTGCCGAAAAACCTACTATACCCGAAACTCAATACCCAAACCTAAAGGCAGACCCTATTACCTAACCCGACCCGAATCCACACCTAAACCCAACCCCTTTTTCTGTTTTCCCTTTAAAAAAAAAACTTCATTGTAGGTTCTTCAACTTCTACAGTCCCGCTTCCACATCCAGCTCCCACTACAACCTTACACATGTTAATCCATCGTGAGTTTGAGAGGGGGAGATCCCAACATCATTCCAGATCATAACACTACTACTTCTTCTCAGTTCAGGGGTGAGATTCCAACATGCTCCAACAGCGCCTCTAAAACATACTACTATGTCTCAAGTCAGGGGTGAGATTCCAACATGCTCCAACAGTGCGCAACTACAACATATTACTATGTCTCAAGTCAGGGGGTGAGATCCTAACATACGCCAACAGTGAGCTACACAACTTACTACTACGTCTCAAGTCAGGGGTTAAATCCCAACACAGTTCGGGATATGGAGATCCTAATAGTATGCGACCACTACTTCCTTCCATTACTGCTACTACTATTCTCAAGTCAGGGGTGAGATCCTAACATATGCGCCATTCCCTGCGCCATCGTCGTTCCTGCATCACAGTTTTTCGTTCTTGCCACATGAACATCATCAATATTCCAAACTCTTGTTGTTTGAACCAACTTGAGTTTGAGAGGGAGTGTTAGATATTATATTATGAAAGAGATTAGTTTAGTCTCATATCATATAATGTATTGGTTTAGTATTTCCTTTTCTCCTATATATAGGAGACATATTGTACCCATTTTATGTTGGATTTATGTCTTGCATACTATGTTGGATAAGAAGAAGATGAGGCGATGGAGGAATCGAGACGATCGGGGACAGAGTGGAAGCAAGGGGAAACAGTCAGCAGCAGGTTGCGGTCGACCGTCCTGGGGTGCGGTCGACCGCCCTACTATGCAGGAGTTCCCGAGAGGGGGACGGTCGACCGACCTTGGAGTGCGGTCGAACGAACTCGACGCTGATGGATTATTTCGGTCGGGTCTTGGTGATTCGTGAGAAGCCCAACTTGCTCTTCAAGTCAGATCATATGGCTCTTATCGTAGGGCTGTCTCTTCAGGAATATCCAATGGTTATTGTATCAAGATATCAAACTAGGGGTTCTCTAAGATCTCTACATATTTTTGTTATTGGCCTCTATTGAGAGCCAAGAGAGGGAGAGTACTTCATTGAAGACAGAGTTTGAGAGTTTCTCCAATTGTAAACAACTAGTACTTGCCTGTGAGACTTAAGAGTGGGTCGTTGTGAAAATTGTAATAATCTTGTATCTTCTCTAGTTGAATAACATCTCAGATTTTTTCTCCCCTAGGTTAAGGTGAAAGCCCTAACCGGGACAAACTTGTGTATGCTTTGGTGTATTTGGTATGATCTAATATGTGCTTGATGGTTTGTGCTGATTGTAGCGCCCCGAATTTCCAATATAATATCTCAGAAATAAGTAGCACAATTCTCATCATCTACCTCAATGTAATAGTAAACATAACCATACACAGAGAAATTTTTTCAACTTTTATTACATCAATTTTTTACAAAACACAGCGAAAATTAAACACCTTGAATTACAATTCTTTTTTTTTACAACACATTCTTTTATAATTTACATAAGTCACATTATCATTCTACCACATTTATCCAAATCTCATGCTATAGGTACCTACCTATAAAATATAAGGCTAGAGATAACCCTAACCCCTAAAACTACGGGGTCAGCCATAACGGTGTGAGTGACATCAAAAGAAAATACAATATAAATAAAATATAAAGAATAAAGTCATAACAAACACATACCAACAATAATAACAAATGAAATATGAAATAACAATAAATAAAATATGAAAAGATCAAGTGAAACTAAACTAAGTGTCAAGTGTAGGAAAACAGAAAACATACATGCATAAAACCAAGTCAAGAAAATACAAATGCAAAATGATGACTCTCTAATGCATACTTGTCGGATTCTATGCATTCCATATTACATAGGTCCTGTGCAAGCCCTTATCGTTCTCCACTTTATAGGGTTAGGTCCCTCGTTATGCAACTAATCCTGCTACGGTGATAGAAACAAGATCAAGAATACCCTGCTAATAGGCCTAACAACCCTCGACGCGCAAGCATCATGTAAGAATAGCTCAAAAACTGGAGAACCACCTCCCTGCCGTGTACCCCACGAATAGGCTTGCGAGGCCCTCGACGTGCAGATACACAAGTACATCCCGTGAATAGGCCCACTGACCCTCGACATGTGAATGCACCCTGTATGCTACGTGAATAGGCCTGCAGACCCTCGACACACGAACATACCAAATGTTCTCTCGAGACAGAACAACACACAAGTCCTCGAACGCATCCGTTGGACTGGAACCCTAGAGCATATCTTATGTTTCTCAAGTTCTATCACATCTCCACTAGTACCTTTCCTTAGGTTGATTATTGTTAAAACACAAATTTCCTCTCTCTAGAGTTAGTGTATCCTGCCAGACTTATTTCCACACAAAAAAACCCCAAGACCCAACTGTTCAAAATCAACAAAATCTCATCTGCCGGTTCATAAGAATCCCACTCAACTCCTAAAGATTCACAAATCGAATATCAACACAAAATCTTTCAACAAAACTCTTAATTTCATCATCAAAACGTTTATATCAAGAAAACTCCTTTAATCAACAAAACCCAAATTCATTCAAGATACTCACGAATTCCAGAATTGAAATAAAATATTAAATTCATTAAATAACTGAGAATTAAATTTTAAAGTCATAGAAAGCCACAAAACATCAATTTCTTCAAAAACCATATATGTTTTACTTTATAAAGTCATAGAAATACAATTTAAATTCTATTATAATCAAAATATCACTCTCTGTAAAATACTGTAATCTGTAGCAAAACATCATCTAAAATAGTAGGTCAATAATCCATAATATCGAAGAAATAATCGTTCAAGAAATCAACAGAAAACTCAACAAAAACAACACAGACAGCAGGTGTCGATCGACTATTAAAACAGTTCAAAATAACGACGGTCGACTGCACAAGCTCAAAATATCCAATTTTTCAAATGACGGTCGACCGCACATTTTAGTTCAAAATGGAACCGGTGGATTGACATGTCAAGAAAACACAACTTTGAATTTCGTGCACATTTTAACCGATACTTCGTTTAATCATTGTAAAATCATAAATTTATAAAACAAAATTCCTGAGATGATCAAATACAACTTGTTTAACATACTGAAGTTAATAAAACAAATCAAAACTTCATCAAATTCATAAAAGAGCAATTTTCGACAAATTCTTCAAAACAGGACATATGTATATATATAAGTGTATATATGTGTGTTTACATCAGTTAAAGCTTCAAGAAAACATTGTATATAGGTAGTCTATTGTTCCAATCACCCTCAGTATCAAAACAACTCAAATCCAACTCGAAAACATCACAAAATCACAAAAAAATCAATTTCGGCTGATCATCCATCAGACCCGAAAATCAATCCCCTTTTTACTTTCAAAACTTGATTCTTTTTTATCCAATAAATCCCCTACAATTCATTGTACACATACCCAATCACTCACATCAGTTTACCCATGAATATGTACAATCATAACATGTATTAGTCAAGTTTTGTTTATCAAAAATATCAAAACAGAGTGTGCACACAACATACACAGTAAAGGTCAAGTCTTGTTCACTTTTTGAGATAAACATCATACAAACTTAATATAAACAATCAAAACAACAAGAGTATGAAAGAAAGCAACATACTCATGATTTCTGTTAGGTTCTTTAACAATCACAAGTCATCTATATAGAGTTTTAATCATCAATAATATAGTTTTCATAAAAAGATTCAATATTATTCATCCATCTTTTAATAAACTCATTATATCATTATTTAATGATCCATCGCGCATTCTAATAGACAATTCATCACATACAACATGCATAGAACAATACAAAACAAACATATGTTACTCACTTTATTGAAAAATCAACCGAAATAATAAAGAGAATAATAATAGTCTTTCCTTTCGCAAGAAAACCAAGATCCTTACTTCGAAACTCCAAGAAATCAATAATATAGAAAAACCTTTGTATAGTACAGCAATAGACGGCTGCACTTTTTTAAATAGACCGGAAATTAGGGTAATTAGGATTTTGAATAGGTTTTGCAAAATATATCTTTTGAATATATCTTTACATATATAAATCCTTATACTTGGAATAGACTAACCAATTAAATTTAATTTTTAAAAACAAAAATAATCACCTTAATACTGGCTGGCACTGGGTTTAAGTCCAAAAAAATAAATTTGTAATTTTTGCCTCTAAGTAGCAATTTTACAAAAAAAACCCTTCTTTAAGAAATTGGCGAAATAAACCAAATCTATTAAAAAAAATTATCTCTGAGTTGTCTAGCAATCATGATCATCCCAAAAATCCAAAAATCTAGAGTTTTTACTTCAAGTGGCAATTTTGCACAAAAGCCCATCTTTTTGTAATATTTGCAAATATGCCAAATAAATTTCAGAAAAATTCAGAAAATTCATAAATAATATCTAATAATAAATAATAGGTTTTCCCAAAATAATTTCTGACTTTGAACTTTCCAAGTAAATATTTACACGTGTTTTGCAGGTGTAAAAAGATAATTTTCAGAAAAATATTTATTAAATCACCAAAAATTATTTGAATTCATATATTGATTTTAAAAACATCATTTAAAAATCTAGGGTGTTATATTGATTGCATCGAATAACTCAACAAGATCATCAGTCAGGTTTTCCTAAGAAATCCTAACAATTGGTATCATAGCTTCGGATTCAAGAGTTTGTTCGAGTTCTTTGGAGAAGATGGCAGATCAGATTACGAAGATCAAGCGGTTCAAAGGCAAGGTCAATTTTTATCTCTTGAAGGTGGACATGCATGAAGCATCGGTTCAACAGGACTTGGATCTGGTTCTAGAAGAAGATAAAGAGAGACTAATCGGTACAAAGCAAGAGAATTGGAAGGAGATTTATTCAAAAACCTTGGGTTTAGTCCGTATATATTCAATGAGCAAAGTCAGGTATAGGAGAAGCGCGACGAGTCTTTGGGCAAGATTCAGAATTTACTACTCGAGATCGTCATTACAGGGTCGGATGCATCGAAAGAAAAGTTGTGGGATTTCTCAATGAAGAAAAGTACCGCTCTTCTAGATCATGTAGTGGAGTTCAATATAGAGTTATCTGAACTGAGGGCATTCAACGCAGATGATCTAAAGGTTTTCAACTCATATATTCACCTCCAAATCCATCCAACATGATAACCGTGCTAGACGAGAAATCTACCAAGGAGAAATTTTTCATAGCAGGTATGTTCAAGGGGTTGGAGGAGGATGCACTTAGGAAGGAGAGTCAGAAATTGATGTCAAGTTTTGTGAGTTGCTTGGAGGTAGATTGTACTTCGAATGGAAGCAAAAGTGTATATAGGGGTAAGGTCCGTGGTCACCAGTGCAAAGGGATTGAGCATTACATGCGAGACTGTTGCAAGCGGTTGATTCAGAGGAGCACCAAATCCAGTGCGCTGAATCAGGTAATGGCTTAACCAGTGCTTTTATTTTAAGTTCCTTTGATGTGGATTCCGGTTGTTCTTTTGATTCGGTTAGTTCTTCTCAAGTTTGCTTCGAGAGGGAAATGGTTTATACTTACAAGTTTGCATCATGTCATTGTGTGAGAATGAAGATTGACAAGACTTGTGAAGTAAGGGAGGAGAAAACAAATAAGTCGAAGTTGACAGACGGAAGGGAACACACACTAAAGGAGGGCATGTATATTCCTTTGATAAAGAAGAGCCTTATACCCATGAGAACTCTAGAAGCTTGGGACTGCAGGTACACAGATGTAGGTGGAGTTCGATCAGTTTGGAAAAGTTATTGTAAGGAGATGAAGGGTGAGAGGGAGATTGAGCAGGGTCAGCACAACCTCTACCAGCTTTGGAGGAACAGAAAAACTTGCGCAAGTGTTTCGAAGCCCATTGTTCCTAAAGTACCACTAGTATGCCGTTACTGGAATCATCCGAGCGAGACTGCGACGTTCGAATATCGTCGGAAGGTGGGGAGAGCCTTGGGATAGGTGGAGTTCGTGTGGAGGGTGGCACCTCCATGATTACATCTACTGGGGTGTGCCCTTGAGATGGCCATACAGCTGGAAAAAAACAGGTAGAGATAGATTCAACTAGCAGAGGAAGCCATCGAAACGAGTTGTTTGCAAGAAGAGAAGGAAAAGAGTTTAGACGTTTTTAAATCACACAGGTGTGAATTCATGAGTATGCAATTCAAGGTGGAGATTGTTGGGTTTATGTCTTGCATACTATGTTGGATAAGAAGCCGATGAGGCGATAGAGGAATCGAGACGATGAGGGATGGAGTGGAAACAAGGGAAAATAGTCAGCAGCAGTAGTTGCAGCAGGTTGCGGTCGACCGTCCTGGGGTGCGGTCGACCGCCCTACTATGCAGGAGTTCCCGAGAGGGGGACGGTCGACCGACCTTGGGGTGCGGTCTACCGAACGTTGCGCTAATGGATTATTTCGGTCGAATCTTGGTGGTTCGTGAGAAGCCTAACTTGCTCTTCAAGTCAGATCATACGACTTATCGTTGGGCTATCTCTTCAAGAATATCCAATGGTTATTGTATCAAGATAGCAAACTAGAGTTTCTCTAAGATCTCTATATATTGTTGTTATTGGTCTCTATTGAGAGCCAAGAGAGACAGTACTTCATTGAAGGCAGAGTTTGAGAGTTTCTCCAATTGTAAACAACTAGTACTTGCTAGTGAGGCTTGAGAGATGGTTGTGGTGAGAATTGTAATATTCTTGTATCTTCTCTAGTTGAATAACATCTCGGATTTTTTCTCCTCCGGATTAAGGCGAAAGCCCCAACCAGAAAAAACATGTGTGCGCTTTGGTGTGTTTAGTATGGTCTAGTATATGCTTCGTGGTTTGTGTTGATTGCATCGAATAAATTCATAAGATCCTTAGTCAGGTTTTCCTAAAAAATCCTAACAGTCCATTCAATCAATAATCAATCAATAAAGTATTTCTTCCTGCTCCTAATTCTATCAAGTACAAAACTTAGCTAACATCATGAAAAGATACATGCATACTCGAAGAATACATAGTCCAACTTCTAAAAATATAGAAACAGAAATCAAATGTAACTTTGGATCGATTATCATGATATTTCTTGTCCAGATACTCTCCAGTAATTATTAGGATTCATGTTCATAAAATTTAACAAAGTTTTGTGCTGGTTGTCAACTGTCTCACGCAACCATGCTCCTTACAGAAGATATTGTGCTAAACCGAGCAGAATGGAAAACTATGATTTATGTAGCCAATTCCAACTAATTGGAAAAAAAAACTTTGTTGTTGTTATTGTTATACTCTCCAGTAAATTAATTTAATGAAGGACCTGTATTTCTATTTTTATTTTTCATAATATTTTAGTTTTAATCTGTATGTAATATCTCATACCAAAGCCACAACTCGACACACAAGGTACGTAATAATCAACACCACCGGTGGCATTATTCCACCTTTTCCTCAAAAAAAATAATCAACACCACCATATTTCGACCTTTATATATAGAAAGCAACTTCAGTTTCATTGCCATTACTGACACCGTTATTAACACATTATATCTCATTGTCTAACATCCAGTGTACAATTAGGGTATGCTACAGTATCCTAATTTATAGCAACTATTGTTTATAAAGTAGATATTGATAACAATTTTATTATACAAACAGGGTTTAAGAAAGTAGTTTAGTTTAATTCGAGTACTTGTTTGTGCTCGAAAGTTGATTGAGTCAAATTAATATGTGCTCCAAACAGGACCACGACGATCAATAATAATACAAATTAAGCTCTTAAAATAAGGAATTAATTATCTCTGAAAGTCCTAGACATGCATATATTTATATATAGAGTTTTTGCATCGATCAATAATAATACAAATTAAGCTCTTAAAATAAGGAATTATTTATCTCTGAAAGTCCTAGACATGCATATATTTATATATAGAGTTTTTGCATAAGACCATGAGTGGCACATTCAGCTCTTGACTTTGTTCAAGTTCAGCTAAAAGTTTCGTTGAAACAAATATCGTCTCGGTTCACCAATTATGTTGAATTGTTAGGAAAAAAAAAAACAACAAAAAAACAATATTGGAGAGATTATATATTACTATACATTTTACTAGTTTTACCATGTACAAATTGCACGGATTAAGATAATTTTGAGGGACTAATAAAATAATATGAACTTAAAAATTTAGATATGCCCCTTAATTATTTCAATCACGATATAATCAAAAGATAACAAATATACAGATTAACTAATTCATACTTTCAAACAAACCAACATTATTATATATTTTTATTCAATTGAAAGGAAATAAATAAAAAACTCGAATAATTACCGAAGTTGGGTTGTGGCTCTTCTCGGACTCTTGATGTACTCTGCTATCTCATTCTTAACCGCATGCTTGTTAATCGTCTTCCCACTCAAATCAAATATAATCAACATCAGAAACTCATGAAGAGAACAATAATTGATAATTAGCTATATCAAAAGATGATAAATATATAGATTAACCAATTCACATTTCAAAACCAACATCATTCTATATTTTCTATTCAATTGAAATGAAACCCCAAAATTCTCGATGTGTGTAACTCACCAACAATTCCAGCACCAATACTCATATTGTCTGCGAAGTACCTCAATATTTGCCTTCAACTGTTCTACATTACTACTTAGTTGTGCCTCTACAAAATGATCAAATCATAAAACACACTACAATCTTACAATTTACCAAAACTTTCCAAAAAAAAAAGAAAAGAAAAGAAAAAAAATGGTATAGAAAAGATATCACTATCTGCATGTTTGTTTCCCTTCTGATTCCAGCATATTCCGAAGTTTCTGATAAAATGGACCAAACTATTCAACTTACATGCTTTTAACCATCTTCCACAATCCATCATTCTTTGTAATTGAAAATTTAATGATAATATTTTTTAGAATGCAAAAAATTCCAAATGAAAATAAATAAAAATTAGAAGAAAAGTCAGATGATCCCCTGTCTGCTCATCTGAAACCCTATATTATTAGATTTGCAACCGATCCCGAATCTCAAAGCTTGACCATACTATCATAAAAATGCAGAAAAATAGAGGAAGGGGAGAGGGGTAGACATATTCGGTTAATGTACACCCATGTCTTTACAACTTGGGAATTTATTAATGTCTTACTTATCCAACAAAAACCCTATTGTTCACTGCACCATCAAAAGGGATTGAAACAAAGGCAATTGACGGAACTCAGAAGCAATATTTTTTCCCATCCAAAAAACCTTGAGAGCTTACTTAGGAACTAAGATAAATAACCAAAGTTACCTTTAAGTGGAGATACATATATACTAATTTATCGTAGATTTTAGATAACTCCAATTATCTCAACTTTTGGGGTCACATAACTGTAGTTAAATCAACTGCTAAAAACATTCCAAACAGTTCAAAATCATGCAGACTGAAGCCGTGCGAGATAACTCCACATAATTTCATTCCCAAACACACCCTAAGAAATTCGACGAAGGTGTATACTACAGCACACAAAATGGTCGGCAAATTGCCGAAGCCAAAAAAACCCCACGAAACTCAGCTGCATAATAGTGGACGCCCTGAACGTATCCCTCGATGAATAATATAAATCTTACTCCCATACTTGGTTAAAAAAATTGCATCCTCCATCGCCGAATCCCCTCAAATCACCGCAATCGGCTTATTCCTAAAAATATGCACCTCTCCATCACACACCGCACACATGAAATCCCCTTATTCCAAAACCCATCCCCCCCGCCAATCAAAATACAACCAGCAACCTCCTTGCCACCGCCCCCATCGCCACCACCACTGCGTCCGCGTCTGCCTCCACCGTCGTCGAATTCGACTTAATCAAAAACGAACGCTTTGAGAAGTCGACGGAAGTGACAGTCTCAGTGAAGATTTGGGTGACGAACTTGAGTGCCTGGTTGTGGCAGCGATCCATGAGCTCAAAGCTGAGGATGCCATCGGGGAAGCTGAGAAAGTTCTCAAAGTCAGTGGTGGTGGTGAGCTGTCCGCCGGGGGCGATGTCGTTGGCCATCCAGCCTTCGAAGAGGATGGGCTTGAGTTCAGCGAGAGCGACGTAAATGGCGGTGGCGTGTGTGGCGGGACTGCTGCAGATGTGCAGAAGCGGGTGCGGAGGGGTGCTGGGAGGAGTCTGCAATGGCAGTGGTGTAAATCACCCTAGGGGGGGTGAATAGGGTGATTGTGCGGAATAATAAAAAATTAAAATAAAGTGCACAGTAAATAAAAAGAGTTAAGAAGAGCAAATACAGATAGCACAAGTGACACAGCGATATAACGTGGTTCGACCCCTAGGTCTACGTCCACACCTCCTACTTGTAGCAATTCTCCGCCACAAGCGTTCCACTATACTCAAAATCCTTGTACATTGATTCTCGGATTCAGGCCGAGAGACCTATTACACCCACAGGACTTCTAACACAAGTCCTGTCAATCTCACTGAAATGGAAGAAAAAAAAACTCAAGATCTTAAATGATCATGACCGAAGAATACAAAATAATTATCATACACACTCGGATTGGTTGTTGAAAGATTAGTTTAGAAGAATTTTCTCAGAGGTTACAGGTGAAGAATACACAGTGCGTTCGGCCAATTAAATAGATTGGAAAGTGTATCGATCAAAATTAGAAACGATACATTCCAAAAATGTGAACAACGCAAAGTACGGTCGACCGTAATCTCGGTGCAGTCGACCGTTCATCTCTGTGACATAAAGTAAAGAGATGAAGAATCACTCTTGGATCTCTTATGGATATTATTTGATCATGAAAATCTGAATAACTCAATTTAAACTTATTAGTATTTATAGACACGTTTTGTGCACACCAAAATAAGAGTCAACAATCTTTCCCTTTTGGTGTGAACAAAATATGCCTTTGGATATTGAAAGTAGAAATTAAACAATTTAGCATAAAAAATACTCCCCCTGAATTCAGTACTTCCTGTAACACATATTTTTATGGGTAAAGAGAGAGTTGTAAATACTCCCCCTTAATTCAATACTTCATAGAAGATAAGAAATATTTACTTATGTTTACTTTCATTTACTTTCATTCATTAATAATATCATTAATAATATCCATAATATTCTCCCCCCTTTTGGAACACACCAATAGGGGGCAAGAGACAAGTAGAAATTACTCCCCAGGAAAACTATTTGTAAATGAAAAGGAATTTTCATTAAGCAAAACAAGCGAGATGAAGTTTGGAAAGATAAGAATTTTTCTAAAAAACAGAGAAAAATCTACTTACATGATACCATTGATAGCGACACTTTGATATATAGGGAGAGCTCTTCATGGTATCATAGATTTGAGATTTTTCCAATACAGATGCGAAGCATGGATAAGAAGAATAAGTGAAGAATGAATTTTAAGAAACCAATAGTATAGGAAAAATTAGTAGAGAGTTCTTAAAAAAAACACAACGTGTAACCAAATAATACCGGTCGACCGCACGCTCGACCGCAAAACCAATAGAAGTCAAAAAATTTCCAGAGAGCAAACCGATCGACCGCACACTTAGTTCAAAAATACAGCGAATCATAGAGGGCAAACCGGTCGACCGCATGGTCGACCGTTCATCTTGTAAAGACAAAACACAAGTAAGAGGATGAGCCGGTCGACCGTACGGTTGACAGCAAATACTGAAAGCTAACATTTTGAGAGCAGCGTATAAAACAAAATTTACTTGAGAGTAAACCGGTCGACCGTACACCGTCACAGGCGTACAGTCGCCCGTCCAGTGGACCAAAATGAATTTTCAAGCTGAAATATCAATAACATTTAGTTCTCCTTCCAAAAAATGAAATCTTTTTTCATCTAAAGGTTTGGTAAAAATATTAGCAAGTTGCGAGTCAGTAAAAACATATTCAAGAATAGTATTCCCTTTTTGAAAATAATCTTTAATAAAGTGATACTGAATATCAATGTGTTTTGTGCGACTGTGTTGATCAGAATTCTTTGTCATATGAACAGTACGAGTGTTATCATATTTAATTAGAATGTAATAAAAAACTATCTTGTAGTCCTCTAGAGTGTGTTTCATCCATAATACCTGCGCACAGCAGGATCTTGCGGCGATATATTCAGCTTCGGCAGTTGAGAGAGTTACAAAGTTTTGCTTCTTGGATGCCCATGAGACAAGACAGTTGCCCAATAAGTGACATGTGCCATTAGTACTTTTTCTGTCTGTTAAGCTACCGGCATAATTTGCATCATAGAATCCTACAAGAGAAAAAATTCTATTTTTCGGGTACCAAAGTCCAGTATTTAGTGTGCCTTTGAGATATCGAATGATACGCTTAACGGCAACCAAATGCAATTATTTGGGACACGATTGAAAGCGTGCACATAGACAAACACTGAACATTATATCTGGACGAGATGCAGTAATATAAACTAAACTACCAATCATACCTCGATAAGTAGAAATATCAATATTATTACCAGTTTCATCTTTAGAAAGCTTCGTAGTAGTGGCCATAGGTGTTTTGTATGCATTTGCATTCTCAAGTCCGAACTTTTTGACTAGTTCTTTTGCATATTTGGATTGATTTATAAAGATGCAATCCATTATTTTTTGTATTTGAAGCCCAAGAAAATAAGTTAGTTTACCCATCATACTCATTTCGAACTCATCCTGCATTTGTTTTGAGAATTCCTTGCAAAGATTTTTATTAATGGATCCAAATATAATATCATCAACATAAATTTGAATGATTAAAATATCTTTAGATACATGTTTTATAAATAGTATAGTGTCTACTTTTCCTTTAGAGAAGCCTATGTGAAGTAGAAACGAGCTCAGTCGTTCATACAAAGCATGAGGAGCTTGCTTCAAACCATACAATGCTTTATCAAGACGAAATACATGATTTGGTTATGTGGGATCAATGAATTCCGGTGGTTGTGCAACATAGACTTCTTCCGAAATAAAACCATTTTAAAATGCACTTTTGACATCCATTTGAAAGAGAGTAAAATCCATATAAGCAGCAAAGACAAGTAAAATACGAATGGCTTCATGTCTTGCAACCGGTGCAAAAGTTTCATCAAAATCTACGCCCTCTTGTTGATTATAACCTTGTGCAACAAGACAGGCCTTATTTCTAGTAATTGTGCTAGATTCATCCAATTTGTTCCTGAACACCACTTAGTTCCAAGTATGGTTCTATTGTGGGGTTTAGGAACAAGTATCCATACTTGATTCCTTTCGAATTGATTAAGTTCTTCTTACATTGCAATGATTCAGTCATTATCTTGCAAGGCCTCCTTAATATTCTTAGGTTCAGGTATAGAAATAAAGGCAGAAAAATACATAAAATTTTGAGCTTGTGTGTGAGTAGTTACCCCACTTAACATATCGCTTCGTATAAGAGTTGGTGGATGGCCCGACATGATTTTCCATGCGGGGCGCCTTTCATTTGTGGGAATTTGATATTCTACATGTTCATCTTCCATGCCATCAATTTATTGTACAGGTATCTCTTCTATTTGCGATTTGGATGCATCTTCATCTTCAAGAGACTTTTGATTTTGAGCATTCATATTTGGGTCTTCTTTAATGTGAACCTGTTTCTTTTCAACCCGAATACATGTCTCATCATCATCAACAACATGCAATATTTCTTTGGTGTAGGGATTAGTTTCATAAAAAATAACATCAATGGATTCCTGAATTGTACATCTTCTTTTATTAAAGACACAATATGTTTTACTAATTAGAGAATATCCTAAGAATACACCTTCATCACTTTTACGATCAAATTTTCCCAAATTATGAAGAATATTTAAAATAAGAACTTTACATCCGAAAACACGAAAGTAACATAAGTTGGGAATTTTGCCATAATATAGTTCAAAAGGTGTTTTCTCGAGATATTTCCCAATGATTACTTGGTTAATTGTATAACATGCTGTAATGAAAGCCTCTGCCTAAAATGATTTAGGTAAATCTTTTTCACTAAGCATGGTTCAGGCCATTTCTTGAAGAGATCGATTTTTCCTTTCAACAACCCCATTTTGTTGGGGAGTGCGAGGATAAGAGAACTCATATTTTATTCTTTTTTTTCACAAAATGATGTGAAGAGTTCGTTTTGAAATTCTCCACCATAATTACTACGAATAGTGACAATGATGAGACTTTTCTCATTTTCCACTCTACGACAGAATTTTTGAAACACATACAATGTGTCATCTTTGTGTGGAAAAAAAAAAATCCAAGTAAATCTACTATAATCATGAACAATTACGAAAGCATATCGTGCACTTCCATTACTACGTGTTTGTGATTGTCCAAAAAGATCCATGTGCAAGAGTTCAAGGGGTCTAGAAGTTGATACCATTTTTTGGGGCTTGTGAGAACTTTTAGTTTGCTTACCGAATTGGCACGCCTCACACGGTTTATCTTTCTCAAATTTGATTTTAGGGATCCCCCTCACAAGCTCCTTGGTTACAAGTTGGTTGAGATTGTCCATGGCCGTGTGTCCAAGTCTTCGATGCCATAGCCAACCATCCTCATTTCTTGCGACAAAGTACCTCATATTTTTCTGTGCTAATTCATTAGAATTTATAACATATACATTGTTACATCGGTTAGCGATAAGTAAACAAGATTTATTTCTATCTAGCACAGTGCATGTATTTTTATCGAAAGTAACGATGTAACCTTTATCATATAATTGGCTAACACTAGTTAAATTATGTTTTAAACCTCTTACCAATAGAACATCCTCAATGGAGCATGAGGAACCAAAGTTTATTTTACCTTTACCAATGGTTTGACCAGTGCTATTATCTCCAAAGATGATGTCCTTCCCTTTTTTCCTTGATAGTGATGTAAAATATCTACTGTCCCCTGTCATATAATTTGAGCATCCACTATCAAGATACTACCGATCTTTAGTCTTGATACGCTGAGTTACCTACATCAAGATTAGTAGGTATAATTTTGCATGCCCAAGTTTGTTTTGAACCTGCATTTACATCCTTTCTTATGCAGGCAAAGTTAGTGTTCCTTTTTAATGAGAAGTTATATGAAATATGTCCTAGTCTACAGCAGTAATGATATGTGATACGACTATGTCTTGAGTCATGCACACTTGCATAGTTTTGAGTTGGTTTGTGATTATGTTGGTGACTGTGCAAGTGTGTATGACATGATGTTTTAAATTTTTGATGATGTATTGGTTCTTCGTAACCAAGCCCTCGATTATCATGATAGGATCTTAAATTTTTTGTAATAAGGTAACTGGGCTCTTCATATTTTTCTACAATTTTTTCAAACTCAATTACTCTTTTACATAGTCTTTTCCTAGTCATCTCATCGTCTTTTGTATTCCAACGAAGAGTGTCTAGTGTAGCATCAAGAATCCTGTTTTGTTCTAGAGCTTCATTACATCATTCCACTACCTCATCAAATTTCCTTTTGCATTCTTTTAAATCATCTGTGAGTTTGGCGATATACATAGATTTCTCATGAATTTCTCTTAAGTGATCATCATGTGTTGCTAAGGATTCGCGAATTTGTTGTTTTAAAAGTTTATTTTCCTCTAGCAATACATCATGATTTTTTCTAAATGACTCAAATTTTTCCATGATCAAGGCATTCTTATTTTTCAGTTTATGATTTTTTTTTAATACAAGAGTCATGTGTTTCATTTGGAATTTGTTTATATTGCCTAAGTTCACAACTTAGTTTCTTAGCATAGTCTTTTAAACCATTACACATGTCTACTAGCTCCTCATAAGTGGGTTCTTCGATTACCTCTTCTTGAGATTGTGATTGCACTTCACCATTCCCAAGAGCCATGAAGCCGACGTCATCATTTTCTTGCTCTCCCTCACTTGAATCGGAGTCTAACCATGTTGCCTTTAGCGCCTTCTTTTTCAGACATGGATTTAAGCTGTAGTAGTCCCTATTCCTGTCTTGTGAGACGGGACAGTTTGCACGAATGTGTCCAGCCTTCTTGCTCTTAAAGCACACATCATCTTTATCTTTCTCCCTTTCTCCTTGCTACTTGCCATATCTTTTATGTTTGAGGTACTTACGAAATTTCTTGGTCAATAAGGCAATGTCCTCGTCTGACTCCTCACGGTCTAAATATGCTTTTGATGGTCGGGATTTTTCTACTTTCAGTGCGATGGTTTTCTCTTCAACCCCGATGTTTTGTCTGTATCTTTTGGTTTCCGTCATCTCCATCTCGTATGTCTTCAGCTTTCCTTGTAATGTGTAGTAGTCAAATCCCATTTCTTCAAGGGTCTCCCTTATTGCAGCAGCCTTTACATCCCACTCTGCCGTGAGGCAGCTTATGAGTTTTTTGACCTTTTGGTCATCATCCAATCCCTTACCTAAGCTTTCAAGTTCGTGGGCAATAATATCGAAGCAGATGAGCATTTGATCCATATTTTTTCCTGGCAACATACGAAATACATCAAACTTATAGAAATATAAATTAACTAGCTTTTACCTCAGAAGCAGTTCCCTCATGCCGCTTCAGCATATTGTTCTAGATCTCGTATGCTGTCTTGTAGTTTTGCCCGCATCGCATTAGTTCTTCGTTATTCAACCCTATATAGAGAGCAGTCATGGCTTTGGAGTTTGCCATCTTGAGAGCTAGCTCCACTTTTGTAAACGATGTCTTTCCGTCGCCAATCGGAATATCTGTTTTATTGATGCACACATTCCATACCTCTTCTCCAAGCATCTGTAGAAAATGAGACATATGAACTCTCCAAACATTATAGCATTTTCCATAAAAAAACGGTGAGCGTGTAAGACTTGTCCCATTGGAGACGAATGGCTCCGATGAGTACAAGTTTTCGGGAGGAGGAATTTCGGCCATTGGACCTTTTGTTTAAGCTTTTTAGCTTTTGATAAGCACCTCACTCTGATACCACTGTAAATCACCCTAGGGGGGGTGAATAGGGTGATTGTGTGGAATAAAAAATTAAAATAAAGTGCAGAGTAAATAAAAAGAGTTAAG
Source organism: Hemerocallis citrina (assembly GCA_017893485.1). Taxonomy (NCBI): domain Eukaryota; kingdom Viridiplantae; phylum Streptophyta; class Magnoliopsida; order Asparagales; family Asphodelaceae; genus Hemerocallis; species Hemerocallis citrina. The sequence continues at coordinate 171,214,370 of CM030367.1, forward strand.
AAGAGCAAATGCAGATAACACAAGTGGCGCAACGATGTAACATGGTTCGACCTCCATGTCTACGTCCACACCTCCTACTTATAGCAATTCTCCTCCACAAGCGTTCTACTATACTCAAAACCCTTGTCCAGATTCTTTGATTCAGGCCGAGAGACCTATTACACCCACAGGACTTCTAACACAAGTCCCGTCAATCTCACCGAAGTGGAAGAAAAGAAAAACTCAAGATCTTAAATGATCCTGACTGAAGAATAAAAAATAGTTATCACTCACACTCGGATTGATTGTTGAAAGATTAGTTCAGAAGATTTTTCTCAGAAGTGATAGGTGAAGAATACACAGTGGGTTTGGCCAATTAAATAGATTGGGAAGTATATCGATCAAAATTAGAAACGATATATTCCAAAAATATGAACAGCGCAAAGTATGGTCGACCGCAATCTCGGTGCAGTTGACCGTTCATCTCTCTGACGTAAAGTAGAGAGATGAAGGGTCGACTACTTCTTACATACTTGGAAGTTGCAGTCGACTGCGATGCAGTCGACCGTCATTAAGTGCGGTAGACCGGTATCGTGCTGTTCATGCCGAATCCACTTTATTTTCTTACCAAAAACTAATAAATCAATCAATCAATATTCTTAAAGATTAAATCTCTCAAATGTAGAATGATAATAACTGGTCTTGATAGCTTTCTTGGACACTAATCAATCAACTGCTCTTTTTGAATATCTTCTCCTTTTGCTTGATCTCTCAATCTTTCTTTATTACTTTCCTTCTTTGAATATTCTTGAATCACTCTTGGATCTCTTATGAATATTATTTGATCCTGAAAATCTGAATAACTCAATTTAAACTTATTAGTATTTATAGACACATTTTGTTCACACCAAACTAAGAGTCAACAAGTGGTGGAGGATGAGGAGGTGATGGTGGCGGTTAAGAATGGGGTGAGGAATTTAGGTTTTTTTATTTTGAGGGAAAGTGCGAATTTTGAGTGGAAGATGGGATCATGGCTGAGAGGATTTGGATTTTTTGTTTGTTTTTTCTTTTTTTTAAAAAAACGTGCATATGCACGCATTGGTTTAAGTAGGAGTTCCTACTTTTGCTCAAAATAAGTGAAAATCTCTCACTTTTTTTGAATCTTTATACCTACTATTGCTAACGAAATAGTTGAAAATTTGTCAACAACACCAATTTGTTGAATTTTGAAGATTAAAAGTTAAGAATAGATTATTGAAATTTGCCAACAACACCAATAAAAAAGTATGGTTTTATGCAATTATGAAATTATTTGAATAATAATATAATTTTTATTATTTATCTAATGGAACATAGTGAAGAAAAATGGATAGAAACATTACATATTGAGGTAAATAACAATATAAATTCTAAGCGGATAAGAGGCATAAACTCAATAAGCCAGACTTTATTTTTCCTTGGGAGAGAAGACATTGAACATACTTCTTGAAAGGTTTTCAATGCTCTAAATTATCGACGTAGATCGATATGAAAAGAACACCTAGCAAAATTTATGCAGAAATATGCATAAGTATTTAAGTGGCTAGTTTTCTCAACTCTATGAACCATTTTGTCGTATGTACTGAAGGTAAGTTGTACCAAGGCTAATATGTAAAAGAAAACAAAGTTTCTATTATAATACCCAAACTTCCATTATTTTAGCTGAAACTTAAATTCAAATTGATAATAGTTTGAATTAAGCTTCATATAACTTAACCATAACCATAGAGCAAAAAGAATTAATATTCTATATGAGTAATAAGAAAATTAAGGTACTAAACTATGAAGGAACATAGTGTTACCATATATAAAAGTGATCTTCTTATTCATTAAACAACCACCTTTTCCAGAATAATGCTACGAGCTTAGCATTTTCTTCATGTATATGATGGACGAACACAACACCGGTTCAGCTTTCCTGCAAGAATTGCATGTAGATAAAATTGTTTCTCTATAGTCGGACTTGATCATTCTCATAAAGAAATTTTTTTGTCACAATAAGTACAATGCCGTAAGTATATCGTGATTTTCTAATTTACAAACAACATATGCATTAATGAGTAAGAAATGGCTAGAAGGAAGAAGAAAATAAAAAATTGGAAATTACATTCATCAGATAATAACAACATTTAGTGATAACTAATAAGTAAAGATGTAAGAGAAAAAATCTCACTTACATGTAGAGAAGAGCGTATAAACGGTATGATAATAGAAGTGCACACTTTAAGCGGATAAAATACTTTCCTCTTTTTTTTTTGCTCTCATAACTTTAAAATGTACATGCATTTATAGCTTGAATATGAGCCAGAAGTACATTGACTTGAATGCAGTTCAACATGTGTTACACAACCCGCTTTCTTGTATCAAAGAGTTCCCTAATCTCATATAAGAAAACATGCAGGTTGCAATAGTCCATCTCATCTGTCAAAATAACTTCAACCATTGAGAAAATGAAGGTCCTATCTAAGAAGGGGTTTCAAAAATATGATTGAGTCATAACAGAGAGTCTAAAGTTCAAGTTACAAACTAAGAGAATTAGTAAATTGAGAATGGAGAAGTGTATAGTATGGTGATAGTTCTTGTTCATATAAATCCAATAAAGAAAGGAGAGTGGATATTAAAAACAATTTGAACTCGTCATCATCGCCCCAAAATCTAATGAATTCTTACTCACCGATTTTTTACTCACCACCGAAATTCGGGCTGAAGTTGAGGGGAGGATACAGCGGGGTTGGGGGTGCGTCGGAGGCAGCGTCAAGAAAGGCGAAACTGGGCCCGGAGTTGACCAGAGGAGACAGCAAGCGAGATTTGATAGAAGTTGAGGGTTTTTTTGGGTAGCCAGAAGTGAGATGAGAAGTAGAAGATGAGGGTTTTTTTTTCATTTCTTTTTTTAAATTTTATGTAAATTAAGTACACGGAGTCATCACGTATTAGTATCTACTTTGGTTCTCCTTCTTCTATTTTAAAAGAGAGAAAAGAAAGTGGGGGTAGTCCAGTTAGTTTAAGATATAGTATAATGTTGTCGATTATAAGGCTCAAGAGACATGCAAAGAACAAATTAAGGGTTAGCGACCTAACCATGCAATAATGTTTGATATTAAATTGTTATTTTTACAGAATTGATCTTCACTATTATTTAGCACTAGGTCATAAGTCCAAACAACTTCTTAAAGCGTCATCCCAAAGTAAAGCCTTCACTGAGTATTTCTTGTAGAGATGCATTATTTGATTCCTCAAGCTTAATCATTAATCATATATATATGTTTGTATGACCCTTATAAAAAATATAAGATACATGTTGTTTAATTTATCGCTGAAGATTTAACTATAATGATCTTGAATAAATATTTTAAGTAATCTAGGGTGTTTACCAAAAGAAATGATTGTTTACCAAAAAATATTTTCCGTTAACAATAATATGTGGAAAATTAAGAATCTGGGTAGCATTTTCTTTGAACTTACATGCATGCATTCCTCAGGTATGATGCGCATGCTAAAAATTCATATGATATAAACTAAGAGACGAGTTGGTGGTGCGTTCAACAATAGATTAATAAAATAAAGAACTTAGAAGGAAGAATGGAGTGCAATACAAAATATCATAAGAATTTGTGTGTAAAATGACAACATCCATCAATTCTCATAAACATACATAAGCAATAGTTAGTGAATAAATAATTTCACTTCCACCAATTAAAATAAACAAATTAGTCAGAAATAATTGTGAAAAGGATTGACAATTATTATAGTTTATCATGATTATTCGCATGCTAGGTAGGGCATCATTTTCTTCTTAATACTTGATATAGCCATCTATGTAATTCAATTTCCTCGGACATACTCAATATAATCTTTTTTTTACATTCATACACAACAATATAATCAAGAAACCTTAATAGCTAGACGACAATATTAACTAATATTTAAGCCAGATTATATAGGCCTTAAGTTTTATAGTTTCAAATTACCGAGTGATCTTTTCATTCTACGTAGACTTGATGTGATGTGGGTATATTTCCTTGTAACAATTATAGATATACTAGATTTGCACGTGGGCACGTGCCTACGGCACGTTTTCGAAACGATACATCATATGAAAGTCTTGTAAACATTAAAACAATAATTATGTAGCTCAAGTTTGAATAGTAAAACAATCATTAGTTGTAAATAAAAGTCCATGTTTCCATTAGTATTTGTTGAAAAATAATTATAAACATGGGTGTAAAATCCAACTTCTTAGAACTTTGAGCGTGGAAAATGATGAAATTTAACTGTTGATGAAATATTTGTTATTTTCAATTTAATATGAGCAATAAAAAAATGCATAAAAAATCTAAAAATTTACAAACCCTAAATCTGAAAATATAAAATTTCTGAGTAAATAGAGAGAGAGAGAGGGATAAATAAATAAATAAAGGGGTTGTTTTGGAGGGATTTGAATTTGAGTTTTGAGGGAAAATTTTTAGGCGGGAAAATATGTTTTGTGATGTTAGATCTGGACCATTGATTTCAATCATATTGAATGAGAGCCACTTGATAGCTTTCTTTGTGTTTTATTATATAGATATGTTTCTGAAAGGCCCTTATATATCTATTTATTTTTTATTATAGAAGCAAGAATAAATCTGTAAAAGCAGATTTGAACCATACATCTCAATTTTATTATATCTTAGATCTCACATAGACCACACAAATCCCTAAAAATATTTAAAATCTGGACCACATATCTTATTCCTAGATGTAATCTGGACCATACAAATACCTCAAATAAAATTCTTAATACCCACGCCCCAAACCCTTCTCTCCCTTCGCCGCTCTCTTTCTTCTCCCAACCCGTTGCCCCCTCCAATCGTACGCAACAACCGCCACCACTGCCGCCACAAGACCCATCGAAAGAATACAAATCAACGGCGGGGGCACCACCGAAACAGGTGGCGATGGCGATGGAGAGGCTCTCCTAGGCCGCGCGGCTCATCACCGACGTTAGGAAACTCGGTAAAATTTTGTCCTTTGCTTTGATTTGATTTGGTTCTGTTAAGGCTTAAGCTAGGGTTCTGTATATTTGAGGAATTGGGCATTGTCAATGTCACCTAAAATTTATAAAGAAGGCTACTTGAAATTTGGAATCCTTAGATCCTAAGGTCATGTTGTTAAGCCACTGTCAATCTGCGTATTTTTGTTTACCCAACAATTAGTGCTGCAAATAACTTTTCTGTATGCTCCACTTTCTATCATGTTACTAGATCAATTATTAGTTGTAATTCTACATTGTTATTTTACTTTTGTTAGGAAAACTGATGTTGCATATGGAGAATACAACTATTAATAGTTACAATGTTACTGCTATTTTGGATGTACATATTGAAGTTCTATATTTGTTATGGTGTATTAATTATCAAAAGTGACAATTGACCACTAGATATTATGATGATGTATGGAGTAAAATATCATTGGTCACTAGATAAACAATTGAAACGGCTGTGAGTGAATAAGTTGGCGGTGAATAAGTATGTTTTTTTTCATTAATTATATAAAATACTGCGGGCTCATATCCCCAAGTGACCATAGATCACCGGCAAAATTTACTCAGGCATATTCGAATGAACGAAAAAACATATAAGAACATGAGAAAGAGTACATAATGCAAAATCATATAAGAACATGGGAAAGAGTATAGTAATGTCGGTTTTAAGAAAAAACAACTGAACGAAAATTTGATTGAACTTCATCCCACATTACTCATTTTTTTATCCATATCAATTAGCTCCGGATGGAAACAGGCATTACACAGGACTGTAAGAATCAAGTAAAAAAGTTGAGCACCATTAGGTAATTCCATTAGGTATCATTAGAGAACCATCCACACTATCGAACAAAGATCAACAAAAACATCATTATGGTTTTACATGTATTTGATAAGACTACTGAATAAAATATTTACAAAAATAGTACTCCAATTAATAAATGTGCTTTGAGGATTAGCCCTAAAATATTTTGATTATTTTGTTTAGGAATTTGTTGTGTAAGGGGAGGATTTCACTATTCAATGAACCCTGAAAAGTATGGTAGTGAAATTATAGGTGTCTAAAGCATTGGAAAATATGTGGTTCAGTCGATCATGCGACTTGCTTGGTAGAAAGTAGGGAACTGCGGGCTTGTTTTCGAAGAGGCTGCAGTTCAGCACTGTGAGTGGTTTATCTTCGAAATTAGTTTTAAAAAGTGGCCTATTTCTTGAAAAAAAAATCCAGTTTTGGACTGTTCCATTTGTATTTTAGTTTTTTTTTTAATGAGTAAAATCGATGCTGAAATTGTACTCTTAAAAGAAAATGAGCAGTAATATGTTCAGTTTAACTAACCTAATCATCCATTCTGAATTAGTTTAGGTCTTATTATGTCATGCAAATTTGGTCTTAAATATTCGGGAATTGAATCAGATATTGTTTGATAACTTGTAGAAAATTGTATTCGTTGTTGCATGCTATAACTCACTGTGATACGTAACAACAGGAAAAAGAGCACCATAGTAGAATAACACAGGAGTATTGTACTATTACTACTATGAAATCAGCCTACTTCATTTCTTTTTCTTTAGTATGCCAGGAAATATATTACCCCACATGAAATAAAGAAGGCCAATAAGGCTCTTTTGTAATTTGTAAACTAAAGGTTATCTAGATAACTTAATTGCAAAAATATATTACTTTTTCTTATATAAGATGCAATTTATTCAAGAAAATGCAATGCATTTAATGATAGTCTTCCCTGTTTTGGCCATATGATTTGAGAAAATCAAAAATGCCTTGCCTAGCAATTCCTTCTCCTCTCCTGGGCTCACATAGCCTCCTAAATTCTGGAAGACCCCTTCCTATATTCCATAACTATTCTTTGATATGAAAATCAAGATAATTAGATTTCCTTGTGGAAAACAAGAGGAATTTAGAAAACTGAGATAAACACAGATGAGGGGAATATAGAAGTGAATTATGCCAAACCTCTTTAAGTTAATTAATGGTGCTTGAATCAATACTTTATGGGGAAAACTTGCGGTCAAGGAAGTGGAAGTCCTGAGAGAATTATTGTCTAAAATGCCAATCACTGCAATTACCTATGTAAAAAGCTCTAAACTTTGGAGGTAATTATATATAGTAAAATTTAATAATTCAATTTATTATATATTATATTTTAATTTTTATTAAACTTTTTATTAGGATTCTCTCTCACAACAAGTAGTGTTACAGTAGGGTAACCCTGATCACTGTAAAATAAATAGGTGCGTAATACTTTTGTGGAGAAAACTATCGGGGGAAATCATTTATTTTAATTATTTTTTCCATTTTTCATGGATTGGTTGATTCAGCGAGGCGACATCCATAGACTGTTATATATAGTGTTATCATATGTATCCGCTTATTTTTTATATGCAATTGTGGGGATCTATGCATGTTCATGTGGACCTCAAAATTGTCTTACCATCATTTTTTATGCACTTTTTAATGCTTGATTATTGTAAATAGCTTGATCAGAGGAATTTGTTTTTCACCATCTTGAGAAAGTTATTGAGAATAAAAGTTTGTTTATGCTTGTTTATCTATTATATATCATTTTTGGCAAAAATCATAATCTGACATTGTTATCCTGCAGGTTGTGAAAAGTGATCAAGATATAGCTCAAAACAAACAATTAAGATTGAGAACAAGGATCACAAGCATTTTAAGAGTCAGACAAAACCTCCAAACTTCTCAGTGGTTTGCAGAACTTGATAACTTTTGAGATGAATTACTTGCTTAAAGCAGTTATCACATTATGAACATATGATCATGGAGGAGAAGTGATCTTATTTAGGAAGTAGAAAATTTGAATTAATGGGTTGGTTGGATAAGATAATGAGTGCATTTCACATAGTTATATACTATGCACATATGTTTTTAAACAAAATAGAAACTATGTGCATCTTTGTATATGCATATCTAGGATATTTTTGTGTACAATGATCTGTGTTGCTCGATACTCACTGTTTGTCACAGGAATCCCCATGCCTCCATATAACCAATATAGAATAAAGATGTATAAATTCAAATGTTCAAAATGCTTTATAGCACTATATATTATTCTATGGAAAAATGTCAAAGGACGCATATGTCATTCTAATATTTGTATAGCATGAAAAAAATACACTAGAAAAATAATAATTAAAAGAGGTCTTATGTAGTACTAAAGCAGGTGTCAGGTGTTGGGGATTATTTTGAATAACTTAGCCTATTCTGAAAGGTTTACATTTATCTCTAAATTTATGTGGAAAGCTAAATATATTTATCGTACCTTTTATTTTTATTGTTTTTATCTTTTCTCTTTCCGCCCCCATATTTCCTCATAGATCTATTTCCTTCTCCTTGTATTATCTAACCATGTACAATATCAGACAAGTGCACCAAGCCGCATGCACTTGGTGCACGGTCAATTTCTCGTTAAACATATGGATCTAAGAGCGGCAACGGTGGAGATAGGGAAAATTGGGGAGGGGATAGTGAAGAGGTATGCGGATATGGCGAAGTTGCTTCTATTGAGGTGGTTGATGCAGTTGGCAGGGTTTAGGGTGAGGTTGCTTCCAATTTGATGGATTGAGCAGTTGACTGTATATATATATATTAAAATCTGATATATCTAATAACATTTCGATTCGTTTTGGTTACTTTTCAAATATTATGTTTAAGTTAATAAAAGTTAATTTGATGGATTGAGCATTGATTCTATAGTCGAGTTGCCTTACGTTCTTTGTTGAACATCATTTATATAAGATGCCATAGCCTTAGGATATGGTATTACAATCTTATTAATATTGCAGTTAAGTGTACTGTTGGATCTAAAACCCATTTTACAGAGGAGAAAGTTCTGGTGTCTGTTGCTGCAGGAATAAAATTAAAAGAGTTGCAGGTATCCATGGAACCCTTCTCGATGTATTAGTTCTTTTTAGCTTAGAATATATGCTGCAAGGTAAAGTAGTTTGCTTCGTCTTATGTTGTGGTTGACTAAATTAGTTTGTCACACTATCAGAAGAATTCTAATAATCTGATATCATTTATATCTCTTGTAGTTACTGTCACTACAACGACTGGTCGAAAGAAATTTCAATCATGCTATAATTTGATAAGCAAATTATTTATCAGAAAAATAGAATTATGCTATGTTACCTAGGAATTTATGACGATTCTTCCAATTGGGTAATGTTCAACACTTACCTAGGGATTTATTGACGATTCTTCCAATTGGGCAAGGATCAAAATCGTGTTTTATTTGCTTCTAAATTTTGCCTTTTTTGGTAATAATTTTGGGTTTTTGGTTTTGATTCAGAGTTTTAGGAATGAGGCTCAGAAATAAAATGCTCTTCATCAGGTATTGTATTGTGTCGATTGAGTTTGGTGTCTTTTTTTGTGTGTAATTTTTTGAATTTAATTTTTGAGTGTGTAAATTGTAACATTATTAGAAAAGTACAATTATTGTAAAGAAACCAAGTGGGGTTGTGTTCTCCGATGTTTCGAGCAATTTCGATCAAATCTCGATCAAAAGGAGTGATGAGTTGGTTGAAGGTGGGTTCAATTCACTTTGATCTATAAAGTTAGGGTTTTATTTTTGATACTTGCATTTTAATGGGAGGTTAATCTATTTACAAAATTGCCGTTGAGGAAACATATAGAGCACAAATCCCGCATTCTATTAGCTGAGGAGGGCTTAATTCAGCATGTTTTCCAAACAGGTAATAAGTGGATGATGATTTGCCAAGGTACTATAATTTTTTCAAACAGATCTAAGTACAGGGTACTCTAATTTTGAAGTAACAAAACACCCTCAACTCCACTTTCATTTTGAAGAAAACCAGCCCCCAACTCTAATAAATCACAAAAAACAGAACTTAGGAAATTATGAACAACCTGAGAACATTCTCATATTCTGGAAACAAGCAGTATCAAAGCCTGACTTATGAGTTGGTCTTAAATCTTACGAAAATATTCAGCTTGCTTTCCAAACAGATTATAAGTGGATGATGATTTGCCAGGGTTCTATAATTTTTCCAAACTGATCAAAGTACAGGGTACTCTAATTTTGAAGTAAAAAAACACCCTCAACTCCACTTTCATTTTTGAAAAAACCAGCCCTCAACTAAAATAAATCACAAAAAACAGAACTTAGCAAATTATGAACAACCTGAGGACATTCTCATATTCTGGACAGAAGCATTATCAAAGCCTGACTTATGAGTTGGTTTTAAATCTTACAAAATTCAACCAAAATGCAAATAATAAAGCCATTCGTTCAATCCCCCTCGAATGCAAGTGTGATACATTAGCAACTCTTCCATTATGTATCAAAATGAACAAAATTGCCTGTCACATGCAGTCTATATCAATATGAACAAATTCTTCAATTATATAACCAAAAATTTCAATCAACAACACATTCTATCCAAATGAACAAATTACATTCATTGTATATCAAAAGGAAGTAAAATGTTCCACCAATTAACCAGAATTCCAATCACATTGATAACAAGCAAGATAAGTAGGATAATAAACATAAACATGATAATTCCACCACTTAACCAAAATTAACATGATAATCAACTTCTTCATAATCATGTCCCAAATAGTAGTAGTTCAACTATTACATCCAAAGTCATTAAATAATACATATCAATGTACCTTTTTCCTCAAATGCAAAGACTAATTTTTAAGAAAGTGCATAGACTAAACTTATCTCTCCCATACATTTTATCATTGAGAACAATAAAGAGATGCATACAGTTTGATCAGTGTAAAATAAACGGGTGCGTAATACTTCTGTGGAGAAAACAACGGGAAAAAAATTATTATTTTTTATTATTTTTTTTCTTTCATTTTTGATGCATTGGTTGATTCATCGAAGCGACATGCATAGGCTGTTATATATAGTGTTATCATATGTATCTGCTTTCTTCTTAGATGCAATTGTGGGGATCTATGCATGTTCAAGTGGATCTCAAAATTGTTTTACCATCAATTTTTATGCATTTTTTATGCTTGGTTATGTAAATAGCTTGATCATAGGCATTTGTTTTTCACCATCTTTAGAAAGTTATTGAGAATAAATGCTTGTTTATCTATCATATGAGCATTTTTGGCAAAAACTCATAATCTAACATTGTTGTCTTGCAGGTTGTGGAAGTCGATCAAGATATAGCTCAAAACAAACAATTAAGATTGAGAACAAGGATCACACAAGCATTTTGAGAGTCAGACAAGGTCTCCAAACTTCTCAGTTGTTTGCAGAACTTGATAACTTTTTAGATGAACTACTTGCTTAAAGCAGTTATCTCATTATGAACATATGATCATGGAGGAGAAGTGATCTTATTTAGGAAGTAGAAAATTTGAATTATTGAGTTAGTTGGATAAGATATGAGTGTCTTTCACATAGCTATATACTATGTACATATGTTTTTAAACAAAATAGAAACTATGTGCATCTGTCAACCCTTACTTATGAGTTTAGGATTTATTAATTTGTTCTTTTATATATCTTTCATGGTTTTTGATGAGACAATTATTACATATTTTGAATTTTCTCAAGACTTGATATGATATTTGGTGTCTTTAATGTTAAAAGTTTTAAGTATTTCATGCACATAATTAATATATATTGATCAAATTGGTATGAATTTTCTTAATGAAGTTTTATAAGTTTTTTATATGGCCTCGTTCAACATTTGTAGGAGAATTCTTCTATGATTGTTCTTCTCCAAAATATAACATATTGTTAAAATATTCGACTGACATATCCACCAAGCAACGTGCACTTGGTGCACGGTAAATTTCAACTAGTATATATATATATATATATATATATATATATATATATATATATATATATATATAGACCATATGAAAAATCCGAACTGCTCATATTGTTTTATATGTCTAAGATAGTCTAACAATAAAAAATCAAGTAATCTAAAATTCATTTGCCCATCCATCATGCAGTTAGAATTTTCAGCCATACAAATTTGTGATTATGTAAATCATGGTCAAATGAATTTTAAATTAATTGATTTTTTATTGTTAGGCTATCTTAGTCATATAGAATAATATGAGCGGTTCAGATTTGTCATAGGTACTCTATTTCATGAGTGCTTATGGAGTGCTCACCAAAGTAGTGAGCAACCGAAGATTTCTCTATATATAAATTCTGTTAAAAGAATTATGATTATCAGAACAAATTATTTACTGATTACACATCGGATATTCCAATTAGAATTGAGCATATTTCGGTTGAGAATTAATTTGGTGAGAACTCCGTGAGAACTCACGGAGTAGACCCCCCATAAAAAATCCGAACTGGCCATCTCGCTCTACACACCTTAGATAGCATAACATGAAAAAATCAAGTAATTTGAAGTTCATTTGCCCATGATTTACATCATCGCAAAATTGTATGGCTGAAAATTCTACTCCATTTGATGGATGGGCAAATGAACTTCAAATTACTTGATTTCTTTATGTTATGATATCTAAGGTGTGTAGAACAAGATGGTCGTTCGGATTTTTCTGGGGGAGTTTACTTCGTGAGTTCTCACAGAGTTCTCACCAAAAATAGTTCTCAACCGAAGGGCTCCCAATATATAATCTCCAATTAATATATAATGGGAGAAGTGGTTAGTGTCATTTGTAAATCTATCAATGCTTGTAACGCACGTACATAACTAATATGAATTAGGTCTCATATTCGAATCCAGACTACGTCTGAGTTTTTACTTTTAAAAAATTATATATTTGTTGGTATATGTCCTAGAGGCCAGTTGTGTATTTACATTACTAGTTTATATTATATCATGATATTTATTTCATATATGAGGCATTTCATTTATTGTGTTGTTTATTGTAATTAAATGAACATAATAAAGTCCTAAGAATAGTATGTTCAATACCATTGGATATCAAGTGTATGACTTGATTGTGAGATCCTATTGGTTGTAATCTATACACGATTCTTAAATGTCCCTAGTCAAGCATTATTGTAAATTATGACAACAATAATACATAGAGACTAGTATGTGCGTAGACTAATGACCATATCTTACGGATCATGGATATGAGATATCAAGTCTTCAAATGGGTACATATTAGAATAATAATGTACTGGACTGACCCACCATGAGAACGCTACATGGATCATTACGTGAGTGTCATAAGCGGATCTCATAGTGACTGTGGTGTATATAGTCATTTGACTTGAAGTCACTACGGTTCCCTATATGAGAAGTTGTATGTTTTAATATCGTCAAATGTTGCCTGTTGTAAGGTGATTATAAAGTTGACTATTGGATATACTACAAATCATGCGGATAAATGTAAGTGACTTAGATAGGATTTGTCCCTCTTACATAATAAGAGTGATATCTATGGGCTCCTTGATTGAGTGAGACTGAAAAATACATGGCTATGCTCAAATGAGTCAATATGAGATATTGAGCTTATTTGTTTTAGTAAGTCTACTCGGACATCCTGAAACCAAGTACTGAACTATACAAGGGTGACACGCTCTATGCCTTGTGGTCATTTAAGATATCTGGACAAATGGACTAGAATACATGATAACATTGGTCACGGATAGGTTATATCAAATCACTAACATTCCTGTTACTTGAGTAGCAGTGATGTATTGTTAGATACCGCTCACTGTTTGTAATACTAGAATATGATTTTAGTATTACTATCAACATAATAGAAATCTGCAAGGTCAAACACATAGAATAAATCAAAATTGGGATTTAAGTTCATAAGATGAATTTAAATGAGGATTCAAGTAAGAATTGGACTCCTTACATTGGTTGGACATTTAATTAGATTTAATTGGCTGACTAAAGTTTAAAGGCCCACACACGAATCTGACCTAGGACAGATTATGAGCCCAACAACCTCATTACTCTCTTAGGGTTGATTTTCTACACCTATATATATGATACGTATCTGTGGAAAAGTTACACATGAGGAAATTGATATATCCGATAATGTCCACATTTTGAGCAATATCTGAATGCAATTAGACAGTTAAACTCTCTATATGTGGTAATTTACTCTTCTTTTCTCTTTTCCATAGGACACAGCCTAAAAGCAACTAAACGAAGCAGATTCAAGACTAATCCAGCACTGTGAGGATGATACACAGGAATGAAGAACCCTAATTTTGCATCAAAACATTTATGAGAAGCTGCTGAATACAGTCGACTGATTCCTTGACTACAGTCGACTGAACAGAGAGGGTTGAGTTTCTGAAGCCTTGCAGAATAGTTGACTGACTCCTAGTCAAAAGCCGACTGCTATGACTGGTTTTAGTTTTTAAAAGTTCACGGTTCAGTCGACTTATTCTAACACCAGTCGACTGAACTGGCATTCAATGGGAATTAAAGATAAAATCAGTTGAGATACACCCTCATCCAAATCCGAATCAAAGTGAGCTGTCAAAATCCAGGAAACAGATATGGGATAACTGCAAATAACAACTTCCCAAAACTCAAGAGATCGGGTCTGGCAAGTATTGAAGATTCGACTCAATCCATGCCCGATCGTGTGAGGTGATAGAAAGCAGGAGCTTGAGATCTGCAGATAAGGAAAAGAGAAACTATAAGAAGAGGGGGGATCGATCTATCAAAGGATCATCTATGAATCGAGCATCGATCTATCAGCATCGAATAAGGAAGGAGATCAAGTACTGAAACTCTGCATTAAGGGGGAGGAGAACAAGTCGACTTCAGAGGATATCAAGTCGACTTCAGGCTGATTGGGTTCAAGCTAAACATCATACAAATCAGTGTTCTTCTTTTCTCTTTAATTCTTGTTCTAGTTTAATTCATTTGAGTCATGTATTCCGATCTTTTAATCAATAAAATTTGTATTATATGCAACTAATTTCATTGTTGGACAGATTGAAACCTTAGTCATGTAATGATTATAAATCTTCAAAAGCACTACTTTTATCACTTATTGATTAAACCTGATTGTCTTGATCAAATTTATAATATGAATCAACATTTGTTAGAAAGTTCTTAGGTACAGTCGACTGAGAGCTAGCGATAGTCGACTGAACTGAAGAACTTTATATTATTAAGTTTGCTTATTATAAAACTGATTCGGTTATATGAGTATAGAGATGATCCATATCTTATGCTCATAACTAGTAACACAAGAATCATTTAGGTTCTTGGTTTAATCAACTTGGAGGATCTAGATTTGATACCAACTTCTAGAGCTTTGAGTGTTTGTTAATTTCCATCGTTCCTATGCTTTCTTCAAGTGTAATTTAGTAGATACCATGCTAAATACTTAAGGAGAGAAACGAATTAGAGTAGATACCATGCATAATTCTTGGCCTAGGGAAATCTTAACTTTAAGGAGTAGATACCATGTACTTAAATGAACAAACATGAGTGATCAGAGTAGTGTAGAAGGTTATATAGCATTCTTGACTATAGGTGGAAATTGACTATAGGTGGAAATCAAGCCCAACTACTTTAATAGATATTTGTGATTCAAATTAAGAATTACTTGACCTAGACTTTAATCTCATTTCCTTTCAAAACTTACTTTTAGAACAAACTTTATGACAAACATTTCTAATTCTTGATTAGTGAGTTAATTACTACAATCTCTGTGGGATCGACCCTTGCTCTTCACTACGCTTCTATAAACGATTCGTACACTTGCAAGGTTTTAATTTGTGTCTAGTTTATCTATTTATTTAGATAGCTGAGACTGCACAACAAGTTTTTGGCGCCGTTGCCGGGGATTGTTTAGTATTTTAACATGCAAATCAATAAAAAAAAAATTCGATTACTTATATTTTCTTTTAGGTTACATGATTTTGGTGTATGCAAGGGAGACGATCACTTCATCCTAAGCTACTACCTATTGACCAAGAAACAGAGCGCACTCTGCACAGATGAAAGTCGACTGTCTCCAAGGATCAGTCGATTGTACAGCGAACCATTCCAAAAGCAACAATGGGCGAGAAAGTACCAAATCGAGTACCAATGTAGGATAAATTTACTTCGAAGAATATTGAGCAACCCTCTTGCATAGCTTGTCAACCTATGCACCTATCTTCTCAATTACTCAGCATGGTTCCCCACTTTAGTGGCAAACTGGACGAGGATCCTCATCTTCACTTGCAAGATTTCTTTGATCTTTGCAGAACACAAAGCGTCCAAGGACTTAACCCTGAACAAATTAGGTTAATTTTGTTTCCATTTTCATTAAAACTTAATGCTAAATTGTGGTATAATTCTTTGGAACCAGGATCAATTCAATCATAAGAGCAATTGGCAACAAATTTCTTGAAGGAATTTTTTCCAGCTCAGAAAACCAAACAGCTAAAAAAGGAAATTCAACTCTTCCAACAAAAAGATGGCGATTTGTTCTTCGAGGCATGGAAGGACTTTAAGAACAAGCTTCTCAAGTGTCCTGCGCACAACATGCCTAAGGATGATCAGGTACAAGTATTTTATGAGGGTTTGAATGACACTAACAAAGCGATTGTAGATTCAGCTTGCAATTAAATCTTGATGAGGAAGAGTGGTGAGGAGGCCATCGAGCTATTCGAAGAACTCAGCGAGAACTCACAGCAATTCTCAACAAGGGGAAGGGGTTTTTCGAAAAAACAGGGAGTTTACGAAATTTCTAGTAATAATAACATGCAATTAGAAATGGCAACCATGAACAAAAAAATTGATATGCTTGTTAATGCAATTTTGACGTTGGGCATAAAAACAAAAGAAATTTGTGCAATTTGTTCTCATTCTGATCATACAACTGATACATGTCCAATATCTTCTTTCACAAATCAGGAGCATGCAAACTACGTCGGACAGGGAGTGTTTCCACCAAAGAACAACCCCTTCTCGAACACGTACAACCCAGGGTGGAGAAACCATCCAAATTTCTCATGGAACAATAATCAAAACAATCAAGGCACTCAAATCGCACAAGGGCAAGCGCGAAACTTCCAGATTGGAAATGGGTTTGATCGGCCAGTTCAAGAACAGAAGAAGTTGGATTTCGAATCCACCATTCTTCAATTGCTCCAACAGCAACATCAAACAAGCAACCAACAAGGACAGGCCATTCAGAAATTGGAGACCCAAATTGGTCAAATTGCTAAGGAGTTAAGTGAAAGAAAGGCAGGAGAATTTCCATCACAAACTATACCAAACCCTAGAGGACAAGAACAGCTCAAATCAGTGACAACCCTAAGAAGTGGTAAGATAATCGACAACAACGTTGGAACAAATACGAACGAATCAGACACAAAGCCAGAAAATTTTTTGGGTTTCAACAAGGTAAGTGACAAAGAAAGGGTAGTATTGCCACCGTTCCCTCAAAGGTTAGTCAAGCAAAAGAAAGAACAACATTTATTTGATATCTTTGAAACTCTCAGGAAGGTAGAAATCAATATTCCCCTACTTGATGCTATTAAACAAATTCTTTCTTAAGCCAAAATTTTTAAAGAATGCTATACTCACAAGAGAACATTTCAGGTTAGGGAGGATGTGGCTCTAACAGAAGAAGTGAGTGCAGTATTGTTGAGGAAACTACCTCCTAAGTTGAAGGATCCTGGCAGTTTTACCATCCCTTGCAGGGTTGGTGAACATTTCTTTGAAAAGGCACTGTTAGATTTGGGGGCAAGTATCAATCTTCTTCCATACTCTGTTTACGAAGAACTAGGATTGGGAGAACTCAAACTAACATCAATCACTTTGCAATTCGCTGATCGCAGCATTAAAAGACCTAGAGGTATTTTAGAAGATGTCTTAGTTCAGGTAAATGATTTCATTTTGCCTGCAGATATTGTTGTTTTGGATATGGAAGACTCTTCAATGCTATCTTCTGTACCTATCATCTTAGGTAGACCCTTTATGAGTACTGCTGATATGCAAATTTGTGTTAAAAAGGGTACTATAAGTATGAAAATAAATGGTGAAAAGATTGAGTTTAAAATGTTTGATGTACTAAAATTACCACACGATGATCATGAATGTTATAATATTGATGTGGTTCAGGAGATTGTCGACCAAACATTTCAGGTACATAGTGTCGATCCACTACAAGCCACAATTATACACTCTCTAACACTATCTCGAGTTGAACAGGAATATGATGATTGGAGGATTGCAGAGACAGTACATTACCTTGAAAATCCAAAATCATATTCAGGTAAGTTTGCACCTGTGTTTGAAAGTCTTGTGTCTAATAACACTTTTGTTTCTTCTGTTACCAGGACACCGGACGTGGAGCTGAAGTCACTACTAGAACACTTGAAGTATGCATATTTGGGTGAAAACCAGACGTTGCCTATGATAGTTGCTGCAAACTTGAGTATAGAGGAAGAAAAGAAGCTGTTGAGAGTATTGCAAGAACACAAGGGTGCATTAAGGTGGACCATTGTAGATAGGCTTATATCAAGATGGTACGGTCCGTACGTTGTTACAAAGGTTTTCCCACATGGAGCGTTGGAGGTTCATAGCAAAGAGAAAAATCAAGCTTTCAAGGTGAATGGGCATAGGGGGAAACCTTATATTGAGATGAGTTTTGAGCCGCGAGAGGAAGATATAACTCTTTAAACTATTCAATACATTGCCTAAACTCGTCAAGTCTAGCTGAGGACAAGAAATGCAGCGCTTATTGGGAGGCAACCCAATTTTCAGGGAAGTACTTACACTTTCTCTTTATTTCTCTTTATTCATTTCTTTATTCATTTCTTTATTCATTTTCTTTGCCTCAAACCGGATGGTAACACATGCCTATTTTAAGTTTTTATTTCAAACATTGAGGACAATGTTCCATCTAAGTTTGGGGGTAGTTATTCACATTTGGAGTCTCTTGATGTTGTGTCCTTTCTAACAACAATGATGAGAACATGAGCTCAGTTACTATAGGTAGAGAGTGGAGAACAAGTATTAATTGTGGTCATTATCTTTAAAAATGTTAATAACTTATATGGATCATACTTGAAACTTTTATTCATGTGGTCATATCAATTCGACGAATTTTGAAAGAGAATAGCAAGTTCAACTGTGAGTAAACTTAAATACACAAATTTTGAGTTTTGAGCCTTATATATATATTTTTTGAGAGAGTCATACACTTAAAGATCTCAGTTGACTGCATTTATCTACATTCTTGAGATGAACTAGAACTTGTTCTTGCTACTTTTCGAAACTTATTTTGGTTTTTAAATAAAAACTTGAAAATGATTAAGGCACCTAAGATTCTATCACCAAAGAAAAATAGCCTACCTAACATCAATTATTCACTAGTTGCCCCTTCGAAGCCTATAAAAGCTTTCTTTTTATAAGACACATCATCCTTAACCATGCCTAGATGAATAGGTTACCTTACGTATATCTATTGAGTTAGTAGAGCAAGAATTGTAAAAGAGATGTGGTATGTCAAGTTGAAGGGGATGAAAATATAAAAGTTGGAGAATTTGTCATAAGAAAAATTAAAAGTGTTCATCAAATAAATTAAAATTGCTATGAGTTGTGGGTGGTCGAAAGGTGTTGGTAGAAATGAAGTATAGGCCTGTGATATATGGCATCATACTTTTATTTCAAAAAAAAAAAAAAAAAAAAGAGAGAGAGAGAAAAAAGAAGAAGAAAAAAGGGAAGAAAGATAATCTCTTAGAACAATACAAGTTGCTCTACTAATTCTTTAGAAATTTTGTATTCCTTTTTCCCTCCATTGTTTAAACCCTCACCCATGGCCCCATTACAACCTATATAAGACCTTCTGATCCAAGCAGTGTGCAAATCAATGGTGTGAAGATGTAGTAGCAAGATCAAGCATATGGTTTTATCCAAGTAATGAATATTTGTCACGAGATCTAATTTGAAATTCCTATGTTATTGAGAGCTATATTTTTTTTGGGAGTGTATGCCATGGTGAGATTTTGAAGTTGAAATATAGTTGAGCTTGCTAACCTTAATCATGATTATGTTGCAGAGGCATTGGCCATCCTACTCATTGATATTCAAGTTGAGTATTCTTGTGAATAAGTGATTAACATTTGAATTAAATTTTTTTTAGACCTATCTTAATGCTTGTTCTAACCTTGACACTAAAAGAAGCAAGTTCTCTGAGGTAAATGTTGGGAGGGTCAAGATGTTCAAGCGATGCTTGTAGTTTTATTTTGCTTGAGGACAAGAAAAAGCTATGTTTGGGGGTATTTGATATATCCGATAATGTCCACATTTTGGAGCAATATCTAAATGCAATTAGACAGTTAAACTCTCTATATGTGGTAATTTACTCTTCTTTTCTCTTTTCCATAGGAAACAGCCTAAAAGCAACTAAACGAAACAGATTCAAGACTAATCCAGCACTGTGAGGATGATACACTGGAATGAAGAACCCAAATTTTGCATCAAAACATTTCTGAGAAGCTGCTGAATACAGTCGACTGATTCCTTGACTACAGTCGACTGAACAGAGAGGGTTGAGTTTCTGAAGCTTTGCAGAACAGTCGACTGACTCCTAGTCAAAAGCCGACTGCTATGACTGGTTTTAGTTTTTAAAAGTTCACGGTTCAGTCGACTTATTCTAACACCAGTCGACTGAACTGGCATTCAATGGGAATTAAAGATAAAATCAGTTGAGATACACCCTCATCCAAATCCGAATCAAAGTGAGCTGTCAAAATCCAGGAAACAGATATGGGATAACTGCAAATAACAACTTCCCAAAACTCAAGAGATCGGGTCTGGCAAGTATTGAAGATTCGACTCAATCCATGCCCGATCGTGTGAGGTGATAGAAAGCAGGAGCTTGAGATCTGCAGATAAGGGCAAGAGAAACTATAAGAAGAGGGGGGATCGATCTATCAAAGGATCATCTATGAATCGAGCATCGATCTATCAGCATCGAATAAGGAAGGAGATCAAGTACTGAAACTCTGCATTAAGGGGGAGGAGAACAAGTCGACTTCAGAGGATATCAAGTCGACTTCAGGCTTGTAGAACCCCGTATTTTCAAATATTATTTTTATTATTTGAAAACGAATTTAAATGAATTTTGAGGATTTAATTGATATTTTCTAAAAGATTTATCTTTTGTACACGTGCAAAACACGTGCAAAAATCATTATTTATTATTTGGGATTTATTTAGTATTTTTCTAGATTTTTCTGAAATTAATTAGTACTATTTGCAAATTTTGAGAAAAGAATGACCTTTTTGCAAAATTGACATTTTTAGGGGTTGAAATGCAAAATGTATTTTCTGGACGTTTTGAACTGTACCAATTTAGATTAATGAGTATATTTTACAATTAAATCCTAATTTAAATGATTTTTATTGAATTTCAAAGGATAAGAACTATATATGTAAAATTATGTTTTGAAAGGACTATTTTGCAAATGTATTCCTAAACCCTAAAAATGATATTCCCGGCCTATATAAGAGAGTTTGCCGCCATCATCCGCTGCACAACTCAGATTTTATTATATTTTCTATTATCTTGGTGGTTGAAGAGGAAGATTTGGATCTAGCAAAAAGAAGGCTTTTCGTTGGATCTTTACAATTCAAAAGGTGAGTGATATGAACTTGGTTTTGTTTGTGTGTGTGATTGTGTGCTGTTTTGTTTGATGTATTCGTATCTTGTATGTGATCGATGCAATAGTCGTTATTCGTATTATGCATGAGAAATCCACGAATGTTTAGTAGATCTTGTTTAACAAATTCTTTATTGCTCGAAAACACGTTAAGATTCAAGTATGGTTTGATCGGATGTATGAACATCTGGATCTTGTGTATATAATCAGATCTTGGTAATGATTTGTGAAAGAATTGAGAAACCCTAATGGAAGATTTAGGAATTGAGAACATGAGAATTTAGTATTGTATCCAATATGTGGATCATCTTGAGATTGTCACTTTTAACTAAATACGAGTAAATTCCCTAAGCAATGATTCTTTAGAAAACTCCAGTCTTGATTTTCGTATTCAGACCTAATTTATGAAATCTGTAGACCGACAGTCGACTGGTCTACGATTCAGTCGACTGGTACGACTCCACTGCTGTATCTTTAGTTTTTCTTGGAAATCCGTTCTGGACAGTCGACTTAGACCCTTTTCAGTCGACTGGTACACTTAGAATTTATTTTTAAAGTTATCTTAGATTTTTCTCTGGTAAGTCGACTTATGACCTTTTAAGTCGACTTATATTGTATTTTAAGTCGACTTATGACTTTGCAAGTCGACTTATGACACTTAGAATATTTTCTTAAAGATTTCTGGAATTTCTCTCTGGTAAGTCGACTTATGTTTTTATAAGTCGACTTATGTTCTTATGAGTCGACTTATGTCTCCTTTAAGTCGACTTATGTTTTCTATAAGTCTACTTATGATCTGGTAAGTCAACTTATGATTTTTATAAGTCATCTTATATTGTTGGTAAGTCAACTTATATTTTTATAAGTCATCTTATATTGTTGGTAAGTCTACTTATGTTTTTATAAGTCAACTTATCGTACTTGTTTGTAATCTTGGATATTGGTTCTCGGGGCAGTCGACTTATTACAGTATGAGTCGACTGGTGCTGATGAGTTTTTCATAATCTTGAGTGTTCTTTCAAGTCTTTAGTTCTTGGTAGATGGGTACATTCTGCGGTATTGGGAGTCATTGGTCTCTGGGGTTGGTATACTCTGCGGTGTTGGGAGTCACTGTTAGTGATCGATAACCGAGTATCCAATCTGCGGTGTTGTGAGTGACTGATAACCGAGTATCCGATCTATGTTATCTTTAATCTTTGTAGATGGATAGAATCTGCGGTGTTGGGAGTTACTATTAGTGACCGATAACCGAATATCCGATCTATGTTATCTTTAGTCTTTGTAGATGGATAGAATCTGCGGGGTTGGGAGTTACTATTAGTGATCGATAACCGAATATCCGATCTATGTTATCTTTAGTCTTTGTAGATGGGCATACCCTGCGGTATTGGGAGTCACTGTTAGTGATCGATAACCGGGTACCCGATCTATAGCATTATTAGTGATTGATCGTTGGACACGTACCGTGGTATTGAGAATGTTTGATAATCAGGTATTTGGGAGTGAACAGTCGACTGGCTGAATTACTCAGTCGACTGTACAGTACAGTTGACCTGTACATATTTGAGAGTGATTGATTAATGGATATTGGATCGGTGGTATTGTTTCTCGACTTGGTTCACGCATGTACTGGCCTATCGTTCTTGTTTCAGATTACATGTTCAGTTTATGTATTTTTGTTCAGTACATGTTGCCTGAGAATTTATGTTTATTGTTTGTTTATGTTTGTTGTTTATATCACTCACACCATTTATGGCTGACCCCTTTAGTTTGGGGGTTAGGGTCCAACTCTAGCCTCATATGATACAGGTTGTTGCTTAGAGTTTGGAGGCTTGGATGCTTGATTTAGCTTTAGAGATTATAAGTGATGTAATAGAGCCTTGTGTAAATTTTGTAAAGAGAAGTGTTGTAAAAGAATGTTTTAATTCAAGGTGTTGTATTTCTGCTGCAATTGAAAAAGATTATTGTAATAAGAATTTGGAATAAAATGATTTGAGTTTTGGTCTATGTATATTGTTACACTGAAATGGATCGCTGGGAAAGTGCCACGTATTTTCTAAGTTCTCATATTAGAAATTCGGGGAGCTACAGTCTGGTATCAGAGCATGCTTCAATGATAATAATAGACATAGTATGAAAACCAACCTAGGTGTGGACACTAGAGAGTGAGTACCTAGGTGTGGACATTAGAGTGTGAGTATCACATAGAGTTAAAACATGATGTTTGGCTTGGGGCATGGCTATGGTTTTGCCATAGGGCATTGATATGAGTTTGAATTGTGTGTGTTACTCTAACTTTACCCTCGTTTTGCAGTATTCAAAATGGTTGCACCCAGAGGCAGAAATGGTGGCAACAATGAGGATGGATCAGGTAGTTCTCGAGGAACGGGGATTGACCTAGAGGCTGAATTCGCCAAGGTGTATCAAACACTGAATACGTTGATGGCATTCAACGTGGCACAACAGCAGCAAGCTCAGCAGCAGCAGAATCCGCCGCCCAATCATGGAGCTGGACATGGATTGGTGAATGCCGACCCCATCAAGCAGATCGAATCCTTTAAGAGGATGAGGCCGCCAGTCTTTGAGGGGCAAGCTGATCCAACAGCAGCAGATGATTGGATTAGGAAGATGCAGACGATCTTCAAAGTGTCGGAGACTCCGGCAGCTAGCACGGTGAAGTTAGCTTCGATGCAGCTCGAGAAAGATGCTGGTGTCTGGTGGGAGTCACTGAAGAGGAATTTGGGAGATCAGCAGTTGACATGGGAAGCTTTTCTGGAGGAGTTCAGAGATCGTTTCTTTCCTCTTGATGTTCAGGAGAAGAAGGCGACTGAGTTCTTGAACCTTCAGCAGGGTAGCATGACCGTACGGGAGTATGAGACTAAATTTGCTCAGCTTTCGAGGTATGCACCAGAGTTGGTCGTGGACGAGGCAAAGAGGGCCAAAAAGTTTGAGCAGGGCTTGAGGTCAAGGATGGTTCCATTGGGCATCAGAAGATTCGACAAGCTGGTCAGGAGAGCAGCTATGACCGAGGAAGATATGGACCAGCCCCAGGTGAAGCAGGAGATCGGGAACAAGAAAAAGAGGCCAGCAGATGACCAGGGTGAGAAGGAATTCCCAGTGAAGCAGAACAAGTCCAGTGATCCAGTGCAGAAGGCACCGGCAACTCAGGAGGTGACTTGTTACTTCTGCAGGAAGACGGGACATAAAAGGAGGGAATGTCCAAAGTTAGCAAAGCAGACTTGTTTTCATTGTGGTCAAGAAGGGCATATCCGACCACAATGTCCACAGCTGAAGAAAGAGAAGGCGGAGAAAGACAAGGATCTGAAGCAGGGGCGAGTGTTCGCATTGACTGAAGAGGATACGGGCAATCCAGGAATATGATCTATGTGTGCAGGAATTTATTCTTTTGTATTAAGTAAAACTTTATTTTGGAAATAATTGAAGATTGAGTATTTTCTTCATGTAACAAGTTTAATTGGATTAATGGAATAAAGACAAAGTTTTATTTGATACTGTTTTCTTGCATGCAATTGTGTCGCCCATTGATTACTAGTCTTAGGGTGGATCTTAAGGTATTTCCATGCAAGGTCTTGAGGTGGCTATCCTTAGTCATGTTCTTCTAAGGAGGGAGTGGCCACTGATTCTCGGAAGGATGAAGCAGAAGGTCAGAGTGGGATGCAGAAGTTCAGTAGTTGTCGCAGCGTGGCTTCCGATGGCAAGTTATCAGAGTCGCGCAGCGGGAGCTTGTCTTTTCTGAATTCTTTGCATGTATGATATGTTTGTTTTGTTGGAATGCATTTTTTTTGGTGTGACTGCATTTCCTAAGAATTATGTTTCTACCCATGAGTTTTCAGTCATTGTTAGTGGGTTGTTCGGACCTCATTAGCCGTAGTTCTGAGGACAGAACTCTTCTAAGGAGGGAGTGATGTAGAACCCCGTATTTTCAAATATTATTTTTATTATTTGAAAATGAATTTAAATGAATTTTGAGGATTTAATTGATATTTTCTAAAAGATTTATCTTTTGTACACGTGCAAAACACGTGCAAATGACTTTTGAGAAGTTTGAAAAATTAAGATTCCTTTATGAAAAATCATTATTTATTATTTGGGATTTATTTAGTATTTTTTCAGATTTTTCTGAAATTAATTAGTACTATTTGCAAATTTTGAGAAAAGAATGACCTTTTTGCAAAATTGACATTTTTAGGGGTTGAAATGCAAAATGTATTTTCTGGACGTTTTGAACTGTACCAATTGAGATTAATGAGTATATTTTACTATTAAATATTAATTTAAATGATTTTTATTGAATTTCCAAGGATAAGAACTATATATGTAAAATTATGTTTTGAAAGGACTATTTTGCAAATGTATTCCTAAACCCTAAAAATGATATTCCCGGCCTATATAAGAGAGTTTGCAGCCGTCATCCGCTGCACAACTCAGATTTTATTATATTTTCTATTCTCTTGGTGGTTGAAGAGGAAGATTTGGATCTAGCAAAAAGAAGGCTTTTCGTTGGATCTTTACAATTCAAAAGGTGAGTGATATGAACTTGGTTTTGTTTGTGTGTGTGATTGTGTGCTGTTTTGTTTGATGTATTCGTATCTTGTATGTGATCGATGCAATAGTCGTTATTCGTATTATGCATGAGAAATCCACGAATGTTTAGTAGATCTTGTTTAACAAATTCTTTATTGCTCGAAAACACGTTAAGATTCAAGTATGGTTTGATCGGATGTATGAACATCTGGATCTTGTGTATATAATCAGATCTTGGTTATGATTTGTGAAAGAATTGAGAAACCCTAATGGAAGATTTAGGAATTGAGAACATGAGAATTTAGTATTGTATCCAATATGTGGATCATCTTGAGATTGTCACTTTTAACTAAATACGAGTAAATTCCCTAATCAATGATTCTTTAGAAAACTCCAGTCTTGATTTTCGTATTCAGACCTAATTTATGAAATCTGTAGGCCGACAGTCGACTGGTCTACGATTCAGTCGACTGGTATGACTCCACTGCTGTATCTTTAGTTTTTCTTGGAAACCTGTTCTGGACAGTCGACTTAGATCCTTTTCAGTCGACTGGTACACTTAGAATTTATTTTTAAAGTTATCTTAGATTTTTCTCTGGTAAGTCGACTTATGACCTTTTAAGTCGACTTATATTGTATTTTAAGTCAACTTATGACTTTGCAAGTCGACTTATGACACTTAGAATATTTTCTTAAAGATTTCTGGAATTTCTCTCTGGTAAGTCGACTTATGTTTTTATAAATCGACTTATGTTCTTATGAGTCGACTTATGTCTCCTTTAAGTCGACTTATGTTTTCTATAAGTCTACTTATGATCTGGTAAGTCAACTTATGATTTTTATAAGTCATCTTATATTGTTGGTAAGTCAACTTATATTTTTATAAGTCATCTTATATTGTTGGTAAGTCTACTTATGTTTTTATAAGTCAACTTATCGTACTTGTTTGTAATCTTGGATATTGGTTCTCGGGGCAGTCGACTTATTACAGTATGAGTCGACTGGTGCTGATGAGTTTTTCATAATCTTGAGTGTTCTTTCAAGTCTTTAGTTCTTGGTAGATGGGTACATTCTGCGGTATTGGGAGTCATTGGTCTCTGGGGTTGGTATACTCTGCGGTGTTGGGAGTCACTGTTAGTGATCGATAACCGAGTATCCAATCTGCGGTGTTGTGAGTGACTGATAACCGAGTATCCGATCTATGTTATCTTTAATCTTTGTAGATGGATAGAATCTGCGGTGTTGGGAGTTACTATTAGTGACCGATAACCGAATATCCGATCTATGTTATCTTTAGTCTTTGTAGATGGATAGAATCTGCGGGGTTGGGAGTTACTATTAGTGACCGATAACCGAATATCCGATCTATGTTATCTTTAGTCTTTGTAGATGGGCATACCCTGCGGTATTGGGAGTCACTGTTAGTGATGGATAACCGGGTACCCAATCTATGGCATTATTAGTGATTGATCGTTGGACACGTACCGTGGTATTGAGAATGTTTGATAATCAGGTATTTGGGAGTGAACAGTCAACTGGCTGAATTACTCAGTCGACTGTACAGTACAGTTGACCTGTACATATTTGAGAGTGATTGATTAATGGATATTGGATCGGTGGTATTGTTTCTCGACTTGGTTCACGCATGTACTGGCCTATCGTTCTTGTTTCAGATTACATGTTCAGTTTATGTATTTTTATTCAGTACATGTTGCCTGAGAATTTATGTTTATTGTTTGTTTATGTTTGTTGTTTATATCACTCACACCATTTATGGCTGACCCCTTTAGTTTGGGGGTTAGGGTCCAACTCTAGCCTCATATGATGCAGGTTGTTGCTTAGAGTTTGGAGGCTTGGATGCTTGAGTTAGCTTTAAAGATTATAAGTGATGTAATAGAGCCTTGTGTAAATTTTGTAAAGAGAAGTGTTGTAAAAGAATGTTTTAATTCAAGGTGTTGTATTTCTGCTGCAATTGAAAAAGATTATTGTAATAAGAATTTGGAATAAAATGATTTGAGTTTTGGTCTATGTGTATTGTTACATTGAAGTGGATCGCTGGGAAAGTGCCACGTATTTTCTAAGTTCTCATATTAGAAATTCGGGGCGCTACAAGGCTGATTGGGTTCAAGCTAAACATCATACAAATCAGTGTTCTTCTTTTCTCTTTAATTCTTGTTCTAGTTTAATTCATTTGAGTCATGTATTCAGATCTTTTAATCAATAAAAGTTGTATTATATGCAACTAATTTCATTGTTGGGCAGATTGAAACCTTAGTCATGTAATGATTATAAATCTTCTAAAGCACTACTTTTATCACTTATTGATTAAACCTGGTTGTCTTGATCAAATTTATAATATGAATCAACATTTGTTAGAAAGTTCTTAGGTACAGTCGACTGAGAGCTAGCGATAGTCGACTGAACTGAAGAACTTTATATTATTAAGTTTGCTTATTATAAAACTGATTCGGTTATATGAGTATAGAGATGATCCATATCTTATGCTCATAACTAGTAACACAAGAATCATTTAGGTTCTTGGTTTAATCAACTTGGAGGATCTAGATTTGATACCAACTTCTAGAGCTTTGAGTGTTTGTTAATTTCCATCGTTCCTATGCTTTCTTCAAGTGTAATTTAGTAGATACCATGCTAAATACTTAAGGATAGAAACGAATTAGAGTAGATACCATGCATAATTCTTGGCCTCGGGAAATCTTAACTTTAAGGAGTAGATACCATGCCCTTAAATGAACAAACATGAGTGATCAGAGTAGTGTAGAAGGTTATCTAGCATTCTTGACTATAGGTGGAAATCAAGCCCAACTACTTTAATAGATATTTTTGATTCAAAATAAGAACTACTTGACCTAGACTTTAATCTCATTTCCTTTCAAAACATACTTTTAGAACAAACTTTATGACAAATATTTTTGATTATTAATTAATGAGTTAATTACTACAATCTCTGTGGGATCGACCCTTGCTCTTCACTACGCTTCTATAAACAATTCGTACACTTGCGAGGTTTTAATTTGTGTCTAGTTTATCTGTTTATTTAGATAGCTGAGACTACACAACAAAAATCCTAGCCGTCACAGAAATTGTGATAGAGAGAGATCGTGAGGAACATCCTCTTCCCGCAGCTAGCACCGTGGTGAGAGGGAAAGCTTGATTTGATCTATTCATGTGGATACCTTAGAGGTACCGCAATATTGTAGTGCTGAGATCGGCATACTGTGGAGACAGCAGATCCATCTTTAAGGTATAACTCTAAACAAGATTTATGATTTTCACATGAATCCATGGCTATGTTTCGACATTTTTTTGTAATTTTCCACTGTGTATTTAATCTGAGATTACCCTCGAAACCTAACAATATTTATTAAGCTCATATAAATTACTATATGATTAATTTGAAAGAGCTTTTTAGAAAGTAAAAGATCTAGAGGAACAAAAGATAATCAATTCTGTATGCTAATTAACACTCAATAGATATAAGCATCCTAAAACTTAAAATGGTATATATATAAATTAACATGTGATGCTGCTGATTTAGTGCTAGGAGCAATAGATGTGGGTTCTTGTAATTTGTAGTGTAAGAGACAGCATCTGAGACAGATCCCAGTCATAGATCTGGATCTGAGGTGTGGATTCTGTGAGGAGCAGGAGAGGGGGTGAAGCTGGTGGCTGGCCTCTGTGAACACTTGCAAAACATCTACAAACACCAGGAGAGATCCCAGCAACAGGCCTTCCAATGATCTAGTAAGTCACTGAGAGGAAGGGAAAGCTAGGGTTCAGGTGGAGAAAAGTTGATCACCTACAGAAAGATGGAGGAGGTCTAGTATTTATAGGCAGGGAGAGTGGAAACCCTATCCCTAATGGGTCGGGTGACCCTCTTCTATGGACCTAAAACAGTAGAAGGCCCGCAGGAGCTGTAAGCCTAATTTTGTACGAGTTTATGGATCCTGAGGGGATCAGATGGCTCAGATTGAGCCGGATTATTTACCCACATCATAGGCCCCCCACTCCTGGAAGGTTCTATGTACCAGCCATCGAGGTGTAGTCCGTCGTTATGAGAAGATCAGTAGACAGTGTTCACAAGGATAAGATGGAAGATTCTCGAAGACAGTGTCATGAGGTTAGGGTCGAGCTCCGTGAAGAATGAGCTCTGACCTCCGAGCGTCGAGCACCGAGCTCCCGAACATCGAGCACCGAGCTCTATAAGGGGGTTGGTAGCAGGCTCGAAGTTCATGTGGAGCGTCGAACGTGGCACGCTTTGTGAGAAAGTGAGTAGTTGGCTTGAAGTCCATGCCGAGCTCCGAGCATCGAGCGTGGCATGCTTTGTGAGAAAGTGAGTAGTTAGCTCAAAATCCTTGCCAAGCATCGAGCGTCGAGCGCAACATGCTTTGTGAGAAAGCGAGTAGTTGGCTTGAAGTCCATGTCGAGCTCTGAGCGTGGCACGCTTGGTGAGAAGGTGAGTAATTGGCTCGCGGTCCATGCCGAGCGTCGAGCGTGACACGCTTTGTGAGAATGCGAGTAGTTGGCTCGCAGTCCATGCCGAGCTTCGAGCGTGATAGGCTTTGTGGTAAAGTCAATAGCTAGCTCGATGTCCATGCCTAGCATCGAGAATGATAGGCTTATGAGAAAGCCAGTAGCTAGCTTGATGTTCATGCCAAGCGTCGAACGTGGCACGCTGTGTGAGAAAGTGAGTAGTTGACTCGAAGTCCATGCCGAGCTCCGAGCGTGGCACACTTTGTGAGAAAGCAAATAGTTGGCTCGCAGTCTATGCCGACCGTCAAGCATGATAGGTTTTGTGAGAAAGCCAGTAGCTAGATCGATTTCCATGCCGAGCGTCGAGCGTGATAGGCTTATGAGAAAGCCAGTAGCTATCTTGATGTTCATGACGAGCGTCGAACGTGGCACGCTTTGTAAGAAAGCGAGTAGTTGGCTCGAAGTCCATGCCGAGCTCCGAGCATGGCACACTTTATGAGAAACCGAGTAGTTGGCTCGCAGTCCATGCCGAGCATCGAGCGTGACAGGCTTGTGAGAAAGTCAATAGCTAGCTCGATGTTCATGCTGAGCGTCGAAAACGAGTAGTTGGATCGAAGTTCATGCCGTGCTCCGAGCATGGCACGCTTTGTAAGAAAGCGAGTAGTTGGCTAGCAGTCAATGCCGAGCATCCAGCGTGACACATTTTGTAAGAAAGCAAGAAGTTGGATCGTAGTCCATGCCGAGCGTTGAGCGTGATAGGCTTTGTGAAAAAGCCAATAGCTAGCTCGAGGAAAATGCTGAGCGTCGAGCTCAGTGTGCTTTGTGAGAAAGCTAGCTAGTGGCTTAAAGTTCGTGCCGAGCTCCAAGCATGGTGGATTTTGTGAGAAAGGGAGTTGTACGCTTTCCATGGTTGCAGTGACACGTGTGATGCATGTGCAATGCTGACATTATAATTGTGAAAATCGAGGCATCGAAATCTTGCCAACCGTTGGATCTAGATGAGTGATTGAGATCTGTTTGTGGATATCGAAGCGTCACAGAGCCGCCTATATATCCCCCCCTCATTTTCACTTTGTTTTTCAGAGTTTCTCTCTCTAAGTGTTGCCCAGTAACCGACGATCATCTTTTTGGCAAACTTTCCGGCACAGATAATCTGGTTAGTATTTTTATTATGTCGAGGGCTCAGTTCGGTTCTTCTGCCTCTAAATCTAGTTAGGTTAATGGTGATCACCTCCCCGACTCCTCATCTTAGGAGACTAGGGAGCAGGTCTACAATGCCAAGCCATTCTGCAGTCGAAATCCCTTCGTAGTAGAGTCGATCAACTCGGAAGGCAGGATGGAAGTGGCCGAGGTAGTTACCACGGGGAATGAAGAAGTGATGGAGAACTTTGGTGAGGGGGAGGAGGATGAAGTGGTGGGGTCGATCCGTCAGTGTAGGAAGAGAGAGGAGGATGAAGTGGTGGGGTCGATCCGTTGGTGTAGGTCCCCAATCTGAAGCCATTGGAGACGTCGTTCCCCCCAAAGGTCCCTCGCATTTGAGGGAGGATGATGAGGTGGACCCTCCCAGTCAGTCTGCGACAGCCGGATGAGTTCCTTCCCAAACATGGGCTTGACATCCCTTACCTTCAGCAACCAAGCTCCATTCGGATGTACCCAGATGATGTTGGAGACTTGGTTTAATACGAGGTGCAACCTTCTTCGCCGAGTCGACAAAAGATCCGAATGGACAAGATGCCGTGTGTCTTGACATTGGATGACATGCTGCTGATTGGAGCTAACTACTTCATAAGGCTGGAGTACGAGTAGCAGATTACGATCCCCATTCTCCATCCCACAGATAACTTAGCGCCTCAGTATTGCTTGTTTCTGGTAGATGCATTCCGTTCGGGGTTAAGGCTGCTACTGCATCCGTTTATCAAGGAGGTGATGAACTAGGGGGGATTTTGCCCGATGCAGTACGACTCGAACTCTTGCAAGCAGCTCATGTGCTTCATGTTACTTTGCGAGGAGTAGGGAGTATCTCTGAAACTGAAGTACTTCCGAGCCGTGCTAGGTGTCAGTTCGTCGGGTGAGTATGAGGGGATTTACTACATCTCGCCTCGTCCAAAGAAGAAGGTAGTCCATGAACATCCAGACTCCATAAAGGGATAGAAGGAGAAATATTTCTGTAACACCTCGTAATTTTCAAAGAGTATATATATATATATATATATAATATATATATGTTGAAATTAGTATAGATGGTTGTTTGGATAATATATATTGGCTTGATGGCAATTATGTAATAATAGTGAAAAAGAATAGTGAATGGGGGGGCCCACATGGTTTGAAACAGTAAGTATGTTGTTGGAAAAATGCCATGTTGACGTGGCATTGGTTGATGGGGCCCACCTTTGGAAGGATTTTGGCTGTACACAAAAGGGAAAAACAGAGAGAAGGTATGGGATTTGATCCCATATTGGTTAAAATTAAGAATATAATAATATATAAATACTATTGCCTATGAACAAGAGTCACCAATCCGGTTAACCACCTTTTGAGAGGCAGCCTGTGGTGGGCAATTGTACTACATAGTATCTAATTTGTCTTATGAATTGTATAAATTGTCTGAGCTAGGGGCAGGGGCGTTACAAATGGTATCAGAGCCGACTTTCGACACCGAGTGTGGGTAAGAGTGGGCGAGATGTATGCCTGAGATGGAGCTAGTAGATGTACGTGTATGCCTGAGAGGGAGCGAGGTGGCGGCCTAAAATAATGGACCACCCGCAGAATCAGGGTACGGTGCAACTAGCAGAATCAGGGTACTCCACTCCACATCAGCTAGAAAGGAGATCCTGTACTAGATTGTGCATGCCCATGCTCAGTGAGGACGGTGATTTCTGAAAGGGGGGTGTGTGTAGCACCCCGTAATTTTCAAAGAGTATATATATAAAAAATATATGTTGAAAACAGTATAGATGGCTGTTTGGATAATATATATGGCTTGATGGCAATTATGTAATAATAGTAAAAAAGAATAGTGAATGGGGAGGGGGGCACATGGTTTGAAACAGCAAGTATACTGTTGGAAAAATGCCATGTTGACGTGGCATTGGTTGATGGGGCCCACCTTTGGAAGGATTTTGGCTGTACACAAAAGGGAAAAACAGAGAGAAGGTATGGGATTTGATTCCATATCGGTTAAAATTAAGAATATAATAATATATAAATACTATTGCCTATGATCAAGAGTCACCAATCCGGTTAACCACCTTTTGAGAGGCAGCCTATGGTGGGCAGTTGTACTACATAGTATCTAATTTATCTTATAAATTGTATAAATTGTCTGAGCTAGGGGCAGGGGCATTACAATTTCATTGTCCAAAATCAGGTGCCTCGGGAAATTCCCCCGAGTTGGAATTTTTACAAGCCGAATAACAGGCCATCGAGGAGAACGGACCTGGTAAACGAGGAGTGGGCCGATGTGGATCGGATCATTTTGGACAATAGCATCGGCTGGACGAACGTGACAGATAGGTACTTGGCCAGGATTGGACTGAGCCTCATTCCTTCTCATATGTCTTTCGTTTTCTTCTTTATCAACCTTTTTTCCTTCTTTCTTATAGTCTTGTTTTTCTTTCGCAGACATGGACGCCGCTGCCATTGACGCGAGGAGAGCCCAGTTGGCTAAGAATAGGGCGGCCAAGCAGTGGAAGCAGAGGAAGGGGTCCTCTTAGGGGGGGGGGTCTAAGGGCCCCTCGGATCCGAAGCACAAGAGGTAAAAGACCCTGTCAGTCCCTAGAATGCCCGACTCATCGAAGGTAGCACCTAGATCGAGTAACCTTAGGGTTGTGGAAGTGCTGAAGGGAGGGGTCGCTCCCTTTCACTGCGCAACCGAGGAGATGGTAGGTGACAAGGGGCTCAGACCGTAGTCCCCCGACTGGGTTGTGAAGGTGGCTAACACGCTGACCAAGGGGCCTATGGTAGTCGAGGTGGTGGAAAAACTGGCCACGCCTCACGATAGGGAGGCCCTGGAAACCGAGGCTCTACAGTCCTGATATATGAAGTAGGCTCAGGCCAGCGTGTATGTAAGGCGTCATTCAACTCTTGTTAAATTATACTTTGATCTCACTTTTTTTTAAGTCTTAGCCCCTCGTTTGTCGGCATCTATGGCCGGAGCCCAGATGATGATGTTTCGCTCCTGCGAGCTCCAGCGGGAGATGAGAAACACTCAACGATATAAGCGTGAGATGAAGGACCTGAAGCTAAAGCTGCGCGTGTCCGAGTCTCATGAACAGGCTCTTAAGGCCAAGCTGGCTTCTCTTGCCGATTACCGAGTTCGGCCAGAGGGGGAAATAAAAAAGGCAGCCGTCCGAGAGATTAAGAAGACGAAGACTGCTATCATGGACCAGGTCATCGCCTCTTAGGACCAGGCATACAACCGGGCCTTCTAGCACGTCAAGTTTTACTAGTTCGAGTGCCAGCTCGAGGAGTTTCATTATGGCATGAAGCTTCCTGAGAAACCGAAGATGCCCGGGGGCGACAGTGAAGAGGGGGTGAGGAGACATGCTCCGGTGATGACATAACAGTGACGGCCGACCCCAACGCCGAGGTGGAGGCCGACGAAGAGGTTCCCCTCTCTCCTCAGCCTTTCCATTTTTTTTTTCGAGCGCAGACTGGCCACCACAGTTTTGTAAGAATTTTGATATGAAATGAATTTTTGGCTAAACTATTCGGCTTAATCTGTCTTGTGGGCTTTTGATATTTAGCCAAGTTTATAAGGCTCTGAATGATGTACCATTTTCTTCTTTGTGTGAGGTAGACCACCGAGGTGGGGTGCCTAGGGGCAAGCTTACGTCCCTAGAGTCCGTCTTGGTGCACTACCGAAAACAGGCTCGAGATCAGGAACCGGTCATGAACAAATCGAAGGATTTGTGCTTAGAGTCGGTCTGAAGAAGAAAATTGCCGACCACGACATGGGGAGCGCTGAGACTAGATGGTCGATGTCTGGCACTTCTGCTCGGACACCGACCTCAGAATCGTTCCTCTGAGAGGTAATTGTGGAGACTGGAGATACAAAGGTTCAAGTTCATGCTCGGAATGAGTGGATCCCGTTCCCGTTCTTTCAGTGGCGGTTGGCCCTCTGTTGGAGGCCCGTCTCTGACCATGAGGCTGGAGCTAGCGAGGCCAGGGGATGTCCAGAGTTCGGTTGCGGAGACATCCATCATAGCGATCCTGAAGGGTTCCCGGTGGGCTTGTCGGTGAGCAAACGCGTTCGATCGGGCTCGATCTAGTTTGTGCCAATCCTAAGCCCCCCTAAGAGGAAGATTAGGCTGAGGATATAACAATTGTGTTTTTATTTGTAATATGTCCTCGGCTGTTGTATCAATAAAGCTTCAAATGTTGTAATAAAATGACATTTTCGCTTTGTGAGCTCGGCTCCGACCCGAATTGGCTGGCAGGTTGAACTTTTGGAATGCGCGAGAGTTGGAGTGCAACTTGTAAAGAGCTGGCTGCTTGCTCGAAGTCCAAGCCGAGTGGCAAGGATGTAAGAGATTGGAAAATCGAAGGGTTGGGCCCGGGAGACATGTCGGGTACCGAGCGTGAGAAAGGCAGTAGCTAGCTTGAATTCCAAGCCGAGCAGCGAGGACGTGAGAGATTGAGAAATCCCTCATTTGGGGTCGCAGGACATGCCGAGCCTCGAGCGTAGTGTAGCTTGTAAAAAGCTAGCTGCTTGCTCGAAGTCCAAGCTGAGTGGCGAGGACGTGAGAAATTTGGAAATCTCTCATTAGGGCTCAAGGGACATGCCGAGGCTCGAGTGTAGTGTAGCTTGTAAAAAGTTGGCTTCTTGCTCGATGTCCAAGCCGTGTAGCGAGGACGTGAGAGATTGAGAAATCTCTCGTTAGGGCTCGATAACATGTCAGGTGCCGAGCATAGTGCAGCTTGTAAAGAGTTGGCTGCTTGCTCGAGGTCCAAGCCGAGTGGCGAGGACGTGAGAGAATGAAAAATCTCTCATTAAGGCTCGAGAGGCATGTCGAGCGCCGAGCATAGTACATCTTGTAAAAATCTAGCTGCTTGCTCGAAGTCCAAGCCGAATGGAGAGGACATGAGAGATTGAGAAATCTCTCATTAGGGCTTGAGGGACATGCCGAGACTCGAGCGTAGTGCAGCTTGTAAAAAGTTGGCAGCTTGCTCGAAGTCCAAGTCGAGTGGCGAGGATGTAAGAGATTGAGAAATCTCTTGTTTGGGGTCGCAAGACATGCTGACCCTCGAGCATAGTGCAACTTGTAAAAAGTTGGTTGCTTGCTCGAAGTCCAAGCTGTGTGGCGAGGACGTGAAAGAATGAGAAATCTCTCATTAAGGCTCGAGAGACATGCTGAGCGCCGAGTGTAGTGTAGCTTGTAAAGAGCCGGTTGCTTGCTTGAAGTCCAAGCCGAGTAGCGAGAACTTGAGAGATTGAGAAATCTCTCATTAGGGCTCGAGAGACATGCTGAGCTTCAAGCGTAGTGCAGCTTGTAAAACACTGATTGCGTGCTCGAAGTCCAAGCCGAGTGGCGAGGAAGAGAGATTGAGAAATCTCTTGTTAGGGATCGAGAGACAAGCCGAGCATTGAGTGTGAGAAAGCCAGTAGCTGATGTGAAGACGTGAGAGATTGAGAAATCCTTCGTTTGGGGTCGCAGGACATGTCGAGCCTTGAGCGTAGTGCAGCTTGCAAAAAGCTAGTTGCTTGCTCGAAGTCCAAGCCGAGTGGCGAGGACGTAAGAGATTGAGAAATCTATCGTTAGGGCTCGAGAGACATGCCGAGGTTCCAGTGTAGTGCAGCATGTAAAAAGCTTGCTGCTTGCTCGAAGTTCAAGCCGAGTGGCAAAAACGTGAGATATTAGAAAATCTTTCGTTTTGGGTCACAGGACTTGCCGAGCCTTGAGCATAGTGCAACTTGCAAAAAGCTAGCTGCTTGCACGAAGTCCAAGTCATTTGCGAGGACGTGTGAGATTAATAAATCTCTCGTTAGGGCTCGAGAGACATGTCTAGCACCGAGTGTAATGCAGCTTGTAAAAAGCTAGTAGCGTGCTCGAAGTCCAAGTCGAGTGGCGATGACGAGAGATTGAGAAATCTCTCGTTAGGGCTCGAGAGACAAGTCGAGCGTGAGAAAGCCAGTAGCTGGCTCGAAGTCCAAACTAAGCAGTGAGGATGTGAGATTGAAAAATCCCTCATTTGGGGTCGTAGGACATACCGAGCCTCGAGCGTAGTGCAGCTTGTAAAAAGCTAGCTGCTTGCTCGAAGTCCAAGACGAGCGGCGAAGACGAAAGATTGAGAAATCTATCGTTAGGGCTCAAGAGACATGTTGAGCGTAGTCCAAGCCCAGCGGTGGGAACGGGAGATTGAGAAATCTCCCACTATGGCTCGAAGTGGGTGCGAGACATTCTGACTCGGAAAACAAAGGAAACTTGATTGCATTTGCTTGCTTTAATTACAACAACAGATGCTACTATGGTCCCTCATGGAACTTGATAAGGTGCTCTGCATTCCATGGTCTCTTAACCACCCAGCCCCTTAGGTCTTCAATTCGGTAGGTGCCCGGGTGTACCACTTGAGAGACCTTGTACGGGCTCTCCCAGTTTGGGGCTAGTTTGCCTTTCCAGTAGGGTCAGAAATAGCGAGCTTTCTGAGTTCGAGTTCACCCTCCTTAATGTCGATCGGACAGACCTTCTTGTTATAGAACCTGTCAATCCACTGCTGATATATGGCACATTGGATGGTGGATCTTTCGCAGATTTCATCGACCAGGTCCAAGTTGGCCCTGAGGTCGCTCGAGTTGGACTCTTCATTGAAGCCCATGAATCTAGGTGAAGGAAGCCCATTCTCGAGCGGGATGAACGCCTCTGTCTCATATGCCAGGTTGAACGGGGACTCGCCCGTAGGGATCCTTTTCGTTGTTTGATACGACCCAAGGATGCTCGCCAATTCATCAACCCACTGTCCATTGGGAGATTTTTCCAACCAGACCTTCGAGAATTTGGCAGTTGGCATTTTCAGCTTGGTCGTTCCACTGGGATATGATATCGATGAGAAGCATTTCTAGATCCCAAGTTCTTTGCAGAATTTTCGAAAATTTCTACCGGCGAATTGGGTTTCGTTATCGGTGATGAACACGCGCGGGATCCCGAATCGAGAGACGATGTGCTTCCAGAAGAATTGTTGGGTTTAATGTTCAATGTTTGTGACCAAGAGCTCTACCTCGACCTACATAATGAAGTATTCGATGAACACTATGAGGAAGCATCTTGTGCCTGGGGCTTTCGGAAAGGGGCTGACCAGGTCTATCCCCCACATGGCAAAAAGGGTCGTGCTGGTAAGTGACTTGAGTTCGGCTTGGGGCAGGCGTCTAATCGAAGAGAATCTTTGACAGGGGCTATACCTTTTCACAAGATCATGGGCATCTTGCAATATGGTCGGTCAATAGTATCCATGGTTGAATACTTTCCTCGCGAGCGACATGCTGGCCATGTGGAACCCCCCGATTCCTTCGTGTAGCTCCTCTAGTGCATACTTGGCTTCATCGGACCCAGACATCAGAGATATGCTCTTTTGTTCACCTTAGTGTATGTGCGCTTGAAAAGCACACCATCAATCAAGGTGAATCTATCGAACCGGAATCTTGTCTTTCTGGCTTCGGTAGGGTTTGGTAGGAGCTCACCATCGGCCAAAAACTTTCGGATGGGATCCATCAAAGTGCAAGCTTCGATTCCTAGGTTGATGCAAAGGACCTCAAGTTCTCGATACTAGGCTTGAGTAATATCTCGACGAGGACAGTGTGATCCAGGCCTTCGAAGGACGACGAGGCAAGTTTGGACAGGGAATCAGCCTGGCAATTTTGTTCCCTAGGAATGCATTCGAAGGTGGTGCCCTCAAAGACTGTTAAGAGTTGCCAGACACGCGCAAAGTACTGGTTCATCCGGGTGTCCCGAGCTTCATAATCCCCAGAAATGTGATTGACCTCGAGATGGGAGTCGTTGTAGGCCCTCACTCGTCTAGCCCCTACCTTGCGGGCTAGCATATGATCGAAGATCATGGACTCATATTCCACCACGTTGTTAAAGGCCTAAAAGTTGAGACGCAGGGAGTACTGGAGGACAAAGTCGTCGGGGCCTCTGAGAATGACGTCAGCTCCACTTCGCCCCTCGCAGGAAGACCCGTTAACATATAACTCCAAAACTGGTTCATCTTCTCGGACTTCGGATGCTTCGAGAATGGTACATTTCGTGATGAAATCTGCGAGGTCTTGCCCTTTGATGGCTGTCCGAGGTTGAAAGCTGATGTCATACTGGCTCAGCTCGATCAACCACTTGATTAAGCAGCCAGAGTTCTCTGGTTTGTTGAGGACCATCTTGAGAGGTCGGTCTATAAGGACTCGGATGGAGTGAGCTTGAAAGTATGGTCAGAGTTTCATAGTAGCCATCATCAGCACATAGGCGACCTTTTCCATCCTGGTGTATCGAAGTTCCGCATCGTGCAGGGCTTTGCTGACATAATAGATGGACCTCTGGACTCCGTATTCCTTCCTGACTAAGACGGTGCTGAGCGCATGTCCTGAAGCAGCCAGATAGAGGTAGAGGGGCTCGCTCGGTTCGTGTTTGTTAACGAGTGGGGGGTTGGCCAGATGGACCGTCAATTAATCGAAAGCCTGCCATTGGGAGTCTTCCCATTCGAAGCTTTTTGCCCCCGGGAGGGCCTTGAAGAATGGGAGTGATTTTTCTTTGTACTTAGAGAGAAAACGGCTGATGGCCGCCAGTCGACCCGCCAGGCGTTGAACTTCTTTGACATTTCTTAAAGGGACCGTGTCTAAGATGGCCAGAATCATTTTGGGGTTCGCCTCGATGCCTCACTGGCTGACCACGAATCCGAGAAATTTTCTTGAGGTGATGCCGAAGGGGAATTTAGAGGGGTTGAGTCTCATGTTGTTGGATCGTAGGACCCCGAAAGCCTTCTCGAGATCGCTGATGTGATCCTGTCCCCTGTGGCTCTTGACGAGCATGTCGTCGACATATACCTCCATGTTCCGGCCTATCTACTCTTTAAAGTCTCGGTTGACGAGCCTTTGGTACATGGCACCGGCATTCTTTAACCCAAAGAGCATGACCTTGTAACAGTAGAGGCCTTGGTCGGTCACGAAGGCGATTTTGGGAATGTCTGGAGGGAACATTCAGATCTGGTTGTAGCCTGAGAAGACATCCATAAAACTCAGCAGCTCGTGACCCGAGGTCGTATCTATCAGGGCGTCAATGCTCGGGAGGGGGAAGGGCTCTTTAGGACATGTCTTGGTGCGGTTCGTGAAGTCTATGCAGAACCTCCATTTGCCCACTTGGTTTTTTTCACCATAACGACGTTTGCCAACCACTGCAGGTAGTTGACTACCTTTATAAATCACGCAGAGAGGAGCTTGTCCACTTCTTCCTTCACTACCTTTTGCTTGTCAGGAGTGAACTTCCGCCGCTTCTGCTGGACTGGCTTTGAGTCCGGGTGGACGCTTAGTTTGTGCATGATGAGGTCCTCCGAGATCCCTGGCATATCTGACGGATTCCATGCGAAGAGGTCGGCATTTCAACGGATGCAGCCAATAATAGCCAGCTTCAGCCCCGGAGCGAGAGACTGGCTCACTCGAAACCGTTTAGATTGGTCCTCCTCGGAGAAGGGGACCTCTTTCAGTTCTTCGACAGGCGCTGAGTGCGACTGACTCCTGTCAGATGAGAGTTCCACCATGTCAAGGGGGAAGACGTCGCCCCCTACCGCGGCCATATAGCATGCACGGGAGGATTCCTAATTGCCTCGGACAATGCTGATCCCATGGTCGGTAGGAAATTTCAACTTGAGGTGATAGGCAAAGGGCACCGCCTGGAGGGAGCAGGGGCTGGGTCTACCGAGGATGGCATTATAGGTGGCTTGACATTGACCACCATGAAATCCATTGCCTTTGTTCGGATGGTCGGGACCGTTCTGGCTATTACATCGAGTATGACGATCCCTCGATTTGGACAGGGACGCCTGAGAACCCGTAGAGTGTGTACCCGTCTGGCTTCAGCCTCTCGCGGGAGAGTTTGAGCTTCTCGAACATTTCTAGGAAAAAGATATTGACTGAGGTTCCGTTGACAATTAGGATGCGGCAGAACTCGTGATTAACCATGCTGAGGCTGATTACTAGGGCGTCGCAATGAGGACGTCAGACACCTTCCAGGTCTTCACTAGAGAATGAGACCACCACCCCCTGATCCTTGGGGCTGGGATTGTTGTGGATTGTGTTGAACTCCCATACGAAGGCCTTGCTTGAGGTGCTTGATTCCCCTCCCATGGGTCCGACCATGGACACAATGAAGGATGGCCGGCCCCGGCTTCTTCGGGCTCGGGTTTCGAGGAGGTGGCGAAGCCTTCTGGTCCTTTAGTTTAGTTTGAGTGAACTCCCTTAGGTACCCCCTCTGGATGACTGTCTCGATCTTGTCTTTAAGTGCTCGCCAAGTATCAGTCTCGTGCTCGTGGTCTCGATGAAATCTGCAATAGAATCTCAGTCCATCTTCTTGTTTTTGTTCGCTTGGGGAGGATGGCGGACCATCCCCTTGTCCTCAATCTCCATGAGAATAGTGGAAATACTCTGAGTTAGCGGAGTGAACCTTTCGAAGCGGGGGACGGGGCGGTCGTTGCTAACCAAATGTATTTTTCTGAGCCTATTGAGGAGGTCGAGAAAATCATGGGACAGATTCTTTGCTAGGGAGGCCTTATGTTGGCCATGACGAACATTGTGCTGGAAGACTACGGACGCGATGCCAGCATTGAGAGAAGAGATCGACCTAGCATCGATGGTGAATCTTCGCACGAAATCATGAAGGGACTCTCCTTCATTCTGCTTGAGGTCCAAGAGGGACGCACTCGTCTTTTCAAAATTGCGACTGGTCACGAAGTGAGAAAGGAAGCCCGCCTCGAGCTGGTCAAACTAGAAAACTGAGCTGGGGGCAAGCTTGGAGAACCATTCCCGTAATGGGGACAGAGTAGAGGATCCGAGACGCTGTGAATCATCATAAGGATTTCGAACCCTTCCATGTGCTCAGCATGATCACTCTCTTCGTTGTACGTCTCGAACTGAGGCAGCCTGAAATTCCTCGGAATATCAGCATCGAAAATGTTAGCCAAGAACGGAGGTCGGCTACGCTGATACTGTAACACCCTGGCCCGAAACAGCGATTTTTCTATCAACTGTCCACCACAGACTTGCCTCATAAAATGTGATATAGCTAATCAGTGACTTCTAATCCCAGACAATAATATATATATATATATATATATATATATATATATATATATATATATATTTGAGAAAATTTGAAACATCGGTCATTCCCATAAGCATTCAGCAAGATACAAGTCACTTTTCTCACAACAGTAACAACAAAACTGCTTCTTTTTCTTCTGACTGGCATGCAAGTTTGCATTTTATTTTAATAGCAGAAATATCATAAAAATCTGGAAAAATTACTGAAGGTGAATGACACA
Organism: Hemerocallis citrina; assembly: GCA_017893485.1. Taxonomy (NCBI): domain Eukaryota; kingdom Viridiplantae; phylum Streptophyta; class Magnoliopsida; order Asparagales; family Asphodelaceae; genus Hemerocallis; species Hemerocallis citrina. The sequence continues at coordinate 171,257,576 of CM030367.1, forward strand.
TGAATGAACATCATAAAAAAATTTCAAGTTAATCCAACCAGTAGTGTTCAAGTTATGAGCTACTGACGGACAACAAAATTTCTGCTTTTTAACAGGATTTTCTGTTTTGGATTCCTTAACACAAAACGAGTTATTAAGGTTCATTCTAGAGTATGCATGTCATTTTTCAGTCACTACAATCACCATTTGACAATAAAAAACAAACAAAGAGGTTAGAAACACCCACCTTGATGAATTTTGATGGAAAAGAGATCCAACAAGCTCCTAGCTTTAAGAATTGCCTTCTTGCTCCTAGCTCCTTGCCTTCTTGGCTCCTTGGCTCCTCCTCATTGGCTTCTCTTCTTCTCCTTACTCCAAATCAGTAGCAAGGTCTATCTTACTCTTTTTTTTCACTTTCTCTTGAGTGTGGAAGTTGTAGGAGATGAAAATGAGAAGTAGAGATGAGAGGGGTTTAAAAAACAAAAGAGAGGAAGGTGGAGGGGGATTTGGCCAGATATGGGCATGGGGAAAGGGGGGGGGGAGAATATCCTCTTGCATTGGCCCATGAGGGAGGTGGAGTGTAGGAGTGGAGAAGATCTCATAGTGAGACAATTTGAGTTCAAAAAACCCTAACCCTAGTTCTCTTTTTTTCCCCTCCTTTTCCCTCCCAATCTTGGCCGGACATAATGGGCTCTTTTCATTTTTTTTTGTTGTGGGTTGTTTTGTTTGTTTCATTGGGCCTCTCAAGCCCAAACTCAAAAATACACATAAGCATATATATATTCATATGCATAGTGGAAGTTATTAGTAAGAAAAATAATTCCTTTAACCAAAAAATATATATATATAACTAGTAGAATCTAGTTTGTTTATAAAACGTATTCATTAAAAATTAGGGTCATTACATCACACCTTCTTTAGAATAGTTCTGTCCTCAAAACTATACTTAGTGGGAGGGTAAACAGAAATGAAAAGAAAAATTTTACACAAATAACTCCGGGTAAGTCTACCACATTCGGCTCTCTAGCTCCCAAGTAGCTTCTTTGATGAATTGATTCCTCCAGAGAATCTTGACCATCGGAATGATCTTGTTTCTCAGCACCTTTTCTTGACGATCTATTATCTGCACAGGCCGTTCCTCGTAGGAGGGGTCCATTTGCAAGTCTTCTGGAATTTCGGGTAGTTGATGACTCGGGTCTGGCACGTACTTCCTCAGCATGGAGACGTGAAAAAACATTATGCACCTGGGCTAACTCGGGGGGGGTAGTTCAAACCTGTAGGCGGCTTTCCCGATCATTTTCAAGATTCTGTAGGGTCCAATGTACCTCGGGGCCAGCTTGCCACCCCTTCCAAATCTAAGCATGCCCTTGGTCGGCGATACCTTCAAGAATACGGAATCTCCTTCCTCAAATTCTAGCTCTCTATGGCAGGTGTCGGCATAGCTCTTCTGCCTACTCTGCGCGATCTGTAGCCTCTTTCTTATCAATTTAATCTTCTCCGAAGTCTGCTGTACAATTTTCGGTCCGAACATCTGCCTCTCGCCCGCTTCATACCAGCATACGAGTTTCCTACACATTCGGCTCATTCTCTCGCGCTTGCGTGCTGACGTGTACATAGCAAGACCCCATCCCAGTCCCCACTGCCAATACCCATACACAACAGCACCTGCAAGCTACCCCTTCACAACTGGGCCCTACATGCCCTCCACGTCATCCATTTACTCTGCCAAAGCACAGCAGGCAACCCATGGATTCACATTCAAATCATTTAATTAAATCCCAAATAACCCCCTATAGGAAACTCTATAGGGCACTCTAATTAATTTTATATATATATATATATATATATATATATATATATATATATATATATATATATATATATAAAATATTATATATATATATATATATATATATATAAAATATTAACACAGGGTTCTCCTTCTAGCCGATGTGGAATGGCGTACCCTGATTCTACTAGCTGTGTAACACCCTAAATTCCAAATAAGACTGAATTCGAGTTCCACAGGATCTTTACACTTTATTTCGTACAATTTTACAAGGAATTTAGAACTTTATTTACAACAATGATTACATCAGAGTCTTTTACATTAACACGCAGCGGTATAAATAAAATACAACAATAATAAATGTACAATTGAAACAACTTTAACATTTAAGCAATCATCATTAACAATTTCATGTTTATATCCTCTTGTAAACTCCAAGTCCTACATGTAAAACTGTAGGCACGTCAGTTGCTTACAACCGACGAAATATTATACACGGCCATCCTCGCTGTGCCGAACAGTATATCGATTCTTAAATACTTTAACAAACCACAAACTTGATCACAAACAAAGCTACAAAGGGACTATCCTATTGATGTCGTGTTGTGTTGTGCACTTAATCCTTAATGCAGTTATTTATATTACATGACACTAATGCGCACTTGTTCGGATTTTATGCATCTCATACTAAATAGGTCCGAGGGCAAGCCCTTAATCGTTCTTCATCTTGTAGGGTTCGATCCCTCGCCATGATTTAAACTACTACAGTAACTACGGTAAGTATCCTAGATGTTCTATGAGTTATGAGCCCATGTCGAGATAGCTTGGAGGGGAATCCCACGTCGTGATATGACGCATCATGCAGAACCTATGGACAGTTCAGCCTCCGTCATGGAACGATGGCACCACCCGTAGTCACCAAACACCCCACAAGCATCGCCACCGGAACGATAATTCTGAAGTAGTGTTCACGCCATGACATGATGCATCAAGTAGGTAGTCTGTGAATCACTCTCACACCGCCAATCTGATGGCTCTCATACTCGTGTTTTTCTCTTACTTTCATCACATCTCCACTATGTATCTAATCCTAATAATTTTGTTTGTTTTAAAAGAAAAATCATCACAACCTAGAGCTAGCATATCCTACCGAACTTAAATCAAAACAACAGAGACAGTCAGCCTACCTGGCTACTTCTCAAAAGATGCTCAACCCACATTGGTTGGCTCTCAAATTCATTAATAAAAGCTGCTGGTCACTAGGATCTCGCCTAGCCTCTAGATTCCAACAACTATCTCTTTCTAGAGATCAACAATATTTCATATTCAATCTCAAAATAATATTTTCATTTCTTTTATTCACAAACTCTTTCTCAAAACATTTCTTTTATAATCTCATAACACGATATAAGTCAATTCAACCTCTTTATCAATTTAATCACTTATACCATTGTATGCCATGTCAAATAATCTCAATCAAGTATTTAAAATCATAAGATCTCGTTAAGAGAAACTCTAATTGCATTCCAACTTTCATTCTTCTTAAATTAACCAAAGTCACAATTTAATCGACAAAAAATCGAGTTCTTTAACAATATTTAATGTAAAATCCTCTTTCAATGCTCCCAAAATATCTCAAATATTGTAGAAATAATTTTCATGAAGTCTAAATAATTTTAGAATAATAATAGAATTTTTTCTGAATTTTTATCTCAAGAAAAACCTCAAAAAACATTAAAAAATCAAACGGAAAAGAAAAGGCCAACACCAAGTTTCGAACCCAGGACCTGTGCCCACCCACAGTCATGAACAGTGACAACCTCAGATTGCACCCTCTAACCAATATGGTCAAGGTGACCAACTGACATAAGAGCAAATTAAATTTTACTTAAGCTTTGGGTTTCGGTTTTGAGTAAAATTCATATTTCCGAAAAATAAAGTCTCTGAAGAGACTTGAACCCAAGACCTCCGAAACCCTTACCTACAGTAAACGTCTGAACCTACACGCAAAGACCACTTAGTCTGAGTGACTAACCTGTCATACAATGAGTTGGGTTTTTCAAACTCCAACTCTCTATTTATAAATAATCTTTCATATTTCAAAACTCTTTAAACTCTTTTCTCTTCTAAATTATTTCCTGAAACTTTCTAGATTACTGATTTTATATATTTGTAACAAAATAGTATTTAGAAAAACATTATTTTGGCATTAAAACATGAATTCTCCTTCTAAATTGTGTTCTAGGTCTATAATTTTAATATTTCAATTTATCATACTCTCTACTAATTTTTGTATTACAAATACCTTAAAAATATTATCTCTTGCTTTTTCCTCTTTTATTTCTACAATGCACTTTAAAATGGTCTCATTCATCATACTAGTATCACAATAAATTTAATAAGCACAATTTCAATTATTTCAATTACTAGCCATTCACAAGCATATTTTACATCTAACATGGTTCAAAATTCACATTTTCATGGCAACATGATAATTTTGATGTAATAATCACATTTCATAGCACAATTATATCAAAGTGATGCAATCTACAAATTAATATACCGAATCACAATTTAACAACTAAATCATATATTATTTTGCATGCAAATCTACTCCTGCATTAGAAAGGATTTTAGAATCACCAACCAAAAATTGAAGAATTTGTGATGTACTCAATTAAACTCCTAGAATGAGGAGCTCCAAAAAGAAAACTCCTTCAAAATCTCCAAGAAACGCTTCAAACGGCCTTCTCGAATTCCGTGAACCAAAACAAAGCCCAAGTTTCATTTTCGGCAGCAGCAGTAAGCCTCTCCAATTGCATCTCCAACTCCATTTTTGTCAAGCACAGTGAAGCATCTCATTATGTGCATGCTATATATATCTACATATATACATATGTATGTATATATATATATATATATATATATACACACACACACACACACACACACCCCTATATATATATACACACACACACACACACACACACACACACACACACACACACACACACACCTATATATAATGAATAATATATATATGGTTGGATAGGTGGAGTAGGACAGTAGCTTTGCTGGGTTGTTTGGTAGTTTCCTTTCGGCAGGAGACAGGGGAAAGGAAGAAAGAGAGTAATGAATATATATATATATATATATATATATATATATATATATATATATATGAGTCTTCTTCCGTTGCAAACGGGTCTGTGTGCACAAACCCGTGCGAACTTTAATCTGGACCGTTGGATCTTTGATCCAACGGTCAAGATATTTCTTTATGATATTTTGCCTTAACCCGTCGTTGGCAATGATGGGTTAAGACTAAATTTTATAAAAAAAATAGCCTTAACCCATCATTCCCAAGAACGGGTTAAGGCAATCTAAATTCATTTAGATCTGCATACAGATCGACTTCTTCGACGATTCTCTCTCTCGCTCTTTCTTCTTTCTCTGACGAATCCACAAAGAAAAAAATCCTAATCCTTCATCTAAACTCAAATTAGCCCTCCTCCGTCCGCTCCCCCTCCTCTCTCCCAATATCTACTCCAAACTTTAAAACCTTACTCTCTCATCCCCTCTTCGAAACCAAATTGAAACCCTAGTTCTCCCCCAAATTGAATCTTTGGCTTAATTCGGACTTATTATGTAAGGTATTGATTATTTCTTAACCTAGTAGATATATTTGTGTTTATTTTTAAATTTGTGTATACTAAAATATTTAGAAAGTGAGTAAAAATTTATTTGCCTTAGTAGATTATAGATGTAGAATTGGGTTGACTTTGAGTATATTCAATTTCCGAAATTTTTTGTTTGCGTTAGTAATTTGTAGGACTAGAATTGTATATACGAAATTAGTTAGAAAATTTTCAGTGCAGTTATGGTTGAAAACCCTGCAAACGACCGTAAAAAAATACGAAACTTTGCGAGTAGGTTGGTCTCACGTAGTATAAGCCACCCCAAGTTGTAGAAGTGATTTTCGACTCACGGTTCAAGAGATACGGCCGCGTATCGCTTTCGGTTGAAAAAAACCAAGCGGTATACGGCCGTATCTAGCAAACCGTGACTCGAAACTCGCTTCTACAAGTTCAAAAAGATTACCCTACATGAATTCGACCAGGTCGGAAAGTTTTATAATTTTCAGATGCCGTTTGTATGGTTTTCTCACATTTATCGCATTATAAGTTTGTGACTTAGAATTTTTTAAGTGCAGTTAGATTAGAAAACCCCTCAAACGATATCCAAAAAATTTGAAACTTTGCCAGTAGGATGATTTCATGTAGCACAAGCAACCCAAACTTGTATAAGTCAATTTCGACTCACGGTTAGAGAGATACGGCCGTGTATCGCTTTCGGTTGAAAAGAAGCCAAATAAAGTGATACACGGCCGTATCTCTGTAACCGTGAGTCGAAACTCACTTGTACAAGTTGGGATGGCTTGCGCTACATGAATTCAAGCAAGGTGTAAAGTTTTATTAATTTTGGGTGCCGTTTGTGCGGTTTTGTGACGTTCCTCGCATTAGAAGTTAGCGACTTAGAATTTTTTAAGTGCGGTTAGATTAGAAAACCCTTCAAACGACCTCCAAAAAATGCGAAACTTTGCGAGTAGGATGATCTCATGTAGCACAAGCAATCTGCACTTGTATAAGTCAATTTTGACTCACGGTTAGAGAGATACGGCCGTGTATCACTTCAGGCTAAAAAAAACCCAAATAAAGTGATACACGGCCGTATCTCTCGAACCGTTAGTCGAAACTTACTTGTACAAGTTGTGGTGGCTTGCGCTACGTGAATTCAAGTAAGGTGCAAAGTTTTATTAATTTTGAGTCGTTTGTGTAGTTTTGTCACGTTCTTCGCATTAGAAGTTAGTGACTTAGAATTTTTTAAGTGCGGTTAGATTAGAAAACCCTTCAAACGACCTCCAAAAAATACGAAACTTTGCGAGTAGGATGATCTCATATAGTACAAGAAACCCCAATTTGTAGAAGTAAGTTTTGATTAAAGGTCCGAGAGATACAATCGTGTGTCGCTTTTGGTTATAAAAACACCAAATACAGCTGTTTAGTAGCCCTAACTGTTCTCCTTTTCACGGTTTATTAGGTATAGACAGTTTTGAAGGAAGTTCTGTTGCCGAAGAGAAATTTGTTCGTGCACAACAAATTGGCGAGTTTTTTTCTCATGTTGACGAGCACCTAAAACCGAAGATTGGTATGACATTTCTCACTCTAGAGGAAGCAGAAAAATTTTATTCATCATATTGTAAATGTGCAGGATTCTCTATGCGTAAGGGTGGAATTAAATACAAGAGAAACGATGTAGTGGATAAATCATATGTTTGTAATAAAGTCGGGGAGTCACCGAATAATCAGAATGAAGCTAGACGAGGAACAACTTCTAGAACGGGTTGCAAAGCTTTCGTTCGTGTCAAACTAAACCTACAAAGTAATTCACAAAGTAATTCGTGGATTCTTTATTCATTTAATGAAGCACACAATCACGAATTTACTTCACCCGGTAGACGTCACTTGCTACCTCGAAACCGTGAATTGACAAATACAGATAAAAAAGTAATTGGTCAACTTACCGAACCTAATGTCCCTGTATGCAAACAAATGCTATTCTTCGAACGTGCAAGTGGAGGTAATGAGAAAATTGGTTTCACTGAAACTGATGTCAGAAATCTCAGGAGAGACGAGATGAAAGGTTTAAAAGGACACGACGGGCAAACGCTACTTGAGTTCTTTGAATCCAAAAAGGAGACCGATCCCTTATTCTATTTTGATTACCAATGTGATCCCGAAGGGCGTTTGTCACATTGTGTCTGGGTAGATGGTATCGCTAGAAAGAATTATGAAGTGTTTGGAGATGTTTTCTGCTTTGACGCTACCTACAACACAAACTGATATGGGATGTTATTCGTACCATTTGTTGGATTCAACCATCATTGGCAATCAATATTCCTTGGTTGTGGGTTCATCCCAAATGAGAAGGGATCCTCATTTGAATGGTTCTTTGAAAAGTGGCGAAGAGCAATGACTCACGATCCGATGAACATCGTGACAGATGAGGATCGTGGAATAATTTCTGTAGTTTCTAAAGTTTTCCAACCACATCACATAAATATTGCATTTGGCATATTTTGGATAAGTTACCGCATGAAGTGCGTATGCTGAATAACGTTGACGAATTCAGGGATGCTTTGAAGACTATCATTTATACGACGGAATTTAAAACAGAATTTGAACAGAAGTGAAAAAATTTGATTTTCCAGTACAAACTTGAGAATAACAAATGGTTGAAGGAAAAATTTGATATCCGCGAGAAATGGGCTCCCGTGTACGCAAGAGACTCATTTTGGGGCGACATGTTGAGTACCCAACGTAGTGAATCGCTACATTCATCCTTGAAGCACCATACTCATAAGAAGTACTCATTACATGAATTTGTCGTTATCTTTGACCGAGTCTTAGTAAAACAAAGACACGATGAACTTAAAGAAACACATCGTAATCGCGAGGAGATGCCAAAATTGAAGATCGAATGGGCGTTGGAGGCACAAATGGCGGGAACGTATACACTGAAGATTTTCTACAAATTCTAACAAGAAGTTGTAAAAAGCTTACACAGATGCAGTAATTCTCTAGTTCGTGGGATAGAGTAGTAGTGGGTGTAATCATATATTCAAAGTACTTGACAACTTCTTGACACGTACTCCTCATATTCGTACTATTTGTTGCACGATTGTGAGGTGTCCATGCCAAGAAATTGAAAAGTACCATGAATACATTGTGACACCCACCACTACTCCGTCCTACGAAACCAGAGAATTGTTGCAATCTGTGTAACAATAGGGAAAAAATTTGTATGAAAGGAGGAGAATTGCTACTTATGCATACAGTCAAAAAGCCCCAAAAAAGAAGACTAAGGGGAATGAAGAAAAAAAAGGCAGAGTCGGGAGTCCTTCCTACCCCTTGAGAGAAACCCAGCATACACTTGTACACTAAATCAGACATGCACATGTCTCTCTACTCCAGCTTCTTTTTGAAACAATGTATTGAAGAACATCAATTGAAGGAGACTCTCTTTGAACTCATTTTTTTTTATAACTCAAACTTCTTCCCCCTTCAAGAAGAAAAGATTATAATGAAGAGAAGAAGAAAAAATTGGCTCCTCCTACATTTTTTTAACAATGTTATTTGAAGTGTCTCCTCCTTTTTTTTCCTTTCTTCTCTACATTGAACTCAAGAGGCATGAACTCAATAGGCTTAGTTATAGGGAAATGAAGAAGGAGGGGTGCAGGACATCAAGCATGCTTCAAAATGCATAGCAAACAAGAAGGCAAGAAAACAAGAAGAAGATGAAGACAAGAAGTAAATGGTGATACACTTCTCAATACATTAATACACTTCTCAAAACTGTGATACACTTCACAAAATGCAGCAACAAGGACAGCAAGCATGAACAGCAATTTGATACACATCTCAAAATGTACAGACCAAGTATTCATAAACTTCTGCATATATTTGTCTACTTAACCCGTTGTTGGTGACGACGGGTTAAAGTACACTTAACCCGTCATCACTAACAATGGGTTAAGTAGACAAATATATGCAGTCCTTTATGCCAATACTTGGTATGTACATGGTGAAGCACTGCCAATATTTGTCAACTTAACCCGTTATTATGAATAACGGGTTAACTTTACGTAAGCCGTCATCACCAAAAACGGATTAAGCACACTTATATTGGCAGAAGTTTATGAATACTTGGTCTGTAGATTGTGAAGTTCTGCCAATATATGTTAACTTAACCTGTTATTGAGGATAACGGGTTAAGTACACTTAACCCGTTATCCTAAATAATGGGTTAAGTAAACATATATTGGCAGTACTACTAATTTTTACATTGCTTGAAAAAAAAATTGTAAACAGGTTTGTAAATATAACATATAATGTAGATCAATAAATGAAAATAATTTATTATAAATTATTCAAACACTACTTTAACCCTACTAAAATCCGCTACAAAAAATCTATTCATAAAATTTTATATAATCACCTATCCAGAGATGTTCGTTACACGGTTTCAACATTTAAAGTAAACAAATAAAATTTTAAAACATTTACGTTCATTCAACGAATTCGGTTTAAACATTTATGTTAGATATAAGGTTAGATTAGGTCAGAGTAGTTTGTAGGGTTAGAGTAGGGTTACAGTAGGTTTGCCTAGTTAAAGTAGGGTTACGGTAGGGTTAGAATAATTTTAAATATTATTAAATTAAATAATATAGTTGAAAATATGAAAAATTTTATGAAAAATTGTAAATAACCCTACGAACTCTCTAACCCTAATGAAAAAATGTAAATAACCCTACGAACTTGTAGGGTTACAACTAGGGTTACAGGGTTATTGTAGGGTTATGGTAGGGTTTGAGTAGTTCTTACGGTAAAAAAAGGGTTATGGGTTATGTAAAACCCAACTTCTTAACACTTTGGGTGTTGAAAATGATTAAATATAAAAAATTACTCAAATTAAAGGAACTTGGGTCACAACAAATAAGGTTAGAGTAGGGTAGAGATAGGGTTACAGTAGGTTAGAGTAGCCAACGCTGTAGGTTAGAGTAGCCAACTCGTAGGGTTAGAGTAGCCAACCCGTAGGGTACAGTAGGTTAGATTTCTAACCCTAGCTGTAACCCTACTGTAACCCTAGGATGCTGCCAAGCCGTTACCCTGTTTTTGTAAAAGCAAGTTAACGACTTGTACTACATGTTAGGATTATTGCTATGTTATACATGTGGTTCCACATGTTGTAAATTGAAATCTAAATGTGGGGATCTACAAATATTAACCTAATTAATCAAAACAAAAAACAAACACAAACTACTAACCCTTAACCCTACCTTCCCCTAACCCTAGCCCTAACCCTACACTAACCCTAGCTTACCCTAACCCTAACCCTAACCCTAGGTTAGTTATCAAATTGTATTTTTTGAACCTTTACAACACCTTTAATGTAAAGGATTTTATATTGATTAGTTACGTGGCAATAAATGAAAATTATTAAAAAATATAAACAATTATGGGCATATTAATGTCACTTTGCAGAGTTCAGAAGACAATGTTCGCAAAGAGTGAAGAGAAATCTCTAGAAAGCCCAGAATTTCTTTCTACATAACCCGTTCTTGTGAAGAACGGGTTAAGTGACCTTAACCCGTTATTCATAAGAACGGGTTAAGTAGATAGATTTAGGCAGTGTATTTTGAAAACTTGGGTGAGGTCCTGCCCAATAACTCTCTACCTAACCCGTTCTTGTGAACAACGTGTTAAAATCACTTAACCCGTTCTTCACAATAACGGGTTAAATAGAGCGATATTGGTAGTACTTTGGTCTGTAGGAGTTAAAGGACTGCCAATATCGCTCTACCGGCTGGTACAACGGCCTTTGGAGAAACATACAACCATGTAACCCGCTTGTACCATATCATGTATGCCTACTAGAGGGAGCCATCATACGGTATCGCGACGAACATCATATTCGGTGTCATTTGCCGCCGCATGGTGTTTCAGTTGGCTACATGGTAACGATGGTAATCAGCCCAATCGAAGTTGGGCACTCGTCCCGTTCCCCTCCCCCTATCATACTAAAAATGTATGCACGTGTATAGTACCTTAGGGTTTGTTCATCCGAAACTATGGAGAGAAAAAGAGCAAAGACCGAGCAAGAAAAAATACGATTCTACTATTACATTTTACACTACAAAGTGAGCACTATATGTACAACTCCACAATGTAGAACCCAATAATCTGGGGATTTGAACGAAATTGTAAAAATCACATCAGATTATACTCCCCACATGTGGAACACCACATGTACAACCTCACATGTAGAACCCAATAATGGAAAAAATTCAGTGCATTTTAGATCGGAAAACTACAAATATTAACCTAATTAAATAAATCAAAAAAAACAACCAGTTAGGGCTTATATTAAGCCTTACCCTAACCCCAACATATAACCCTACACTAACCTTTAACCCTAGCTTACCCTAACCCTAACCCTAACCATACGCTGGTTATCAAATGTTTTTTTTAAAAAAATTTACCACTTTTAATGTTCAGGATTTTATATTGGTTAGTTACGTGGCAATAAATGGAAATTATTAAAGATATAAACAATTTACAAGCATATAAATGTCACTTTGCAGAGTTCAGGAGACAATGTTCGCAAAGAGTGAAGAGAAAGTTGTAAAAAGCATAAAAATACCTTACTACATAGCCCGTTATTGTGAATAACGGGTTAAGTAGAGATATTTTGGCAGAAATTCATCATCTACAGACCTGAGATTAAAAATCTTCTGCCAAAATATCTCTACTTAACCCATTATTGAGGATAACGAGTTAAGTGATCTTAACCCGTTATTCACAATAACGGGTTAAATAGCGATATTTTGACAGAACTTTATCATCTACAGACCTGAGATTAAAAATCTTCTGCCAAAATATCTCTACTTAACCCGTTATTGTGAATAACGGGTTAAGTGATCTTAACCCGTTATTCACAATAACGGGTTAAGTAGAGATATTTTGACAGAAATTTATCATCTACAGACCTGAGATTAAAATTCTTCTGCCAATATATGTCTACTTTATCCGTTATTGAGGATAACGAATTAAGTGATCTTAACCCGTTATTCACAATAACGGGTTAAGTAGAGATTTTTTAGCAGAACTTCATCATCTACAGACCAAGTATTCAAAATCTTCTGCCAATATATGTCTACTTAACCCGTTATTGTCGATGACGGGTTAGGTGTGGATAACCCGTCATCACCAATGATGGGTGAAGTAGACATATTTTGGTAGAAAATTTGTATAGGTGTCTAGATCAAAATACAACTTCACAACAACAATTCATAGCACAAGAATTGAGAAACTCAGTTCACAACAATACAACAACATATATATATATCATACCACAACAACTCAGAAATCCATGTTCGCAATAATATATATATTACGACCAAAAATATGATATTCATTAGCAAATACTCATCTCAACAATTCGTTCAACTACATTTCTGTAATTTTTTCAACTACCCAATACAACACATTCAGTACAAAAAAAATCATCTCAACAATGAAGTCGTGTACATGGATCACTTCAGCTATCTTCATGGTTGACTTCCGTGGATGCCCGGTATTTATCTACAACATTTATAAACCTAAAAACAAACAGTAGTTCTTAGTTATTTGAATGGAATTAAATCATAAACCAAACAGTAAAATACCACTAACCAACCTATTGTTAGATACTACCTTTTACGACCACGTGGTTTGCGACCACTTGGTGTAAATTGATCGGGTGGGTTCCTCTTTCGTAGAGGATTCCGTCGTCGACCTTCGGTCTCGGGAGATTGAGGATCATCTTCCCACTACTCCTCCTCATCTTCTTCAGTTGGTTGGTGTTGTTGAACCTGTTGTGGCTCGGTGATGCGAATTCCTGGCCTTGTCGCGCTTTTTCGCCGAGGAAGTGCCACATTGGATTTTAAATATGCATCAAGTTGTGGACCTTCACCAACCTCTTCGAGACTACGGCGGCATGGCTTTAGAATCTCCCGCATGATTTCCTTAACGTTCTCGGGTACCTTACTCTTCAAGATGCGAGTAGCTACCCGAACGGTCTCCCATGTGTTTTCAATCTACATAAGGTTGAAAATTTCAATTTAAACAACATGTACAATAATTTATCATTCTATCATTATATCTTAACAATACATGCATACTAAATGTATGAAATTGCGTTAAAAGTTACTAACCAAGTTACGATACGTTGATGCCTTTGGTTGATACATCGATTGGGAAGAGAAATATGCGGGGGCTGGTTCTTTCTCGACAGGGGGAATCAGAATCTGCACACCAGCTGGTACAGTGGATTGTGGAGAAACATACAACCATGTAATGCACTTGTACCACGTCATGTATACATGCTGGAACGAGCCATCGAACGGTATAGCGAAGTACATCATATTCGGTGTCATCTGATACCGCATGGTGTTCTAGTTTGCCACATGGACTCGATGAAAATCAGCCCAATCAAAGTTGAGCACTCGACCGGTTCCTCTCACCTCGTGCAATCTTTTATCATAAGACCGGACTTCGGGAATTTTTTGCTGATATCTGAATTGCCGCATGACTCTGTCCGGGTACTGGAACTCAACAACAGAAAAATTGACAAGTAGTGCAGCCGTCAACCAAAGGGCACCGGCCAAACAAACCGGTGGAACCCTTTCCAACCTTGCGGGCAAGTACGATTCCCAATTGACGAACTCGTCCCGCAAGTTATCTAACACATCTCTATATTAGATCAGTGATTGTCGTGGGTTATCGACCCTCATGCGCCGCCCCGCCCAATATACCCCTAAAGGAGGTAACAACTCTACAGCTGGTGGGTCGGCCAACCTATCCAGCGTTGGTTCAATTATACAGGGACGTCTGATGTGGATGCGTTCCCAACTCCAGATCTGCAAAAGAACCATCGGGCCACCCATTTGTACGGCACCTAATGCACATGAGCACATATTCCTATATAGAGATGCCAATGCAGCATTGCCCCAACTGAAACAGCCAGCGAAAGCAAAATTTTCCAACAAGCGTAAGTACATTAGCGGCACGCTCGCACCAGATGAGTTAGGGAAGATCACTCCCCCAATCATGCTGAAAATATACGCACGAGCATAATAACGTATAGATTTATCGTCCGAATTCTCTGTCAAATATCTGTCGAATTGATATTTCAACTAACTAAGTAGAAGTAATTTCCCATCGAAGATTTCAGTCCAGAATTCATCTTCCGCCTTATCTTTCGCATCGTCTAAGGCTTGATCTAATAGATCGGCATCATAATCATCAGGAGTATCTCTCAAGATTTCTCTTTCAACGTCCTCTTTTTTTGGGTCAATGACTCCTCAATATCGATACCGAGCAGATCACGAACAACTTCTACTCTGTCAAAATCCATGTTCCCCGTCACGGCGACCCCATCTATTGGTAACCCAGTAATGATTGCTACATCTTGGAGATTGAAGGTCATCTCACCCACCGGTAGGTGGAATGTGTGGGTCTCCGGCCTCCATCGTTCGACCAGAGCTGTAAGTAGAGGTCGGTCAAGCTTCACATCCCCCATAAAGCGAGCTCCGTAGAAACTGGCTTCAACTAAGAACGGAGTGATATGGGGGTCAAATGCAAGAAGTTTGTGCTTCCGGAAGTTGCACTTCTTTGCGTACCCAGTCCACACGGATTCCGAACGGTGTCTGGATTGCAACGAAAGTAAGCTGGAGTTCACTGGACCAGGAGAAGCAACGGATACCGAAGACGAGGGACTGGCCTCAGCAGGTGTAGACCCACCAATCTACGAGAACAAAGAGAAATATTGTTATTAATGAGACAATGAAACTCATATTTGTATTTAAAACCGATAATAATAATCAATCTTACCTCCATCATTAGTGCGCCACTAGCGCTACCAGAAGCGCTTCTCGGTCGCCTTGTTCTAGCCATTTATCTGTGAATGAAAAATTTAAGATTCATTGATACGGGTTACATCCATTTATCTATCAGCAATAAACAAAGCGAAAATGTATCAAAACACGCACAAAACACAACGAAAAATAGCAACACTATGCAACTTGGTAGAATTCAAGTAACACAAGCCACTCGAACTTGTAGAAGCAAGTTTCGAGTCACGGTTTGCGAGATACGGCCGTGTACCGCTTTATCGGTTTTTTTTAAACAAAAGCGATAAGCAGCCGTATCTCTCGAACCGTGAGTCAAAACTCACTTCTGCAAGTTGGGTTGGCTTCTCATAGGTGAAAACCAACCAACTCGCAAAGTTTCGAATTTTTTCGAGGTGGTTTGAAGGGTAATCTAGTCTAACTGCAGTGAAAAAGTTCTAACTCATTTACTTATAAAAATATAAACTTGAGAAAATCACACAAACGGTATCCAAAATTTATAAAACCTTGCAACTTGGTCGAATTCACGTAAGGCAAGCCACCCGAACTTGTAGAAGTGAGTTTCGAGTCACGGTTTGCGAGATACGGCCGTTTACAGCTTTATTGGTTTTTTTTCAACCAAAAGCGATACGTGGCCGTATCTTTCGAACCGTGAGTCGAAACTCACTTCTGCAAGTTGGGTTGGCTTCTCATAGGGGACACCAACCAACTCGCAAAGTTTCGTATTTTTTGGAGGTCATTTAAAGGGTAATCTAGTCTAACCTTACTGAAAAAGTTCTAACTAATTTACTTATAAAAAGATAAACGTGAGAAAACCGCACAAGCGACATCCAAAATTTATAAAACTTCCCAACTTAGTCGAATTCATGTAGCGCAGGCCACCCGAACTTGTAGAAGCGAGGTTTGAGTCACGGCTTGCGAGATATGGTCGTGTACCGCTTTACTTGGTTTTTTTCAACCAAAAGCGATATGCGGCCGTATCTCTCGAACCGTAAGTCGAAACTCACTTCTACAACTTGGGGTGGCTTGTACTATGTGAGACTAAGCTACTCGCAAAGTTTCGTATTTTTTTTCGGTCGTTTGTAGGGTTTTCAACCATAACCGCACTGAAAAGTTTCTAAATAATTTCGTATATACAATTCTAGTTTTACAAATTACTAAGGAAAACAATAATTTTCGGCAATTAAATATACTAAAAGCCTTCCCAATTCTGCATCTACAAATTAATAAGCCAAATAAATTTTTCCCCACTTTCTAAATAATTTATTATACACAAATTGAAAAATAAACATAAAGATATCTACTGAGGTAAAGAAATAGTCAATACCTTACCAAATAAGTCCGAATTAAGCCAAAGATTCAATTTGGGGTAGAACTAGTGTTTCAATTTGGTTTCGAAGAGGGGTTGAGAGAGTTGGGTTTCAAAGTTTGGAGTAGATATTGGGAGAGAGGAGGGGGAGCGGACGGAGGAGGGCTAATTTGGGTTTAGATCAAGGATTAGGGTTTTTCTAGTTGTGGGTTCGTCGAAGAAAAAAGAAAGAGCGAGAGAGAGAATCGTCGAAGAAGATGATCTGTATGCAGATCTAAATGAATTTATAGTGCCTTAACCCGTCGTTGGGAATGACAGGTTAAGGTTTTTTTTTAATATAAAATTTAGCCTTAACCCGTCATTGGGAATGACCGGTTAAGGCAGAATATCATAAAAAAATATATGGGCCGTTGGATCAAAGATCCAACGGTCCAGATTAAAGTTCGCACGGGTCTGTGCACACAGATCCGTTTGCAACAGAAGAAGACTTATATATATATATATATATATATATATATATATATATATATATATATATATAGGCATAGGAGTAGGTGGAGAAGCAAAAGGACATCCTGGACAACTGGACAATTGAAGAGGGACTGGTTTGGGGGTTTCGGTAACACACAAAGGAAGGAGAGAAGGAGATATGATGAAAAGGAAGGGGTGGGGGTATTATATAAGATATAATAGGAGATAGTTATAATAACTACTCCCATGAACACAATCCACTCATCCATTATCTCCACTCTCAAATTTCAAAAATTATGTCTTTCCCTCCTCTCTAAAATAGCCCAGTTTTGACTCATTCATACCCCAAAACACGTGCACGTGCGTGCACTAGCACACACTTCTCAAATTAATTATTTTCAAAACATAAATTATATATATACATAATATGTACGTAAAAATTTGTTTAATTAAAATCTATAATTTTTTATGAATAAATAAAATATATACACACTCCAAAATATATTTTTAAAACAAATACGCTTAAATAAGCGTACCGAACCAAACACGTACTTTGTAGGTAAAAACATAAAATACGAAATTTGGTTTTATCAACGTAAAAATGTTAAAGATAATAAAAATAAAATATAAGAAATATATATTTATTAATTTTTATATATTCTACGACGTAATTGTCACGTACATGGAAAACACGTGCATTACACGTACAAAAGTATTTAGATCAAAATGCGAGAAAAATGAATTTCTGTTTTATAAAATGGATTTGAATACATAAAGTAAATAATTGAAATATCACACGTAACGGTGAAAAAATACGTAGTCGATACGTGCATCAAAAATACGTAAAAAAACACGTAAAAATATATAAATTAAAATTTTGCATTTGAGTTGACTCAAATAGGATAAAATCAATACGGAAAATGCATAAATAGTCGGAAAACAAAATACATAGTGAAATATGTTACAGATATCACCAGTAACGGTACAAAATATACGTGCGTAACACACGAGGGCAAAATTGTCATTTCCAATTTTGTGGGGTGTTACAAGCTGTACAGCCCCCTACCCGGGCGACCGTCTCAGTTTCGCTCCCTCTTAGGCATACCTACCAGTACATCTGCTAGCTCCATCTCAGGCATAACCACCACTCTGTACCCACACTCGGTGTCGAAAATCGGCTTTGATACTATTTGTAACACTCCGATCCGAACAATGATTTTTCTAACAACTGTCCATCACAGGCTTGACTCATAAAAGGTGCTATAACTGAGCCCCTAACCAGGCAACGTGTCCTAGCTTTGCTCCCTATCAGGCATACCTACCAGTATATCTGCTAGCTCCATCTCAGGCATAACCACCACTCTGTACCCACACTCGGTGTCGAAAGTCGGGTCTGATACTATTTGTAAGTCCTCGATCTGAAACAACGATTTTTCACAGACTTGTTTCATAAAAGGTGCTATAGCTGATTGGTGACCTCTAATCAAAGACAATATATATATATATATATATATTCCCGTGGCCATGTGCCTACGGTACGTCTTCAGAACGATACAACATATGAAAAGCCTTGTAAACAGTAAATCAACAATTATGTAGCTGAAGTTTGAATAGTATGACAATAATTAATTGTAAACAAAAGTCCATGTTTCCATTAGTATATGGTGAAAAGTAATTATAAATTGGGGTATAAAAGTCCATGTTTCCACATATATATATATATATATATATATATATATATATATATAAGTTGTTTTAGGGAATTTGAATTCCAGTTTTGGGAAAAAAAATATGTTTTATGAGGTTAGATCTGGGCCTTTAATTTTGGGGATTGAATGAGAGCCACTTGATAGCTTTCTTAGTGTTTTATTATATATATATATATATATATATATATATATATATATATATACATATATATAATTAACCTCAAATACTCTGGGATTATTTTTTTTGATAAAGAGGATAGAATCGATCGATTCCAGCCCAACTATATAATTAAATGAACGAATACAAAAGTTCTTAAGAGATACAATTTTACCAATAGTAAAACTAGCAACAACACAAGAGAGCATCCACAAACGAGAAGAAAGCAATAGAGCATATTGCTTAGGTCCAAACGCAAAGATGAGAACGGCCACCGGGGGACAACTGCACGCACCACGGGCAGAAAGAAAAACATCAACAGATGCCACCAAGAAAACCACCACCAAGCCCAACTTCCAACTCGACGAAACCACCAACCAGTAGTCTAAAGGCACAACTGCTAAGGACCAACAGAGCAAAACAGCCCGAAGACGACTGAAGGGGAGAGTCACCAAAGCATGGCAACCCTTGAGAGAAAAAAACACAGCACATCTCAAGCACCCGTAGCTAAGCAGACTGAACTCAAAAGGTGAACATAGCCTAGGCGAAAAATAGAGTGGGGTTATCCCCAAGACCCAAAACCTCCATGCATGAATGATTGGGACCGAGGGACACCACGAACCAAGAACCCTCGTCACTCCAATAATAACAAGAAATAAATAACACGGGTCATGAAGGACCTAATCAGTCACCGAGACCGAAAACAAGGTTCCAGACAAAATGAAAAATAAGCCACAAGAATAACAGGATCAGAGTAGAGACAATAAAGAGGAATAGAAATAATGATGCCAAACACAAGCAGAACAAACCACAAAACCAGTGAATATAATTACATTCCAGAGAAATAGTTAAAGAACAGCCAGTGCAAAGTATCATAAAGCCAAAAGAGACCAAGGACCACCATGACTTACAGCCAAACTAACGAGGGATGAGAGAAAGGTCAACCTCCAGTCCACAAAACACTTCTAAGGAGAGAATCACAACCAAAAGAACAACCGACCGTAAGAAAGCTTCCCCACCAAGACCACCTCCACCAAATAGAAACCATAGATCCTTCAGATCAACAGACCAAAACATCAGAACACCCAAAACCACTCATCAGGTCTGCATGGCAAAAGAGAAGAGCTAGAACTAAGTAATATGAACAGCGAAGAAAAATTAAAGAGTAGTAGAACGAAATAAAATAAACGCCTCATCCAAACGGTATAAATGAAGAGCATCTAGCTTCTCACGAGTTAACGTGGAAAGCCAAAATTTGGTGAAGAATAAAAAATCCTCGATGATACTAACTATCGAGGAGGTGGACAGAGAAAAAATAAGTTTGTTCCGTTCCGACCAAATAACCCAAATGATCGCCATTATAGAAAGAAACCACGATTTACGAAATTCCTTCTTGAGGGATGGGTTTATCCAACAGGAAGAGAAAGCAGAGAGCATAGCTTGTGCTTGCCACGCAATTTTAGTGATCGTCCATAATGGCTGAATAAAGTCGCACTTAAGGAACAGATGCTCAGCATCTTCATGCTGGGCTAAGCACAAAGCGCCATGTTGGCCTAAGGCCAAATTCATTCTATTAAGATTTTCAACTGTAAGAAGCTTATTGTTCAATGCTAACCAGGTAAGAATTTTGACTTTGAGGGGAGCACTGCTGGACCATAATGGCCTAGCACTAAGGGAGATGATCCCCCCAAAGTTCAGGAAATTGTAAAAGGATTTCACAGAGAAGTTGCCAGAACTAGTCCACCTCCAATTGAAATCATCTGAAGAGTTCCATTCATAATGGTTAATACCGTAAAAAAGTTCTTGGAGATCCTCCGCAAGAGGCGATGGTAGAACGCTAGTGAAGGGGATCGACCAGAACTTTTGGTTATTGATAATGAGAATATAATCCTCCACCAAAGCAGCAGGGTTTGAAACCCTCTGATATAGCGAAGGAAAAGCAGATGCAAGCTTGATGTTACCAAACCAAAGATCGTCCCAAAATCTGGTTTTAGAACCATCCGCACAGACTTGCCTAATACCGCAACAGAAAGAGTTGGAAACTTTCCAAACTCCTTTCCAAAAAGAAGAGGCATTACGGGGGAGGGAGGAAGGGAATTCCCACATCTGGTGACGATGGAAACACTTAAGGGAGATAAGATTCACCCAGGGCAGCTGCTCATTTTTTAGAAATCTCCAAAGCCATTTACCTAGGAGGGCAAGGTTTTGGTACCTCAGATTAAGGACTCCTAAACCACCAGCCAGTTTAGAAGTGCAAATCAGCTTCCAGTTACACAGATGGGTGCCAGCTCTGAATGAGTCTGCACCCGACCAAAAGAAGTTCCTAATGATGCGATCAATTCTCTTAATAACCCAGGATGGTAGGTAAAAGAAGGACATCATATATAAAGGAATCGAGGATAGAACGGAGTTGACGAGGATAAGTCAACCCCCACTCGAGAGTAGATTACCACACCATCTGTTGAGTCTAGATTCGACCTTTTCGATCATGGGCAGCCAATCAGATTTATGAGGTTTACCTCATCTCAAGGGGATACCTAGGTAGAGGATCAGGAAAGATGCAGAAACACAGTTAAAAATTGCGCAATTTCCGCTTGACGGTTCAGGGAACCACCAAGCCAAAGCACAGAAGACCTTTGAAAGTTAATGGCTAAACCTGATGCACTTTTGAAGACATAAAGAAGTAACTTAAGATTGCGTAAAGTGCCTCTGTTGGGTTTGGCAAAGATAATAGTATCATCAGCGTATTGGAGGTTCAAAACACCATGGAAACTATTAGAACCTCCAAGGCCTTCGATAACCCCCGCCTCCCAAGCGTTATGGAGTAGCTTACTGAATACATCCGCGACAAGGGAAAATAGAAGGGAAGAAATCGGATCTTCTTGACGAAGACCACGCTTACATTTGAATTTGTGACCCTCCATACCGTTGAGGATAATGGACGAAGTACCCGCGAAAAGGCTGGATTTAATCTAGGCAATCCATCTGGGACCGAAACCCCGATTGAGAAGGGTTTTGAACAGGAAATCCCAGCTAACAATATCATAAGCTTTTTGAAAATCTAATTTTAAAAGGATACCTTCCGAATTCGTTCTATGGCAATCCGAAATAACCTCTTGAGCTGATGCCACGCTATCGAGTATAAAACGATCCTTTATGAAACCCAATTGCGTGGGACCGATTAACGGAGAAATAATGGTGCTAAGCCGGGGAGAGAGAACTTTCATGATGATTTTGAAGGTCGTGTTAAGAAGGCTAACCGGTCTAAAGTTAGAAACCGAGTTGGCACACAAGAATTTGGGGATAAGAACTATATGCACATAATTGATCCTATCGAAGGAGAAATTTCCTTGATGAAGATCAGAGAACATTTTTAAAAAGTCATCTTTGAGACAGTCCCAAAAACGTTAGAAGAAGAAAGCAGGAAAACCATCCAGACCTGAAGCTGAGTAACTTTTTAAAGAGAACACTGCGTCCTTGATCTCTTCTAACGTGAAGGGATCTTCCAAACAAGAAAGATCATGATATTGTTGACCATGTAATTGAATCCAGGTTAGGTGAATAGAGTAATGTTTATGAGAACCGAAGAGATCTTTAAAGAAACGAAGAAAAGAGGCATGGATATCCGAATTCGATGTTAATTCGATACCATTGGATTGGATCGAGGAGATATGATTAGAACGTTGACGGTGAGATGCAAACCTTCAACCACCGAAGCTTCACTCTCTGGGCCAATTTAATGTGGTCGTTATGAAGGAGCTCCGCGAAGCTTCTTTTACAAGAAGCACGTTCGGATCGAAGGGAATCGAAAATAGGGCCCAACTCTTCGAGTTGATCAATGGATTCTATGGTTGACAGGAAGATTTTTAAAGAAAGTTATCATTGGCCACACTCTCTTTTTGCCAGATTTTGCAACCAAATTTGATAGCATGAAGCTTAATCAGGATGCGACCTAGGCCGGAAGAACCCATAATAGAAGAGAGGCATTCCGTGATGAGATGGACAACGATTTGGTCTTGCAGCCAAAATTTTCAAAACGGAATTTGAAGGTCTTAGGAAAATTAAAGTTAGAGGATAAAGAGATAGGCACATGATCAGAAGCAGGATTGGGCAGAGCCTTAACAAGAGAGTTGTAGAAAAAATTGATCTAATCATCTGGGATTATTAAATTACATTCGGCTCATTTTCTCGCGCTCGCGTGCTGACGTGTACACAGCAAGACCCCCTCCTAGGCCCCACAGCCAGTTCCTGTACACAACAGCACCTGCAAGCTACCCCTTCACAACTGGGCCCTACATGCCCTCCACGTCATCCACTTACTCTGCCAAAGCACAACAAGCAACCCATCCATTCACATTCAAATCATTTAATTAAATCCCAAATAACCCCAGTATAGGAAACTTTATAGGGGCACTCCAATTATATATATATATATATATATAGTGAGTCTATTAAGAGCTGGGAAGCTGAGATTCTTATGGAGAGCTGGGATTCTCAGCCGCATGATTGCGATCTGATGATCAAGATTTGATCCGACCATCAACTAATATGTAAAAGGGCAAAACAGTCATTTCTTCTAAGCTCTCCTCTTTCTCATCTGACTCTCTCCCGTTCTCTCTCTTTCTCTCCTTACGAATCCGAAATAATCTCAAGCTCTCCCGTTCAAAACCCTAGCTTCGATTAAGAGCTCATCTCACCCGTTCTCTCTCTCTCTCTCTCTTCGATGCGTCACTTATCTCTGCCGTTCTCTCTCTCGCTTAGCTGCGTCGCCCATCTCCTTTCGATAGCAGCCCGAAGCTAGGGTTTTTGATTTGGGTCCATTTTAATGGCTAATGGAGTGTTGGGGTTTTGAGGGATTTGGCTGCTATCGAAACCCACCCGATCGAATCTCTCGATCTCTTCGATGCGTCGCTCATCTCTCCCGTTCTCTCTCTCTCTTTCGAAGCTAGTATTTTTTGGTTTTTGGTTTTTTGATTTTGGTCCATTGAGGGGTTTGGCTGCTATCGAAACCCACCCGATCGAAACAGGTATATTTTGAATCAGGTATATTTTGTGAACATTTTTTTTTCCAATTTTTTTTTTCAAATCGACATGAAGTATTATCAGATGTTGGGAGCTTTGACTGTTTGGAGAGGTTTCTAGCACCCACCCAACCCACGGTTTTAAGTATTATCAGATGTTTATACAATCTTAAAGTAGATGAGCCTATTAACATATTTGCTTATAAGGTTCCTTTTTTGGGTGCTCAGCTTATCGTTCTTAAACCAATTTCACTGAGTCTCTCTAATTAGTCTAATCGGTAGCTAGATGGGCTATCAATTTGTCCCTTTGGGATGGCAGTTCATGATTAGGATGATAATAGAATTTCATAAAAATGATGTGAAAGGTAGCTATCTTCCAATCCTCCTAGACTTTGTTTTTTCAGGTGAATTGCATTCTCCTGATAAAATCTGAATATGATGTGTTCATCTTTAGGTTCCCTACCAAATGTTTTGCAAATCATTTTGTTTAAATTATGGCTTGAATTTATGGTCTTTTGTAGTTGCACACAAAATGCTTATATATATGATTTATGATCACCTAGTCATTGATTCTTATTCCAGTGTGTTGGCTCAAATTTGATTGGAATTGGTAAGGAGATTGCTTTCCTCTGCAATTTGGAACCTAAATGATTGAGACCCAGAAAACTTAGCTAACCGGACTCAAAACTGAGTAAGTGATTATGTTGTTATGCAAACAGGTTATGTACGACAAATATTCTGGTAGGAGTCGACATTTTTCATTTGTTACGATGAGCACGATCGAGGATGCAAATGCTGCTATTGAGAAGCTGAATGATACTGTCAGTTGCAATTAACTTCCCTAGTTTTCCTTTTCACTTTATTTGAGTATGATTGCTATTTGCAACCTCTCTTAAAGTATTGGATTTATCATGTATCAGGAAACTGGAGGTAGGAAAATCAAGGTCAATGTAACAGAGAAACCTTTGCAATCTCTGGATACGTCGCTTCTTCAATCCGATGATTCTATATTTACTGACAGCCCGTACAAGGTTTATGTGGGTAACCTTGCCAAAACGGTCACCTCTGATATCCTCACCAAATTCTTCTCCGAGAAAGGAAAAGTTCTATGTGCAAAAGTATCGCGGGTGCCTGGAACCTCGAAGTCTAGTAGCTTTGGCTTTGTTTCATTCTCCTCTGAGGAGGATGTCGAAGCTGCTATTTCATCATTTAACAATGAAGTAAAGTATACTGTCTTCTGGGATGCTATATTGTTACTTACCCCCCATTAGTCTTGAAATCAAGAAAGTCTTTTATATTTAAAGAAGTCTCAAATTACTAGATACCACTTTGTTCATATTTCTAGCCTTCTTGTTTGTTTTCAGGTATTGGAAGGGCAAGGGATTCGTGTCAACAAGTCTTAATTACGTTTGATCAAGCAAATCGTGGTTCAGAAATTGCTGTATTTTTTGTATATTAGAATAGATTCTTCGTTGCCTTGCAGTCTGATCTCATGAAAGTTTGTGCGGACAATAATTCTACTTGTTTTTGTTTGCCACATCAATTTCATGGTGTATTTATGACTTGGTAACACCTGTAACTTATAGGGAGTAGACAGATAATCATGGTTAATCGTGATGAATAGACCTGTTTTTTGTTCAAAACGTGTAAGCTCATAACACCACAAACTGAACATGAAGTTCAAAATGTGTAAGCTCAGAACACCACAAACTGAACATGAAGTTCAAAATGTGTAAGCTCAGAACAGCAGAAAGTGGACACGAAGTTGAAAATGTGTAAGCTCAGAACAACACAAAGTGAACATCAAGTTCAAAATGTGTAAGCTCAGAACAACACAAACTGAACATGAAGTTCAAAATGTGTAAGCTCAGAACAGCAGAAACTGAACATCAAGTTGAAAATGTGTAAGCTCAGAACAACACAAAGTGAACATGAAGTTCAAAATGTGTAAACTCAGAACAGCAGAAACTGAACATCAAGTTGAAAATGTGTAAGCTCAGAACAACACAAAGTGAACATGAAGTTGAAAATGTGTAAGCTCAGAAAACATAAACTAAACATGAAGTTGAAAATGTGTAAGCTCAGAACAACACAAAGTGAACATGAAGTTCAAAATGTGTAAGCTCAGAACAGCGGAAACTGAACATGAAGTTCAAAATGTTTAAGCTCGGAACAGCAGAAACTGAACCGGAAGTTCAAAATGTGTAAGCTCAGAACAAGAACTACAACACATGAAGTTGAAAATGTGTAAGCTCAGAACAACATAAACTGAAGATGAAGTTCAAAATGTGTAAGCTCAGAACAACATAAACTGGACATGAAGTTCAAAATGTGCAAGCTCAGAACAAAAGAAACAGAACATGAAGATCAAAATGTGTAAGCTCAGAACAACATAAACTGAACATGAAGTTCAAAATGTGTGAGCTTAGAACAAAAGAAACAGAACATGAAGTTAAAAATGTGTAAGCTCGGAACAACACAAACTGAACACCACCAACCACCAACCAATGTGTACACCAATTGCCGAAAATATTGGAAACCAAATGGAAATTATACAAAAGGATTAAAAACAGATTTGTAACCACAAACTAGTTTTAACTTTCAACTTCCATTATTTTCCTTACAATCCATACATGACCAACACACTAAAAGACATTTAAACTTCCTTGCAGTCGAAACATTCTCAAATGGTAAAAAATGGGCAGTCGAAGAGAAATCATTTTAGGCTCTCGGGTTCTCCACTAACATCCATCCTTTTCTTCCTCTTGAATTCCTGAACAAAGTGATTCACCCAAAAATATTAGAAGCAACTACGTAAATATATGTATTATAAAATTCAGGATAGACAGGTATTTGAACAACAACAAAAAATTTCAGCAAAAAAAATGTGTAGGCTCAGATCAACAACAGCAAAGAAAACTGTAGGCTCAGAACACACTATTCTACAAAATAATCTGCAGGCTCAGAATAACACCACCATAAACTGAACATGAAGTTCAAAATGTGTAAGCTCGGTACAAGAAAATTTGAACATGAAGTTCAAAATGTGTAAGCTCAGAACAACAGAAATTGAACAAAAAGATGAACACCCCCAAAACATTTTACCAACTCCCCAGCTCAGAACAGCAGAAACAGAACATGAAGCTGAACACCGCCAAAAAAATTTTGTATACCAATTGCCAAAAATAGAAACTAAACATGAAGTTGAAATGACTTGCACACTAACTTGGTAGGAGGGTGCAAAAAAAACAAAATCATTTTACTTGTCTTGTACAAACTTTTCATCACTTCCTACACACTCCAAAAGGGAAAAATCATGAATAAACAAAATCATGCATAAACTTTTCATCACTGCCTACTAATAAATCAAGTATAAGTGAGTCAAATGTACAAATTTGAGTTTGTCACTAGGGTAGCTTTATTAAGCCATGCCTACTAGTTTTTAAAAAAAAAATCATGCATAAACTTTTCATCACTGCTTTCTAATAAATCAAGCAAGAAGTTTTCTTTTTGCATGACCACCTCTACTCACGATCAATCGATCTCCTCTCATAATAGACTTACTCATGTATATATATAGAGTAAAAACAACTAGTAGGCTCAAAACACACTATTCAAAACTAGGACTGCATTGGGGTGTCGTGCCAACTAGAATATGATAGATAAATAATCAAGCATAAATACAAGAAGCTGAAAATTTTATTTAGATCATAAAGTGTTTCGCATCACTGCCTACACCAACACACCGAAGGATAGAATCAAACTCCAAAAGGCTTAAATGAGTATCCAACACATACACATCCAACGTGAGTTACAAAAAATATATTTTCTGTTGTTCTAAGCTTAAACATTTTGAACTTCATGTTCAGTTTCTGTTGCTAACTTTTTGTTGTTCATTTCTTAGCTCAGATCTTTCTCATCTGAGTTACTCTCTCCCGTTCTCTCTCTCTCTCTCTCTCTCTCTCTCTCTCTCTCTCTCTCTCTCTCTTGACGAATCCAAAAAAATCTCAGCTCTCCCGCAAAAATAGTCATTTGAAGTAACAATCGTAAAGCTCAAATAGGATTGTTTTATCACTAGTCACTCCTATTAATCATTAAATCATAGTGTGCAACTTCAGAAACATAATCCATCTCATCATCACTTATAACCAATGAGAAAAAATAAAGCTCAGATAGGATTAATTCATCACTAGTCACTCCTACAAATCATTAAATAAATGATTCATAGTGTGCAATTTCAGAAACATAATCCATCTCATCATCACTTGTAAAACTAGAATCCATCTCATCGTCACATTAAATAAATGGATAAATGGGGTTCGAATACTTCGCTGACATATTGTAGCTGATCATCTTGTTCCACACACTATTCTTGAGATGCAAACATTACCTGACAAACATAATTTTCAAAGCAAGCAATTAATTTACAAAATAAGGGATTTGAAAGAAAAAAATTGGAAAAAAAAATGTTCACAAAATATACCTGATTCCGGTTAGCTAAGTTTTCTGGGTCTCAATCATTCAGGTTCCAAATTGCAGAGGAAAGAAATCTCCTTACCAATTCCAATCAAATTTGAGCCAACACACTGGAATAAGAATCAATGACTAGGTGATCATAAATCATATATATAAGCATTTTGTGTGCAACTGCAAAAGACCATAAATTCAAGCCATAATTTAAACAAAATGATTTGCAAAACATTTGGTAGGGAACCTAAAGATGAACACATCATATTCAGATTTCATCAGGAGAATGCAATTCACCTGAAAAAACAAAGTCTAGGAGGATTGGAAGATAGCTACCTTTCACATCATTTTTATGAAATTCTATTATCATCCTAATCATGAACTACCATCCCAAAGGGACAAATTGATAGCCAATCTAGCTACCGATTAGACTAATTAGAGAGACTCAGTGAAATTGGTTTAAGAACGATAAGCTGAGCACCCAAAAAAGGAACCTTATAAAAAAATATGTTAATAAGCTCATCTACTTTAAGATTGTATAAACATCTGATAATACTTAAAACCGTGGGTTGGGTGGGTGCTAGAAACCTCTCCAAACAGTCAAAGCTCCCAACATCTGATAATACTTCATGTCGATTTGAAAAAAAAAAATTGAAAAAAAAATGTTCACAAAATATACCTGATTCAAAATATACCTGTTTCGATCGGGTGGGTTTCGATAGCAGCCAAACCCCTCAATGGACCAACATCAAAAAACCAAAAACCAAAAAACACTAGCTTCGAAAGAGAGAGAGAGAGAGAGAACGGGAGAGATGAGCGACGCATCGAAGAGATCGAGAAATTCGATCGGGTGGGTTTCGATAGGAGCCAAACCCCTCAAAATCCCAACACTCCATTAGCCATTAAAATGGACCCAAATCAAAAACCCTAGCTTCGGGCTGCTATCGAAGGGAGATGGGCGACGCATCTAAGAGAGAGAGAGAACGGGAGAGATAAGCGACGCATCGAAGAGAGAGAGAGAACGAGTGAGATGAGCTCTTAATCGAAGCTAGGGTTTTGAACGGGAGAGCTTGAGATTATTTCGGATTCGTAAGGAGAGAAAGAGAGAGAACGAGAAAGACTCAGATGAGAAAGAGGAGAGCTTAGAAGAAATGACTGTTTTGCCCTTATACATATCAGTTGATGGTCAGATCAAATCTTGACCATCGGATCGCAATCATGCAGCTGAGAATCCCAGCACTCCATAAGAATCTCAGCTTCCCAGCTCTTAATAAACTCACTCTATATATATATATATATATATATATATATATATATATATATATATATATATATATATACTTACTAGATTTGCCCATGGGCACGTCCCTACGGCACGTCTTCGGAACGATGCAACACTTGAAAAATCCTGTAAACAGTAAAACAACAATTATGTAGTTCAAGTTTAAATAGTATGATAATAATTAGTTGTAAATAAAAGTCCATGTTTCTATTAGTATATGTTGAAAAATAATTATAAATGAGGGTGTAAATCCAATTTCTTAGAACTTTAAGTGTGAAAAATGATAAAATTTAACTGTTGAAGAGATATTTGTTATTTTCAATATAACATGTGCAATTAAAAAAGCATAAAAATTCTGAAAATTTTACAAAGCTGAAATCTTAAAATCTAAATTTCTAAATAAATAAAGATAGAATGGGAGAGAGAGGGGGAGAGAGTGAAAGAGAGAAATATGAAAAGGTGAAGAGAAAAGAGAGAGATAGTAATAAAGTAATGAGTTTTTTAGTTTTGGGGGAAAAAATTTAATTTTGGGGTTTGAAATTTTGGGCGGAAAAATATGTTTGGTGAGAATCAATCTAGGCTATTGATTTTAGGGGAGATTGAATGAGAGCCACTTGATAGCATTCTTTGTAATTTATTATATAGATATATTCTTAACACAGAGTATTACACATACCCCCGGTTGGCTTGTGAGCCGCCCTCACCGATTCGAACGAGACAATGCTTCATTTCTTGTAGGCGTTGAAGGATGACATCATCCTGTCCCGCTGGTTGAGTCGAGCCGTGAGACTCGCCGCCCTGGGATTTTTCTTGGTGAGGGCTGTCGTGTTGACGCCCGGTCCGGGTGTCACCCCGAAGAGCCTGGAGAACCTTGTTCCGAAAATCCCCGAACTCGGCCCTTGTCACTGGGAAATGTTCGCCTTGACCATCCGAAGGTGGACGGTCTCTTGGGGAGAGGTTGTGTCTCTGTTCCCAGCCCTGGGATGGGTTAACGTTGTGGGCCTGAGTCTGGTCGGACGGGGTGGCCCCGCTCCTTAATCGGCTGAGCTAGTGTCGAAGTTCATCCACCTGCTGCCAGTCATTGATGATGTATCGAATGTCAATGGCAGCCGAGCGTGAAGCGCTCGGACCGAGTCCTGACGGACCATGGGATGGTTGTCTTGTGGACCCTTGCGTGTTCACGTGACTTCGAGAGGGATGATGGTTGGCTTGGCGTCCCGCCGTGGCCGCTCCCCTGGCTTTGGGTGCCAGGGAAGGGTAAGGCCTCGGGATCGAATCTGATCCTGGGATTGAATGTCTGTATGGGTTCTCATTGGTGGTGTCAATCTGATGCTGCTGATTTAGTGGTGGAAGCAACAAATGTGAGTTCTTGTAATTTTTAGTGGAAGAGACAGGTTCTGAGACAGATCTCAGCCGCAGATCTGGATCTGATGTGTGGTTTCTGTGAGGAGAGTGAGAGGGGGTGAAACTAGTGGCTGGCCTCCATGAACACCTGCAAAACGCCTACAAACACTGGGAGAGATCCCGGCGACAAGCCCTCTGAAAGCTAGGGTTCAGGTAGAGAAAAGTTGATCACCTGCAGAAAGAGAGAGGAAGTCTGGTATTTATAGGTAGGAAGAGTGGAAAGCCTAACCCTAATGGGCAAGGTGACCCTCTTCTGTGGGCCTGAAATAACAGAAGGTCCGCAGGAGCTATAGACCTGATTTTATAGGAGTTTACGGATCTTAAAAAAAATCAAACGGCTCAGATTGAGTTGGATTATTTATCGATGTCAACATGCATATTCCAAATAGATCGGCATACTCCAAATAGATCGAGCATTTCAACTAGAGAAAGTAATTCCATACCCACTATGGCACTATTATATATGGGCCCTCTTGTATCCAGGCAAAGCCGAATTGAATTAAAAATAATAATACAACAAAAAAAAGTCTAATCAGCCTATATGTATAGATTTTATTTAATTTATTCAATCATATATGTATATGATATATTTCAATATACATTCCTCGTTATTAACTCATAAGATGACATCTGAATGCATGTCTCTAGCTTTAAATATAGCAATATTGTAATGCACATGGTATGGGGTGGCCTAATTTTGATATATGTAGAATCACTACTGAAATACCAAAGTGTAAAGTATCTACTATGTCTACTACATGTATGTTATGTATATGGTTGTGGTTCTATGATTTTACCTACCACACTTTGCGCACCTATCAACTTTGGTCAGGTTCAGGACTGACTTATAAGGATGACGAGATAGAGATTGGACCGACGCTTTAGTAGACTATAGGGTGTTCATAGGAGAGTAAGAAGTTAGAAACCTACCCGCAAGGTTGTCAAGAGTTTCTTGTTTTTGGTTTATGTCTTTATTGTTGCTATTATGTTTTATTTATGGTTCTCTGCTTTATTTGATTTGCTCCCATAGGGTTATTTGGGGGCGATTCTTTTCAGTTGCATCTGTTTTGTTTTATTTTCTCATTAATTGATGCTGCTTGTTTTTGGGTGTGGAAAAACAGGTTTGAGTTCTTGTAATTTGTGAAGCGGAAGATGCAGTATTGGCGCTGATCCCACCCTCGGCTGTAGGACCGGCTTGAGGGTGGCAGGAGTGAGGTAGAGGCCGGGTGCTTGGCTCGGATCTCGTAGCTCGGCTCGGATCTTCGAGGCTCGGCTCAGACTTTTGTACCTGCACACTGCCTAGAAACACCGGGAGAAGTCCCGGCAACAGACCCTCCAATGATCTAGTCAGTCACTGAGAAAGTAACAGTAGCTAGGGTTCAGGTGGGGAAAGATTTATTACCTCGGATAAGGAGGAGGGGGTCTGGTATACATAGGCAGGGGTAAACGAGTCTGGGACCCTATCGGCCGGGTCGGACCCATATGCCTGTGGGCCTGAGTTGGCAGAAGCCCGTTGGACTTGTTGACTTGATGATCTGATATGAGCGAAATCTGCGGAGATCTGATGGCCTTGATGGGGCAGCATCATCTACACCATATCAGGAGCTCCCCACTCCTGGAGGGCTGTATAAGCCAGCCATGGAGGAGTAGTTTGTCTTTGTAGGAAGAGTGGAGCGGTGTACTCGGCGAGTATGACTTGTAGAGTCTTGGAGGGCTAAAAAGGGGGTAGGACGAGAGAAATCCCTTAGAGAGTAAAAAAAAGCCGAGCGGCAAGCACCAAGGGTCGGGGGCCGAGCGTCGATGGTTGAGCGTCGAGCTCCCCTCCTTATGAGAAAGATAGGGCGTGGCTCGAGGTCATTGCCGGACGTCGAGCCCGTATAGCTTGAGAAAGCTATGGTGTGACTCGAGGTCAATGCTGAGCATCGATCCCCCTGCTTATGAGAAAGCTAGTGTGTGGCTCGAGGTCATTGCCGAGCATCGAGTCCAAATAGCTTGAGAAAGCTAGGGTGTGGCTCGAGGTCAATGCCGAGCACGAGCCCATATAGCTTGAGAAAGTTAAGGTGTGGCTCTAGATCATTGCCGAGCGTCGAGCCCATATAGCTTGAGAAAGCTAGGGTGTGGCTCGAGGTCAATACGGAGCGTCGAGCCCATATAGCTTGAGAGAGCTAAGGTGTGGCTCGAGGTCCATGCCGAGCATCGAGCCTATATATCTTAAGAAAGCTAGGGTGTGGCTCAAGGTCATTGCCGAGCGTCGAGCCCATATAGCTGGAGAAAGCTAGGGTGTGGCTCGAGGTCAATGCCGAGCATCGAACTCCCCTGTTTGTGAGAAAGCTATTGTGTGGCTCGAGGTCATTGCCGAGCATCGAGCCCATATAGCAGGAGAAAGCTAGGGTGTGGCTTGAGGTCAATGCCGAGCATCGAGACCCCTGCTTGTGAGAAAGCTAGGGCATGGTTCGAGGTCATTACCGAGCGTCGAGCCCATATAGCTTAAGAAAGATAGGGTGTGGCTCGAGGTCAATGCCGAGCGTCGAGCCCATATAGCTTGAGAAAACTAGGGTGTGGGAAAAGGTTATTGATGAGCGTCTAGCCAATATAGCTTGAGAAAACTAAGTTGTGGCTTAGGGTCAACGCCGAGCTTCGAGCCCCTACTTGTGAGAAAGGTAGGACGTTGCTCGAGGTCATTACCGAGCGTTGAGCTCATATAGCTTGAGAAAGCTAGGGTGTGTCTCAAGATCAATGCCAAGCATCAAGCCCATATAGTTTAAGAAAGCTAGGGTGTGGCTTGAGGTCATTGCTGAGCTTCGATCCCATATAGCTTGAGAAAGCTAGGGTGTGGCTCGAGGTCAATGTCGAGCGTCGAGTCCATATAGGTCAATGTCGAGCATCGAGCCCATATAGTTTGAAAAGGCTAGGGTGTGGCTCGAGGTCAATGCCGAGCGTGGAGCCCATATAGCTTGAGAAATCTAAGGTGTGGCTCGAGGTCATTGCCGAGCGTCGAGCCCATATAGGTGAAGAAAACTAGGGTGTGGCTCGAGGTCATTGCCGAGCATCGAGCCCCCTACTTGTGAGAAAGCTAGGGCGTGGCTCGAGGTCATTGCCGAGTGTCGAGCCCATATAGCTTGAAAAAGCTAGAGTGTGGCTCGAGGTCATTGCCGAGCGTCGAGCCCATATAGCTTGAGAAAGTTAGGGTGTGGCTCGTGGTCAACGCCGAGCGTCGAACCCCCTGCTTGTGAGAAAGCTAGGGCATGGCTCGAGGTTATTTCTGAGCTTCGATCCCATATAGCTTGAGAAAGCTATGGTGTAGCTCGAGATCAATGCCGAGCATCGAGCCCATATAGCTTGAGAAAGCTAGGGTGTGGCTCGAGGTCATTGCCGAGCATCGAGCCCATATAGCTTGAGAAAGCTAGGGTGTGGCTCGAGGTCAATGCCGTGCTTCAAGCCCATATAGTTTTAGAAAGCTAGGGTGTGACTCGAGGTCATTCTCAAGCGTTGAGCCCATATAGCCTGATAAATCTAGGGTGTGGCTTGATTTTAATGCCGTGCGTCGAGCCCATATAGCTTGAGAAAGCTAGGGTGTGGCTCGAGGTCATTGCCGAGCATCGAGCCCATATAGCTTAGGAAAGCTTGGGTGTGCCTAAGGTCAATGCTGAGCGTCGAGCCCATATAGCTAGAGAAAGCTAGGGTGTGTCTCGAGGTCAATGCCGAGCATCGAGCCCCCTGTTTGTGAGAAAGCTATTGTGTGGATCGAGGTCATTGCTGAGCATCGAGCCCATATAGCTGGAGAAAGCTAGGGTGTGGCTTGAGGTCAATGCCGAGCGTCGAGCCTATATAGCTGGAGAAAGCTATGGTGTGGCTCGAGGTCAATGCCAAGCGTTGAGCCCCCTGCTTGTGATAAAGCTAAGGCGTGGCTCGAGGTCATTGCCGATCATCGAGCCCATATAGCTTGAGAAAGCTAGGGTGTGGCTCGAGGTCAATGCCGAGCGTCGAGCCCATATAGCTTGAGAAAGCTAGGGTGTGGCTGGAGGTCATTGCCGAGCGTCGAGGCCATATTGCTTGAGAAAGCTAGTGTGTGGCTCGAGGCTTGAGGTCAACACCGAGTGTCGAGCCCCCTGTTTGTAAGAAAGCCATTATATGGCTCGAGGTCAATGCCGAGCGTCGAGCCCAAACAGCTTGTTGGAAAAGCTAGGGTGTTACATGTGATGCTGACATCATGGGGGAGAATAGAGGCGTTAAAATTTTATCAGTGTTAGATCTTGATGATCAAGTTTGAACGATAAGGATTCTAACGTGGAATTCGAAGCATCGGTAGTTTCTCTATAAATCCTCCACCCCCCTCCCCATTTCTTCACTTTGCTTTCTCTTTCTAAAAATCGGAGCTTCTATCTCTAACCGTCGGCGACAACTTTTCCGTTGAACTCTCCATTTATGAAATCCAGGTTAGTATTGCTTTTGTTATGTCGTGATCTCAGTCCGGTTCCGAAGCGAATGTCTCTGGCCGGGATGAGTGGGATCTTCATTCGGACTCCACGTCTTGGGATCTTGACGACCGAGTTTTGGGCATAGTGTCGCTCCATAGTTTCAAGCCGTATGTGGTGGAGTCGAGCAGTTCCGTTGGTGAGGTGGAAGTACTAGGTGAGGAGGTCGTGGAAGGAGCGGCAGAGGGGGGTAGTGAGGAAGAAGAGGTTCTCCCACCTTTGGCGACACCGTCTCCTCCGAGGGCTCCTCGTATTCGAAAGAAGAAGAGGAAGTGGCACCTTCCGGACAGTACGATGATGCTGGACGAGTTTGACCCCACGCACAGGCTCGACGTTCGTACTTTAAGAACCCGCGGTCTATCAGGATGTATCCTGACGATTCTGAGAACTTGGTTTAATTTGGGGTGGAGGTGTCTTCGTCGGGCCGGACCCAAATACAGATTGACGAAGTTCAGTGCGTCCTGAAGGCCGACTACCTGCCCGTGTTAAGGGCCAATTATTTTATCGGGTGGGAGTATGAGCTGATGATCCCGAGCCCTGGTCTCCACCCTACCACTGAGTTGGCCCCCGATTTCAGTATGTTTCTGGAAGACACCTTCGTTTCGGGGTTAAGGTTTTCATTGCACCCGTTTATCAAGAGGGTGCTGAGGTGGGGGGATCTATGTCCATAGCAGTGTGGTCCCAATTCTTGGAAGCAGTTGGTTTGCTTCATTCTGAAGTGTGAGGAGAAGAAGGTGCCCCTAAAGCTGAAGTATTTTCGTGCAGTCTTAGGGGTGAGCTCGCTTGGAGATCAGGAGGGCATATACTATATATGGCCTCGCCCCCACAAGAAGGTGATGCACGGACATCTTGATTCCATCAAGGGGTGTAAGGCTAAGTACTTCGTGATACGAAGCGAGGTGCCTAGGGAAATTCCTACGGTTTGGAATTTCCTCAAGCCGAACCACAAACCCCCGAAGCCAAGAGATTTGACGGAGGCGGAGTGGGCAGATGTCGATCGGATCGTCGAGGGACACATCATTGGCTGGCCGAATGTGATAGAATTGTCCCGGACCGGACTGATCCCAGCCGAACCTTGTATGTTTTGTTTCATTTTAATTTAAATTTCTGCCTTCGTGTTAACATTCCCTCTCTTTCCCTGCAGTGATGGACCAGGCGGAGTTCGACGCAAGGAAAGCCTTGAAGGATTTGGCCCAAAAAAGGAGGGCCGAGAAGGCAGCGACGAGGGCGGGGTCCGCTCGGGGGGCTCTGAAGGCCTCATAAGAAGGCAAAGGCCATCTCTGTCAGAGAATCGCCCGAGCCGGCACCGAGCTTTAGCAGTCGCAAGGTTGCTGAGAACCTGAAGGCCGGGATAGCCTCCTTGCGCCCTGACGCCCAGGCGATGGTGGGTAAGATGGGGCTCAAACCGTTTACCCCTGACTGGTCGGTGAAGGAAGGCAACACACTGGCGGAGGGCCCGATCTCGGTCGAGGTCGTAGACCACCTCGCCACTGCGCGCAACCGATCTATCCTGGTGACCAAGACGGCCGAGACATGCTACATGAAGTGGGCTCAAGCCTACGTGGTGGTAGGTGTTTGTTTGTCTGTTTAACTTTTTACATAGGGGCGTCGCTTTTTGAGTTTTGCCTATTACCTTTCAATCAGGTGTTTATGGTCGGGGCGCAGCTGAAGAGGTGCTACGATAAGGACCTGAAGATCGAAAAGAGGAACGTCGACATGTACTTGTGCGAAGCGAAGGATCTGAAGGTCAAGCTGACGATAGCTCAGGAGGTGGCACAAGCCCTTCAAGCTGACCTTGCCGCCAAACAAGACCAGTATCTTCGTGCCTAGGCAGAGGTTCGAGCAAAAGCGGTTGCGGAATACGAGGAGCTGCAGGTCGCAGCAGGGGAAGTGGTGATGAACGCCCAAAATAAGGCCTATGATCGGGCGAAGGAGCACTTCTTGCTTCTTTACCCTCAGGCCAAAATCGACCACCTCCACTACGGCTGGGTGCTGCCCGTGCTTCCGCTGACTCCCGGGGGAGGGGATGACGAGGTGGCGAGAGACCCGACCCTCGAGAGAGAGGAAGGGGGGCAACGGCCGACGAAGAGGTGCAAATCCCCCCTAAGATGTAGTTTTTGTAATACCCCACAAAATAGCATATAGCTATTTTTGCATTGTAATCCATGCACAGTCAAGAATTGCACACGATTACATATTTTTCTACTAATTATCAGTTTTAATTAAGAAATTTCATATATATGAGCTATTCTGAACCCGATAAGATAAACTCGGGATATATTCTCAATTAAACTGTGGATTTGCCCGACTGTTTTAACAAGACAATCTTCGGGAAAAATAATTTTTATAAGCAATTATATATATATATA
Organism: Hemerocallis citrina; assembly: GCA_017893485.1. NCBI lineage: Eukaryota > Viridiplantae > Streptophyta > Magnoliopsida > Asparagales > Asphodelaceae > Hemerocallis > Hemerocallis citrina. The sequence continues at coordinate 171,295,518 of CM030367.1, forward strand.
TATATATATATATATATATATATATATATATATATATATATATATATATATATATATATTGTTTGTTTTTGACTAAGTTGATACATGAATTGAATATGGTTTATACTTGTGCTTAAGGGTTAGGGTTAGGGTATGGTGACCTACGGTTAGAGAGCTAACCCTCATCTTGATCAACCCTAGGCCAATCTTGATGAAAATCCAATGGTTGGAATTCACCAAGAAGAATTTTCTTCATGAATTTCCAAGAGACATCAAGATGTTCTAGCTCCTAGTGTGTTGGCACCGTCACCACCATCCACTTCCACTCACTCACACCCTTCCCATCTCCACCCTCCAATCCTAGCCGGTCCAATCCAAACCCTAGCACCCCTCCATTCTCTATAAGTATCCCCCAGTACTCACTTTCTAATTTTTTTTCTTTTCTACTTTGTTCAAAAAAAAACAAAAAAGAAGAAGAAAACAAAAGGGAAGAAAATGTGGAGTCTTTGAGAAGTAGAGAATGAGAAAACAAAAGGAGAGATCTTTTTGTAGTAGTAGTAGAGTAGAAGGAGTAGAAGTGAAGACAAGTGAGCACTTGAAGAGGAAGGAGCTAAAGCCAGTTGGAGATTCTGTTGCAAAACACAAAGATGTGGGTGATTACTTAAACTCTAAAACTTAACTTTTTTTTTGTATATGTAAATTAGTATGTAGTAGTAGTTAAGAAAGTTGGTTATCATGTGTGAAAAATTGACATGCTAAGAAAAAAAATAAGTTTGTATGGTAGAACAACTCTTTTCATGGTTCCTTTGTTAAAGAACATGTTTGTGATGTGTAGCTTAAGAATTTCTAGCTCACAAACGGCTTGGAATTTTGGAATAAAACTTTTAGGACTTGTTGTGCTATGGATCTAGATCTCACATGAAATTTTTCAAAATATTTGGAGGCCATTTAGTATCCCAAACACTCATCTCATTTTCGGACAGAGAGCAGCTGAAAAAGCTGCTGTATTGTAAAAATTTGTTATGTCTTTCAAAAATCATAACTCCGTATTGGTAGGGTATTTTAAGCTGAAAATTTTTCTACATGTTCTTGTATGTGTCTACTACCATAATCTAAAATTTCACATTTTCTGAGATCGTTTGATGCCTCAAAAAAATATGTGAGTTGCAACTGGTCTCAAAGACAGAAGCTGAGTCTGTCTGGTTTGAGACTGAATTTCATCTGTTCATAAATACTTGTGTGTGCATGATATTGCAATGAAATTTTTGCAGTATCTTTTAGTATGAGCCTACATCATGATTCTCAAATTTTATATTATTTAGATAGCATTTGCTGAAGTTTCAAAAATGAATTGTATATGGAGGTAAAGACCCTGCCTGAAAAGCAGTAGAATTTTTATGCTATGTTTGAAGAGTCATAACTCTTTGTGTAATATGAATCTAGATGCATTTTTTGGACACAATGGAATGATATATGTTTAGTTTCAGAATCTAAATTTCAGGATCTTTGGACTTAGGGTTGATTTGTTATTGAATTTTAAAGTAGACCAGGTTCAGCTTAGCTCAGATTAACTGATCTATGAATATGTGTAATTCTGAAATTATGTGTTAAGAATTTGGAAGAATGATCAACTAGAGATTTGTAGTAGTAATTCATAGCTTTCCAAAACATCTAGAATCATGCCATTCCAGTTTGTGTGGCAAAATTTATGATTTTCTAAGATTGGGGCAGATCCAGTCTTAGTCGAGACCCTAGTTGTTAAATGAATCAATTTTTCCTTATTTGTGCACCTGAAAGGAATTGGAATTTTAGAGGACCTTAATGGAGGAATTTGAGAATGTGTTCGCCTAGGAAATTGTAGTAGACACTCCTACCTTTCCATAGAACTTGAATTTGTGTCTTTTCAATGAGCGAGTAGGTTTTTATGCCATCGGCAAGGTGCAGCCAGTGTACGGGGAGTACATGGGTTGATAATTGAGAGACTTTTTAGAGCAATTAGATTGATGAATCTGATGCAGTGGTCAACTGAAAAGTTGTATCCCAGACTCTTAGTTTTTCAGAATGGGTAATATCATGAAATTCTGAATTGTATATTGAAAGTTATGAATGTTACAAGTTCAGAAACCCGTTGTCTTGATTGACTTCAAGCATGTATTAAGTCAGGAAACAGAGTTCTATAAGGAATTTGAGGGAATTGTCAACTAGGGGATTGCAGTAGAATTTCCTACCCTTCTAGAAAACCAAATTTTGTTGGATTCTGATGAGCGTAGCTTGAGTCGAAACAATGGTTAATGATTGGAAGATTGATAAGGAATTCTCTACATATCGCGGTATGGTGATTGTGAGCTATTGAGTTTTAAGAGTTTTCAAGCAATTCATTTGGAAAGTATACAAGTTTCCTGTGCTTAGTACTCATGGTGGACACATGAGTGAGTTGAGAGTATAGTTATATGGTCAATTTACGACTAGTGTCTTGATGCCTGAGTCTGTCAATGATCGAGTATTGGTATTTGTGTGTGCTTACCTTCATTCACGAATTTGTATGCATCTTTTGGCGCTGATGGACTACTCGCTGAGAGTCACGGGCCGGGGATATGTCTGAAGACTTGTGAAGGTATTGGAAATCGGTGAATGTTGATTCACCATGATAAATTGCTTTTTGACAAGACCAGTCAGGCTCAACATTGTTTGTTATGACACCATGCATGATTTGAGTGATAAACGTATTTTTAGTAATTGCATTTGAATAGGTTTTCTTTACTGTTCGCTCAAAGACCAAGTTGGTATTAGGGGTGATTCCCTATAATCCGACTCGTTCTAAGAGTCAGCACTAGGCGGTGATAACCAGAGTTGTCTCTTCCTGTCATTAGGGATACGTGCTGCTGTGCATATCTCGCACTGTTGATTTCTGAAGTTCCGTGGTAAGAACGGGAGGTTCCTATCAGATAAGGGGCTTATTCCTTCGAGGCTGTCATGTTCTTATGTTGAGTGGACACGAACGGACTATGGGGCTGCTGTCCCATGGATCTTCGGCACCATAGATATACGGTTGTGTATCTGTAAGATTGTCACGGCATTTGGTGTGATCCAGACCGGTTTGGGGCACTAGTGGAAAATGCCATTGTGTTTAGCAGTGATAACTACCAGATTCACCAGCCACGATTGTATTTATCAGGACCAGGTTGAGTACAATAGTAGAATATGTTGCATGGCGAGGGTTCAAAACCCTGAAACTGGAGAAAACGGCTTGATCTGGAACGTATGTAATATGGAATGCATGCATATCAAGAGTCTTGCTGACATTAGACTAAGTGCATCAGTTTTCTGTGCTTTATGTACTGTGCATTAGAATTTAGGTCATGGCATACACCGACAGTAGGAAATTAGGATGCACTTTTCTGTTTTCATCAAAGGATGATTGTGACTGCTAGTTGGAAATCGTTGTTTTCTTATCAGCATTGTATTAGTAGAATTACTGACGTGCCCACTCAATTAGGTGCTGGAAACTGGAATCAGGAACGTGGGCATCCAAATGGAGGAGCGGTGTACTTACCTACCATTCGAGAAGGTGGAGAAATATCAGAGTCACGCAACAGAAGGCTCAAGCCGAGGGGCAAGTCCCAGGAAAGAAGATCGACCACTCAGCAGAGGTTCGACAGTGACCAATCGATTACCAATCTGGAAGACAGCTAATAGCTTCATAAGAGGAGTCTGATTATTCATAATGAGTTGTAATAAGCTAATCTAATTTGTATTCCTTGTTCAAGGACAAGATAATGTGTGTAACTAATGATGTGATAACTCTGATGACAATAAAAGTTTTTAATTTTCCGTGTAATTTGCTATGTTGAGATGCATTTGAAGGCAAAGATTCTGGTTGTGTCACGGATGTCCGGTAATGGGGATCCGGGGTGTTACAGTTTTAATCTTTTCTTCTCCCTTTTTTTTGTATTTGCCGAGCGCGGACTGGCCACTGCTTTTTGTAATGGTTTTTTGGGGAAATTAATATAAACATATGTTTTTGGCCGAACTGTATGACTTTTCATTTTTGAAAAGCTTGGAGTGAAATCTTGTTTCCTTTCCTTTTTGTCAGATGGACGATACCCTAGGAGCCGACCTCAGTTCTGCCGAGGTCAGGTGCCTTCGGAACAAGCTAGAGTCCAAGGAGACTTGTCTTGATTTGCTATCGCAAACAGACCCGTGATCGGAAAGTCGCTATAAGCTATTTCATGAAAAAGTCTAAGGAACTCAGTTTAGAGGCAGCACGCCTGAAGAAGGCTATAGCCGACCGAGATTGGGGGAGTGCCGAGACGGTCTGGTCGATGTCTGATGCCACCACCAGGCGGCCAACCTCCGAGTCCGTTCTTCGTGAGGGCGTGAGAAGGAGATGGAGATTCACAGGTTGAGGGTCATGCTTGGTACAAGCGTGTCCCGATTCTGCGCTTTTGGGGGAGGCAGCCCCTCCATCTTGGGTCCCTCCCCGACCCTGTATTTGGAAATGGAGAGGCTAGTTGATGCACAAAGCTTCATTGCCAGAACGTCTACACTGGTGATGCCGACAATGCCGGACGAGCTCACTGGAGAGCGGACCCGCTGGGTGGGGCTCGAGATGGCCCATGGTAGCAAAAAAAGCCCCAAGAGAAACACTTAGGTTGGGTAAAAAACCATTGTAATAATATCTATTGTACTGCGACCTTTCAAGGTGTTATGATAAATGAAATTTAATTTTACCGTCCCTCCCCAACTTGTGAGAAAGCTAGGGCATTGATCGCAGTGTATGCCGAATGTCGAGCCCCCATGCTCGGAGAAAGCTAGGGTGTGGTTCGAGGACATTGCCGAGCGCCGAGCCCATACCACTTGAGAAAGCTGGGGCGTGGCTCGAGGTCAATGCTGATTTTTGAGCCCCCCTACTTGGAGAAAACCTAGGGCGTGGCTCGAGGCCAATGCCGAGCGTCAAGCCCATACAGCTTGAGAAAGCTATGGCGTGGCTTGAGGTCATTACCGATTGTCGAGCCCCCTGCTTGTGAGAAAAGCTAGGATGTGGCTCGAGGTCAATGCCGAGCATCGAGCCCATATTGCTTGAGAAAGCTAGGGCGTGGCTGGAGGTCAATGCCGAGCGTCGAGTCCATACAGCTTAAGAAAGCTAGGGCATAGCTCGAGGTCATTGCTGAGCATCGAGCCCCCCTGCTTGTAAGAAAAGCTAGGGCGTGGCTCGAGATCAATGCCGATTGTTGAGCCCCCATGCTCGGAGAAAGCTAGGGTGTGCGCCGAATGCACGAAAATTTGCACAAAAATAAAAAAAGGGAAGAAACCAAGATTACACTTTATTGTTTACACAAAAAGGTAGGGCATGTAGTGCCGATTACAGGGGATGGTTACATAAGTTCGGTTACAAAAGGAGTTTAGTCTTCCCTTTCGAGGAACTTGATGAGGTGTTTCGCGTTCCAGAGCCTCTTTACTATTCTTCCTCCCAGGTCTTCGAGTCGGTATGTGCTGGGGCGTACCATTTCAGCGACCTTATATGGACCCTCCCAATTAGGGACCAACTTTCCCTTTTTGCTGGGGTCAGGTGCCACGAGGTCACCTTGCTTTATGTCGGCGGGGCGGACCTTCTTATTATAAAATCTCTTGACCCGCTGCTGGTATATGCTTCTTCTGATGACGGATTTTTCCTTGACCTCTTTGATTAAATTTAAGTTGGCTCTAAGTTCCATTGAGTCCTCCTCATTGAAGGCCATGATCCTGGGTGAAGGGTGCCCGATCTCTAAGGGGATAACCGCCTCAGTGCTGTAGGTTAGGTTGAATGGTGATTTGCTCGGGGAGATTGTCTTAGTTGTCCGATACGCCCAAAGTATGTGCGGTAACTCATCGACCCACAGCCCCTTAGGGTAATTATCCAACCGCTTATTGAGGCCATTAAGGATTTGACAGTTCGCATTTTCGATCTGGACATTTGATTGAGGATGACATATCAATGAGAAGCACTGCTGGACATCGATGTCTTCGCAGAATTTTCAAAAGTTTTTGCCCGAAAATTGGGTCCCGTTATCAGTGATGAGTACCTACGAGATCCCAAACCGACAGATGATGTGCTTCCAGAAAAATTATTGAGTTTGGTGTTCTATTATGGTGGCCAGGGGCTCTGCCTCGATCCACTTGATGAAGTAGTCGATGGCCACCACCAAAAATTTCCTTTGGCCCGTTACTTTTGGGAAGGGGCCGACCAAGTCCATCCCCCACATGGCAAAATGGGTCGGACTGGCCAGGGAGCGGAGGTTGTCTTGTGGAAGTCACTTCACCGAGGAGAATCTCTGGCAAGGGCCGCACCTTTTTATAAGGTCCTGGGCGTCTTGTAACATGGTCGGCCAGTAATATCCGTGGTTTAGGATTTTTCTCGTGAGAGACCTGCTCCCCATGTGGCACCCCCGATTCCTTCGTGTAGTTCCTTCAGTGCGTACTTGACCTCATCGTGGGCCAGGTAGCGAAGGTAGGGTCTTCTGTCGACCATTGTGTACGAGCACTTGAAGAGTATCTCATTGATTATAATGAATCTTTCTGAATGGACTCTGATCCTCCTCACCTCGGTCCGATCTTGAGGAAGCTCACCCTCCGCCACAAACTTCCGGATGGGAGTCATCAAGTCGTCTGATTGAGGCTCGGTGAGGCTCGGTGGCAAGGTACAGGGCCTCGGGGAGATCGATGCTGGGCTTGAAAAGAACTTCAATCAGGATTGTACGATTGAGGCCTTCGAAGGACATGAGGTAAGTTTTTACAAGGAGTCAGCCTGGGTGTTTTGCTCCCTAGGGATTCGTTCCACCGAGGTGAAATCGAAGGTAGTTAAGAGTTGCTGGACTAGTGCCAAGTATTGGACCATCCGAGCGTCACGAGCCTCATACTCACCGGTGATCTGGTTAACCACGAGCTGGGAATTGCTAAAGACCCTGGCTTGCCTTGCCCCAGCCTTATGTGCCAGGTGAGCCCTGCGATCATAGCCTCATATTCAGCCTCGTTGTTAGAGATGTGGAAGTTTAGGCGTAGGGAATACTTGAGGATGATGCTGTCGGGACCTTTGAGGATAACGCCTGCACTACTTCCAACTTTGCAAGACGAGCCGTCGACATAGACTTCCCAGATAGGATCTCCCTCTTGAATTTTGGAAGGTTCGAAGATGGTGCACTCCGTGATGAATTCAGCAAGGGTCTGCCCTTTAATGGCTGTCCTAGGTTGATAGCTGATGTCGTACTGGCTAAGCTCGATCGACCACTTGACTAAGCGGTCAAAATTTTCTGACTTGTGGAGGACGGCCTTGAGGGGTTGGCCCGTAAGGATCTGGATTGAGTGGGCCTAGAAATAAGGACGGAGCTTTCTTGCGGCCATGACCAGGGCGTAGGCAACCTTCTCCATCTTTGCGTACCGGTTCTCAGCTGAGAGCAGGACTTTGCTGACATAGTAGAGAGGCTTCTGAACCTCTTCTTCTTCTTTGACGAGCACGGCGCTGAGTGCATTTTCCGAGGCTGAAAGGTATAGCAAGAGGGGTTCGCCCGGTTTAGGTTTGCTCAGAAGTGGTGGGTTGGCGAGGTAGGACTTTAGATGGTCAAATGCCTATTGCTGAGGGTCACCCCATTCGAAGCCTTTAGCTCCTCGCAGGGCCTTGAAGAAGGGGAGTGACTTCTCTCTCGACTTATAGAGAAAGCGGCTGATGACCGCCAGTCTTCCCGTGAGCCGTTGAACCTCCTTAATATTTTTGGGAGGGGCCATGTTGATTATGGCCTGGATCTTCTCAAAATTTACCTCTATGCCTCGTTGGCTGATGACGAACCCGAGAAATTTTCCCCAGGAGACGTCGAAGGCACACTTGGCTGGATTGAGCCTCATGTTGAGGGACCGAAGGATGCCAAAGGCTTCCTCTAGATCGGCCATGTGGTTCTGCCTTCATCGACTCTTGACGATCATGTCGTCGATGTATACCTCCATGTTACGACCGATCTGTTCTTTGAAAATTCGGTTGACGAGTCTCTAGTAGGTGGCTCCGGTGTTTTTAAGCCCGAAGGGCATAACCCGGTAACAGTAGAGACCTTGGTTGGTAACGAAGGACGTCTTAGCGATGTCCGAAAGGATCATCCGTATTTGGTTATAGCTTGAAAAGGCATCCATGAAGGTCAGTAGCTCATGACCTGACGTTGCGTCGATCAGAGCGTCGATGCTTGGGAGGGAAAGGATCTTTGGGGCATGCCTTGTTGAGGTCCGTGAAGTCTATGCAAATCCTCTAGCTCCCACTGGCCTTCTTCACCATCATGATCTTAACCAGCCATTCGGGATAGCAGACCTCTTGTATGAACCGTGCGGACAACAGTTTGTCCACATCCACTTTTACTGCTTGTTTCCTCTCCGAGGCGAACTTGCGTCGCTTCTGAGGTATCAACTTGGAACCCGAGTGGATGCTCAGCTTATGCATGATTAGGTCCTCAGAAATCTCAGGCATGTCGGATAGGATCCAAGCGAAGAGGTCAATATTGCGGCAAATACAATTAATTAGGGTCATTCTAAGATCGGGGGAAAGAGAGCGGCTCACACGGAACCACTTAGACTTGTCTTCTGCCTCGAATGAGACCTCCTCCAATTCGTCTGTGGGTTCCAAATCGGACTGGTTTCTTTCAGGTGGAAGCACGACTGCATCAAGAGGAAACACCCCGCCTCCTACCGCGGTCATGTAGCACGAATGTGCAGGCTCCTGATTTCCTCGGACAACACCAACTCCAAGGTTAGTGGGGAACTTTAGTTTTAAGTGGTAGACCGAGGGAACTACCTGAAACGAGCAGAAGTCGGGTCGGCCAAGAATGGCATTGTATGCCACCTTGACATTGACCACCATGAAGTCCATTGATTCGGTCTGTATGATGGGGGTCATACCGGTGGTTACATCCAGTGTCACAATCCTTTTGATTTGTACGGGAACGCTCGAGAACCCGTAAAGGGTGTACCCAACCAGCTTTAGCTTATCCCGGGAGAACTTGAGGTTTTCAAAAGCTTCCAAGAAGAGGATGTTGACTGAGCTTCTGTTGTCCAGGAGAATTTGGTGGACTTCGAAGTTTTCCATGACGAGGATGATGAAGAGGGCATTGCAGTGCAGGAGCCGAATGCCCTCCAAGTCTTCTCCAGAGAAGGAGACTGCCCGCTGCTGAACCTGGAGGAGGGATGGTCTCGGACAGAGTTAAACTTCTCGCAGGAAGGCCTTACGAAAAGTATTGGATTCTCCTCCCATGGGTCTGCCATGGACGCAGTGTAGGATGGCCAGCTCCCCAGTCTCTTCGGGCTCGGGATCCTGCGGTCGCTGGTTGATCGTTCTAGGGGGGCGAAGGCCTCGGATTCCTCAAATCTCTTCGGTCTCTTGGGTTGGCCCGAGTGAACTCCCTCAGGTATCCCCTCTAGATGAGGGCCTCGATCTCATCTTTAAGGGCACGGCAATTGTTCGTTTCATGCCCATTGTCCCAGTGGATACGGCAGTAGAATCGTTGGTCCCGCTTCTTGTTGTTGCTTGGTCGAGGAGGGAGTTGGACGATCCCTTTATCCTCGATCTCCAAAAGGATGGCAGACACATTCTGGGTCAGCAGTGTATCAGATGAGGCCTTTTCATGTCAGATGCCTCTTTCGCAACTTTCTTAGCGGGCTCAGCATCTTCCTCCTTGCTTTTCCCCTTGGCCGTGGATTCTTTGGTGCCCTCAGGGTGTAGGGCCTCTTCTGCCCGAATGTACTTCTCGACCCTATTGAGCAGATCGGGGAAGTCGATGGGTGGTTTGTTGGCTAAAGAGGCCTTGAGCTGGGCATGGTGAACATTGTGTCGGAAAGCTACAGAAGCGACGATTTCATCGAGAGAGAAGACCGACCTCGCCACGGCGGTGAACCTCCAAACAAACTTGCGGAGTGGCTCTCCTTCCTTCTATCTGAGGTCCAGAAAGGATGCCCTCGTCTTTTTGACCTTTCTGCTAGTCATGAAGTGGGATAGAAAGCTTGCTTCTAATTGGTCGAACGAAAAGACTGAGCCGGGGATGAGCTTCGAGAACCATTCCCGAGCTGGACCACGCAGGGTGACAAGGAAAGCACGGCATAGGAGAGGAACCGATGCACTGTGAATCAGCATAAAGGTTTTGAACCCTTCCATGTGATTAGTGGGATCACCCTCGCCGTTGTACGTCTCGAATTGGGGAGGCTTGAAATTTTGGGGATCTCGGCTTCCAAGATTTTAGTGGAGAATGGGGGTCGGGTCTGCTTGTAACCATGGCCTGGCATCGGCCCGCCCTCGCCGAGATGGGCAAGGCGGTTCTCCATCTCCCGGAGGCATCGAAGGATGACGTCTTCTTATTCTAGTGGACGGGTCGATCCGTGGGTTTCGCCACCTTTGGCTTCTGACAGAGGGTAGGATTTGTTGCGCACCTCGATCCTAGGACCGCCTTGGATTTCCTAGAGGATCTCGTCCCTCATGACTGGTGCTTGCTCCACCGACTCACGCGAGGGTGGAGGTCCTCGGGGTGAGTGGCTGTGTCCTGGTTCCCATTCTTGGTTCCGTGCCATGGTTGGGGACTGAGTTGGAAGCGGCCCCTCCACTTGTTTGACTGGCCTATCGATTCTGGATGACACGCCGCAAATCATTCATGACTGAGTGAGAAGTGCCTAGTCCGGGTCTGGCTGCGCCATTGACCCGCGGTTGGTTAGAGCCCTGGGCGTCCACGTGGCTATGAAAGGGAGGAGGATCTGGAAGACGTCCAGAGGTGACGGCCCTTCTGGCTTTGAGAGCCATGAAAGAGCCTGGATTCGAGATGGCTTCCTTGGCTGGGATTGGACCGGCATCAGTACCTAATAGCTTCCCACAGAAGGTGCCAACCTGATGCTGCTTGTTTTTGGGTGTGGGGGCAACAGGTGTGAGTTCTTGTAATTAGTGAAGCGAAATACGCGGTAGTGGCGCTGATCCCACCCTCGGTTGTAGGACCGGCTCGGGGGTGGCAGGAGTGAAGTAGAGGCCGGGTGCTTGGCTCAGATCTCGTAGCTCAGCTCGGATCTTCGAGGCTCGGCCAGTATGAGTTTTCCCACCAAGTATTGAAACTTTTGAACAGTGTGAGATTTGGTGAAAAAGTCTGATATCTGCTATGAAGATGTAATAGAATGAAGTGAAGTGGTCCCTGCTTCAAAACGTTGACGAATATAGTGGCCATCAATCTCGATGTGCTTCGTTCGCTCATGAAAGATCGAGTTGCTTAAAATATGCAATGAACTCCGGTTATCACAAAGAAGAGGGGTAGTTTCTGTAAAAGTGACACCCATATCCGATAGTAGCCAACGGACATGAACAATTTCTCTAGTGGTAGTTGTCATCGCTCTGTACTCAGCTTCTATGGAAGAACATGTAACAACTTTCTGTTTCTTGCTTTGTCATGAGATCAACGAATCACCAATAAATAGACAGAAATATGTGGTAGACTGTCTGATAGTAGGATCACCCGCCCAATCTGAATTAGAATATGCACTAAGCTCCAATTTATATATAGAAGGCATGAATAATTAGTAAGTGATAATGCCCTAAAGATATCTGAGGATCTGAAAAAGAGCACCGTAGTGAACTGATGTAGGAGTGAAACAAACGACTAACAATACTGACTGCATTAGAAATATCAGGTCTGGTCATGCATAAGTAGATAAGTTATCTAACAACCTGTCTATATCTAGTGGGATCGGGAAAGAGCTCACCATCTGTAGGACGAAGCTTCACGTGAAGTTCTAAAGGAGTATCGGTTGATCGACAGTCAGAGAGACATGCATAAGAGATAATATCCGATGTGTATTTTTGTTGAGAAATTAATATCCCCGAGATCCATAGGCAATCTCTAGACTCAGAAAGTAGCGTAATCTGCCAAGGTCTTTCATATGGAACTGCTGATGAAGTTATTTCTGGGTAGATGCAATGCAAGCGGAGTCATCCCAGTAATAATCATATCATCAACATATAATAGTAGAAGTACCCTCCCCTGCAGTGTTGACCACGTAAACATAGAGTGGTCGTAGGAGCTCTAACTGAAATCGGTCAGTGTGATGACACGGCAAAAACACTCAAACCAAACTTAAGGGTCCTGTTTTAGACCATATATAGCTCGATGTAAACGGCAAACATGACGAGGTGGTGTGGGAAGGCCAGGAGGAGGATGCATGTAAACAACCTCAGATAAGGTACCATGAAGAAATGTATTCTTCACGTCCATCTGGTATAACGGCCACTAACGGATGGTGGCAATGGCAAGAACAGTGTGAACGATAGTCATCTGTGCAACTGGAGCAAAAATCTCATTATAATCAATGTCATACTCCTGAGTAAATTTGCGGTAACTAGACGAGCCTTGTGCTGCTCAATGGAGCCATCAAGGTGTTATTTGACCTTGAAGATCCACTTGTAGTTAACATTTTGGATGCCTACAGGTAGTGGAACAACATCCCAACTTCCAGTCCTATCAAATGCAATAAACTCCTCTGCAATAGCTTCCCACCACTCGGAATATTGAATAGATTTATGATAGGTTATGGGCTAACGTGTGGAGTGTATAGAAGTAAGATATGCATGGAACTGTGGTGAGTAGGAAGTTAGGGTGGCAAAGCCAAACTGGTCAGAAAGACCAATGGCATCAGGTGTATAACATGCCTGTGGGAGGCCCGAAGTGAAATGTCAGACTGACAAACCGGTGGTGGATTGGCAGGTTGCGGGGGTGAGGTCGGTAGGGTAGGTGCATGCGGCAGTGGAAATGCAGAGGGGTGTGGGTGCTGGATGTTGTGGTGATGCAGGTGGTGTGGGAAGTGTCGCTGTTGAAGGAAAAATAGGTGTAACGTCTGTATGAGATGGGCGAGGAGCCAAAGGAGTGATTTCGAAGAGAATGAGGGAAGATGTGTTCGGTGAGGTAGGCCCAGCAACTGGGAAATCAAGAAAGCTAGTATTCTCAGGAGAGAAAAAGTAGTAAGAAGAGTCCTCAACAAAGGAGACATATCGGAAAATACAGACACGACCCACCGAATGATCAAAATAATGATACTTTTTATGTTCTGAACTGATACCTAGGTAAACGCACTTAGCATCGTGGACGATGGTGTAGTCCGGTAGTGAGTGATGAAGAGCCTCATAAGGTGTCATACCAGATAGGGTATACGAGAGAGTGATGTTAATGAGGCTAACAGAAGTCATGACAGCTTCAGCCCAGAAAGAACGAGGAACAGAAAAAAAGAGTAAAAGAGCGCGAGCCGTCTCAAGAATGTGACGATGCCTGCGTTCAGATACATCATTCTACTCATGTGTGTGAGGGCATGATTGCTGAAAAGTGTGTTCTGAAACTAAAGGATTGATCTCATAGTAGTGAAAATGTACTCACAAGCACCATCTTAGCAAAATATCTTGATGCATACACTGAACTAAGTGCAAATCATATTCATATAAAACTGGTAAATATTAGGAATTTTAGGTTGTTGGCACATAAGAAAAACCCATATATATCGAGTGAAGTCATTGATGAAGGTAACATAATAGATATAGCGTTTGCTAGAAGGTACAGAAGAGGGTCCCCTTATATCAGAATGAATAAGTTGAAAAGGATGGGTGGTTTAAGAAGTGTTTTTGTTATTAAACGGGAGTGCTATGTGTTTGGCCAACTGACAATCCTGACAAACAAACAAATGTGTAAACGTAAGTTGACCAAGGGCACCAATACGGGCTAAAGTTTTGAGACGAGACCCACTAACATGACATTAACGTCAGTACTACAGATCAGCATCAGAGAAAAAAACACCATCAAAATTAGGAAGAGATTTAATTACATGTAGAAAATCTAGATGATATAAACGATCCTGTCGACTAGCATGTCCAAACTCCTGACCAGTATGTGAATCTGTAATTGATTAACCTAAAGAATCAAATGTAACGACAAGACCACTACCGCACAGTGCACTAATGGAAATAAGGTTCATAGATAAATAAGGAGCATAAAGACACAATGAGAGTGAAGTCTCACAGGTACGGTAGCAATACCAAATAAATAGGGAAGGAGGGGCCCTATTTTGGGAGCGAATGACTAAGAATTTGAATTGTCCCTAAACTTTATATCTATTTTAGTCCTTAAATGCTTGCATATTTAGCTCAACCAGCATGTACAGATTAACGCAAATCGAGAGTGCTGGTGGTGAGCAGTGTATAATTACTAGTAAGATGATGTGATGTACCAGAATCTAAAATTCAAGAAGAATTCATACCTTGAGTAACTGAGAATGCAGGGGCAGAGGGATCAACATTGACAGACTGACCCAAGAGCTTGAGTTCTAGCTGAGCAAAGCGATGCTAAATATTGACCTAATCAGTAGGAGATGGCAAAGTTGGAGTAACGGTCATGGCAGAAAATGTAATGGTAGAGGATATAGCGAGGATGAATGTGACTAGTGATGTTGTGGCAAAGATGCGGACGACATTGTTGTTATTGTTGTTGTTATTGTCGGGATCAGGATGTTGCTAGTATTGCTGGTATCGAAAGAAGGGGTGGGGTAGAGGTAGGGATGGTGCTATTGTTGTTGATGTTGGGATGATGGAGAAGACAGGAATCGGGATGACGGTGGCGCTACTGCTGTTATCGAAATCTGGACGGGGATCGGGATGGTGCTTCTGTTGGATGCATCAGGAGGAGGGAGTAGGCATGTATCGGGAATGCGATATTGTTGTTGATGTCGAGATTAGGGAAGAGGGAAGGAGAAGATGCAGCATCAGAGAAGTTGATGGAGACAGGAATATATTGTTGAAACTGGGGTTCAGTGAAGAAGCACTAGTACATGAGATTTTTTTTTTTTTTTGACGACGACGACAAACGGTGGTGGCGGCAGCGATGGTAGCAACAGACGAAATAGAAGGAGAAAGAAGTAGGATTTGGATTTGGGTTAGGATGTCGGTTGGAGTTGTTTTTGGTTATGATTTTTGGATTAGGGTTTGGGAGTGGTTCGGTGTTTTTTTTTTTTTGAGGGGGGTGGGGGGGTCTGAGTTTTGGTTTTGGGGGTTTCGGGTAGGGGATGAGAAGATGGAGGCGGCTAATGTTTCGAGGGAGTTAATGGGGGGTGGAGAAGTTGGGTTTCGAAGTGAGGGGAGGCAGCAGGGGTAGGAGGGAAAGAAGTTCGGAGGGGCACCGGATTGGTGCTGTAGCTATTGAGGGGAAGCAATGGTGTAAGAGGAAGATGAGTTCGGGATGGAGTATTGCAGTCGCCGATGGAGTTGATGTTGCTGATCGAGGTAGGGTTTGCATAGGAAGTTGGGTTGGAGTATAGCCGGAGTTGAAATTAGGGGTTGTTGGAGTTATCTTACAGTCGGTTGAATCTTGCAGTTGAAGTGTTGGTGTTGGTGTTGGTGTTGGTGTTGGTGTTGCCAGAATTGTTACCGGAGTTGAAGGCAGCAAGAGAAAGAAAGAGAAAGGGACTTTGTGTAATTAGGGTTAGGGATTAGGCTCTGATACCATGTTAAGATTAACAGAGAGATTGAGAAATTATTATTAGATTAATTATAATTGAGTACAATGTCTCCTATATATAGGAGGGAACCAAATACTAAACTAATACATAATCCAATATGGGACTAAATATATAACATGATTTCAAACAATATATGAAGAAAACCAGTATACTATTTAGACATGGTTCATTAATTGCTTACTAGTATATTACACGTGTGATGCGCGTCTACAAAAAATATGGTAGCATTTCATAATATGATAACAAAACAGAAAGTATTATACGACGAAAAAATGTTACATTGTTAAATTTGTGAATGATGTTGAAGTATTAAATGTTAGAAGCAATAGAATCACTTCATAAGAAAGCAGTAACTCAAATACAACACATACATGTTTTAACTCGTAACAACAATTACTATATATCCTCGCAGACTAATTATTGACTTCATGCTCGGTATCATATATATACAGTTGCATATATCGAGATCTAAATTTATTATGTGGAATAAGACTCTCAATCTTATGGTATATGGCATCCTGAGTATGAAAAGTGTGAACACTTATTCTACTATTAGAAAATTTATCATCAAGGTTCTCTGATGGAAGTAAATGCAAATATATAGTTGTAAGTATGTATATGTTGCGTAAAAGTTCTTCTTTCTTTAGATTAATCAAAATAAAGGCCTATCAATTCATGAGGAACTGATATTCTCGGCAGTTTTACTTCACCTGTTTGACAACACAAATCATTGGATTCATGAAAAAATAATTTTTCCCTACAATGTGGGCACCTTCTTGTAGGTGGTAGATGAAATCATTGACATGGAGATGTGTCCACATTGTTTCTTGTAGAATTATGGTGCCTCATGTTAAGGTTTGGCCTCAAATACACATAGGCACTGAGTACTTGAAGTTGGAGAAGAAGATGAAACAAAGAAGCAAGAGAAGACAAGCAGCAAGTAGAAGAATGTAGCCTGGAGAGTTACGGTCGACTGGCCTGGGGGTGCGGTCGACCCACCTAGCCAGCTGAGAGTTCTTTGAATGTACAGGTCCAATAGAGGAGGGGACGGTCGACAGACCTTGAGGGTGCAGTCGATCGGATAGCCCTCTGGTTTGGTTCTACATATTGCTGTCGACAGACCTTGGGGGTGCGGTCGACCGACATCGGCGCCTGATTGTTTTTTGGCTTACGAGTTTAAAGGCCTAATTGCTAGATTTGTATTTATCTTTTAAGGTTTACTTGGGGAATATATATATAACCGTAAACTCTAGGGTTTAGTTAATGAGATTTATCTGAATAGATTTAATCCATAATTTGTGTAATCAAGAGGTGAGCCGCTATCATTGTTCAACTTTAAGAGGGGATTGTGCCGGGTGTTTCAAAGGTGAGAGAGAGAGATTGAGAGTTGTAATCTCTTTGTAATCTTTGTATTTCTTGGAGAATAAGAAGTATTGGTTATCTCTGCATATTGATTGTGATCTTGTGAGATCTTGCATATATTGTGGTGGCTTGTTCTTGGTTCATCTAAGTCTTGGGAGTTTCTATTGCTTGTGGTGTGTTTTCGCTATTAGCACTAAGAGTTATGGGTGACAAGTGGTATCAGAGCAGTTGGTTCGAGATGGCCGATAACAAGATGAAGATCGAGAGATTCGATGTGAGTGACTTCGCAATGTGGAAGATTCAGATGATAGCGTATCTTCGTCAGAAAGATCTTGATGGTCCATTGTTTGATGAGAAGCCGGTAGGCGCAGACAAGGATGCGAAGGTCTTGGCAGATTGGAATCGTTTGGATCAGAAGGCATTAGGGCAGATTCAGTTGGGGCTGAGTAGGAAGGCATTATTTCATATCTCGAAGGCAAAGACCACAAAGGAAGCTATGGAGATTCTCACGGATATATATGAGAAATCGTCGGCATCTAATCAAATTCTTCATCTGAAGAAATTGGTTAATATGAAGTTAAAGGGAGGGGGTTCACTAGCAGAGCATGTGAACAATTACTGTATGGTTTACAACCAGATGAAAGTTGCAGGTTTGAAGTTTTCAGAGAGGGAGCAGTCATTGTTACTTCTATCTACTTTACCCGATAGTTATGGTACGGTGGAACAAACTATTACAGGCAGTATGACAGATTCGACGACTCTACAAGATGTGGTGAGTAGCATTCTGAACGAGGAGGTGAGAAGGATGAGAAACGGGGGATATCCATCATTATCTTCTAGAGATTCCGCCATGTACGTTGTGAAGAGACGTGGAAGATCTAAGAGCAGTTGAAGAAGAAAGGATCAGAGTAGTTCATCTGAGAGTGGGTCTGAAGACAACGATGGGGGACATGGACCTGAGTGCTGGTATTGTCACAAGATGGGTCACATGATGCACAGTTGCAAGACTTATATGAAAGAAGAAGCAGGAGAAACCGAAGAAAGATACCCCAAATGAAGCTCAAGTGGGGCTTGTTGAGGATCTATGCTTATCAGCTCGGGAGGAGTTGGGCACTCAAGATTGGTGTATTGATTCGGGACCTTCTTTTCATTGCACTCTGAGGAGAGAGATATTTGATGACTACGAGGAGGGTTCTTTTGGAGATGTGATCGTAGGGAATGGTCACCGGTGTCCTATACGTGGGGTTGGTACTGTTCGCGTGAACACCATTGAAGATCAAAGTGTTGTCTTGCGGGAGACAAGACATGTTCCAGACTTGAAGGAAAATCTTATCTCGATTGGAAGGCTAGACAAAGAGGGATTGTCTACTATAGTTGGTAGTGGGGAGTGATGCATAGCTGCAAATTCAAGGGTGATTACAAAAGGTAAGCGTGAGGGAACGCTGTATTAGCTTAGAGACGTGAGGGATGTTTCTCCTGTAGTTGACTCTCAGCCGGAATCGAGTAGTAGGTTGTGTGGGATGTAAACAAGTTCTTTCAGTTGTGGAGGGGCGGTTACTAATTTAGTGGGAGCTGCTGGCCATGGAAGTGATCCTAGAGGGCAAGACGTTGCTGTGGTGAGGGTACTTTGCGAATTGGTAGTTGAACCTTCAAGTCGCTTGATGTGAATATTTGCAAGTGTACAAAATCACAACAAGTAGTATAGTTTTAGTGAAAAGAGTGTCGAACCCACAAGGACTAATTATTTTATTAAGTACTGAAATTACTAGATGAATCACTATTTGGAAGATCGAAATTAATTTAAAAAACTCAACTAAATAAAATTAAGCTAAAGAAAAAATAACTAAATTAATTAAGAGAGACGGGTGATGAATTTATATTGTTTATTAATTGCAAAATTAATTCTAGGGCTTTTGACTTCACCTAGTTTATCTCACACAATTTATTATTCCATATGAGTAAAAAAAAATTATTTTTCCAAATTGCAGACCAAAATCCCCAAATTATTTAATGCTTTCTCTCGAACAACACCAAAAATATCTCCAACTAACAGTTTGTCAAATCTCTATGCAAATTTAATTAATCGAGGTCACATTAATCGTGGTAAATCATCTCTAATTTCGCTCAATTAATGGTGTTCAATTTTTATTGTTCTAAATCACAAATTACCTCTCGGTCTCTCCATGATCCAATAAATCATATAATAGTTGGCCAAACAATTGCAAGCATTAAACACAAAAATCAAACACACAACCATGGAAAAGTAGAAAAATATTATTGAATTAAAAATAGTGTTCTCAAAATTAGGCTACATCGAAGCCCTAGAAAAATAAATTTAGTTCATAATGAAATTGCACTTAACAAATTTGTTCGTAGATTGCATAATGAAATTTAGAAGAGAAGAAAAGTTACAAAAGAAAACTGATTTGTAAGAGCATCTGTAGTCGTTTGCCAAATATCGATACAATGGATATTTGGCAAACGAACGTGCTGCACTCGTTTGCCAAATATCCATTTTATCGATAAATCGCTATAGTCGATTGCTATAAATGAGAATCGATATAGCTTTTATCGATATTTGAGGGACGGCACTTCAAGTGCCGTCGTTTGATTTTTTATAATTTTTTTCAGTTAAAAAATCCCCAAATCCCTCGGACGGCACTTCATGTGCCGTCCTTTGATTTTATTTTTTTTTTCCCAATTAAAAAAATCCCAGCGCTCCCCCAAATCCTCGGACGGCACTTGAAGTGCCGTCCGGAGGGTTTTGTATTTTTTTATTTTTTTTTGCAATTTGTAAAAATGTTTTTGCAATTTTT
This sequence comes from Hemerocallis citrina, assembly GCA_017893485.1. Taxonomy (NCBI): domain Eukaryota; kingdom Viridiplantae; phylum Streptophyta; class Magnoliopsida; order Asparagales; family Asphodelaceae; genus Hemerocallis; species Hemerocallis citrina. Next base: position 171,315,203 of record CM030367.1, read on the forward strand.
AATTTTTTTTTGCAATTTCTGAATTGTTTTTGTAATTTTTTGAAATTTTTTTGTAATTAATGAAATATTTTTGTAATTTCGGAAAAAGTGGAAAATGTCAAAAAAAGTCCATATGGCTCTTGGACGGCACTTCATGTGCCGTCCGTCCATATGGTTTGATTTTTTTTTTTCCTTCTCCGACGGCACATGAAGTGCCGTCCGTTCTTTAAAATTAATTATTTTTTATTTTTGCGCTCCGACGGCACTTCAAGTGCCGTCCCACAAAATTTTTCATTTTTTTTAATTTTTTTCCTCTCAGACGGCACTTCCTGTGCCGACGCTTAATATTTTAATATAGATAGCTAAAAAATAGCTTTGCACGAGTGCAGCAAAAGTGGGATTCCTATATCTATTTATCCATATATGAATATTTTTACATTGCAACGACTACAGATGCTCTAAATAAAAGTTTGCAAACCGAACCCGCAAGTAGCACTTCTCATCTCGTCTTCTTCTCTGTCTGCACTAAAAACCGAGCCAACATACAATAGCTCTGTGCTTCGTGGGACCCCACCGCCAACTCAACGTGCAGGTGTTGAAGTCGGAGCACACAACGCAACAGAAGCCAGTCACGTCACGCTGTCGCCGTCAGCTTGTCACGTCGCCTCGTTCCTGGTGCTGCCACGTCAAGTCCCCCTGCCTCTTTGTATTCGTCTTGAATCAGCACATGAATCACAGCTCTCTCTCTCTCTGATCTCTTTCTTTTGCTTTTTGTTTTTTTTTAAATTGTTTTGTAGCCATCTCTTGGTGTGTACTCTTCTTTCTCTCTTTTGTCTTATATTTTTAGGCATACGGAAAGAAAAATTAGGATTTATTTTTTGCAAGAAAATAGTCTTTCTTTATTTCCTTCATTCTTTTATTTGCTCTTTATTTCTTTCTTTTTTTCTTCTCTTTCTCTTTTTTAAAAACACGTGCTGCATATATAAAATAAAATCAGAAATTAGACTTTAAAAATAAAATAAAATTAATTAGTTGAAAATTAATTAAACTAACTGAAAATCATATTAGCTCATTTAAACCTCTTTTACGATTTTTTATTGCATTTTCGCCTCAATTGGCAAATTAAATTTATGTCTTTCATTTCACACGGCAAAATTGTATAATTTAAAAATCAACAAAACAATAAAAATTCAGAAATCAATATGTTTGTTTTGTTTGGTGATTTTTTTACCAAAAATATTCACTTTTTGCAACAAAAATCATATTTCTTCAAAAATAATTAATTACTTAAAATATTATGAAAATAAGAAAAAATATTGACAAGATAGACGAATACAAGCTATTTTAACGGGTAAATGAGTACAAATATTTATATATAAATTAGACACATCATCACTCTTGTGAAGAAGAGAGCACTGGTATCGATATGCGGGGTGATGTCGATGAGGGTAACCGAATTGGGACTGTAGGGGTTGAACAGTCTGTGGAGTTTGTGGAGGTGTTTTCCACAGAGGTTTCTAGTGCAGATGGTGCATTGAGAGGCTTTGAACTATGTCCAGTGTTGATGGAGATCTTGCGAGTTGGGGAGTCTCATAACACGGAATCTGATACGTGAGATTGTTTCTTCCGTATTCGTGATCTATGTGATTGATGGAGCACATCCTTCATGAGGCGATGATGGGTGGTTGGTGCACTCCACGTGGTGGAGTGCCGGAGGTACTCTTCATGAGAGTGGGGAGTACTTGAGTCTTCCATGAAAGTTGGAGATTGGCAAAGATAATGCGAGGTGAAGATTGCAATAACTTTGAAGCGTGGTGAATTTGGTCCAAGTGGGAGATTGTTAGGTTGTTAGGGTTTGGCCTCAAATACACGTAGGCACTGAGTACTTAAAGTTGGAGAAGAAGATGACGAAACAAAGAAGCAAGAGAAGACACGCAGCGAGTAGAAGAGTGCAGTCTGGAGAGTTGCGGTCGACCGACCTGGGGATGCGGTCGATCGACCTGGTCTACTGAGAGTTCTTCGAGTGTACAGGTCCAACAGAGGAGGGGACGGTCGACCAAACTTGGGGATGCAGTCGACCGGCTTGCCCTCGAGTTTGGTTCTACACGTTGCGGTCGACCGACCTTGGGGATGCGGTCGACCGACATCGGCAGCTGATTATTTTTGGGCTTACGAGTTTAAAAGCCCAATTGCTAGATTTGTATTTATCTTTTAGGGTTTACTTGGGGGCTATATATATGGCCGTAAACTCTAGGGTTTAGTTGATGAGATTTATCTGAATAGATTTCACGCCTCGCTTCCCAAAATACCCAGCGAATGATATAAACACCATCCATAAGCTGTACCAGACTAACTCAGCAATAAGAACAACAAAGTCCAACCACGCAGGAAAAATAACCACATGAATCAAAGATAAAATTTCAATAATAAATGAAATAATCCAACAATATAAATATCCAACATCTGGGATCAAAACAAAATACGGGTCATAAAGCCCAATACAAAGTACAAGTCATAAAAATATTCAAGAAATAAAATTAGCAACAAGTAAAACTAAGCAGCGGAGACTGGATCCATCTTTAGAAACGTTGCTCATCAATTACTTCAGGAATAAATCTTTCAGTACCTGTAAAATCTTGATCTAAAAAAAAAGAAAAGAGTGTCCTTAGAGCAAGTCGTGGGCGGCAAGTAGAGAAACAAAGGATAAAGGAAAGCATGAATACCAAAGAATAAGGACATGGTCAAAGACAAAGAATAAAGCAAAGAGTAGGCAATAATATCAAAGGTCTATAGTAAATCACGCATGTAATGAGTGATGTCAGGATCAAGTAGGAAATGCAGGTTATTAAGTATTTTATTAATCTATCTAGTGCACGTACTACTGCGTCCCATTCCACAGGTTCGGTACAAACACACATTGTACGCTTTAGACTAATGGTGAGTCCTCGGTCCGTGTACTCGGCCTAGTAATCAGTATTTCATGTTCAGGGACAGTAATTATCGGGCAGTGTTTTATGGCCATTAGTACAAGTCGGTACAGATCAGGCAGTAGGGCCCGATCGAGTACAGTTTCCGATCGTTCACTACCAAGTCTACACATGATGCCCCGACTTTTTATTAAATTATTTTCATCCTATGTGAGCATGCAATAGGGTGTCAATGTTGTATAATATTAAGTGTGACTAATTCTAAGTGCTACGGTCAAAGCATGCGGCAACCACAACAAATAGGCACAATTCACTTAATCAGGACAACATGACCTTGCTATACTAAAATACAGGTTACATCCACTACAAAATAACAAATCTGGATCTGCCGGAAGGCCTAGAAAGTAGACTTCCACATGGTTCCAACGAGTATAATTAAGTTATATAAAAGATATAGGAACTAGGGTGAAAACTCTATTCTAATCAGGTTTTATATTCAGGCAGCAAGCAGTAGGTTGTGTTCAACTAATTATTTTGGGTCATAGAACTCATTAATAAAATCTATAAAAATTCAGGAAAGTAGCTATACATGTCTAGGTCCAGCGTAATTTATTTCAGATTTTTCTTTTACTGTTAACAGGGTCAAATAAAATAAGAAACAGCAGAATACGCATGAAATTATGAGTCTGAAATTTCTAACATGGCTGTACTAAAATGTTGATATTTAGCAAATGACACAGCGGAACTTAGATCCGCCAAAAGGATGTTAAACTAGACATCGGAGGCTAAAAATTCATGTTTGTAAAGGAAATTAAAATTATGACATTACATGGGTGAAAATCTAATACAAAATGAAGTAACTAGCAGTCCAGAAATTGTCTTAACATGAACATGCAAATAAATAAATCATATGATCACATATAGCATGAAAATTGGTAATCAAGTGAATCCAATGTATCAACATGCAATTTCTAAGGTTTAAGATACATTTATCACTGGCATGGTATCAGTTCATCAATTAAAACCAATCTAGCACATTCAATTCAACATGTCCAATTTATCAAGTAGTCCTATATATGAATCTAGTTATTTAAATGTACATATGCATGAAACAATGGGGACTAGGTTTTAGATCAAAGAGATAGCACGATGCTAAGAGTATGTCGGGTTAGCTCGTGTAAATCCTCGATAATCTTAATAGAATTGTCAAAAGCAGTTTGATAACAAAATGGACAGATCTACTTGCAGGAGATCAAATAAACTTGAACGGAATAAAATGATATTTCAAGAGGAGACTTGCCTGTTATATTGCAGATACAATTAATAATAATAACGGGATCAGAATCCCGGGCGAAAACTCCGAAATACATGTGTGAAATACGTGCGAAGAAACCCAAGAAAACAGAACAGCAACAGCAAAAGCCAAATGAAATTCCACATCGGATCTGACATAACACGGGACAACAATCAGGGATCTGGTGCACCAAAACACGGGACAGAAAAACCTTCCAATGGAAGATCTCCTACACACCGGATCGGCCCAAACATGGAACAGCGAAAGGGGATCCGCTATGGCCGAATATCGAACAGCTGGATCGCCCAATGGACGATTGTCTCCTACCTTCGACAAGAAGAGAGAGAGAGTGCACGGTGTCTTGATGGCAACTGCATCTGCGATGGAGCGGCACTGCGGCGGGGCACCACGACAAAGATGTCAGCACCACGGTCGGGAAGCGACGGTGGTGACGGCAACCTCGACGAGCGAAACTCTGTTTTGTGGTTGGAAACAGAGAGCGACAATGCTAGGGGACCTGCGGTGATTACGAGGGTGATCGGTGAGGGACGGCGAAGACGAAGGGGTGCACGGAGTGGAGGAACAGCGATGGCAAAGGTTCGGTGGATTGGGTTACGGCGAGGAGAACGGGGGTGATGACGGGGATGATGAGATGGCAATGAGGGCGGGGGGATGGAGACAGTGACGGTGATGGTGGTGATGGAGGTCGAAGGCGATCGGAGAGCCAACGGGGTAGGGTTTTGTGGTTTGGGTTAGGGTGCAACGAAACAGAGAGAGGTTTTGGGATCGGGGAGAGAAAGATTATTATTAGGGTTTAATTAATAGGGTATTTATAGGGATCAAGAATTAAAGTTTTGGGTTGAGATTATGTGGGTTCTGGGTATCGGTTTTGGCTCCAAAAAGAAAAAAATGAACACAATGAGACGAGACGAACACAAAGGAGAACAAATCAGACTTAAAGTAGAAAGAGCAAATTGCAAAGAGAACAGAATCCAACCAAAAGAACACAGATCGATCAAGAGAGAACAAAAGAACCTAAGAAAAGACAAAATACACAATGACAAATGAATCCAAATACAATAATCAAAAGAAAATGAATTACAACAAAATCTGAAAATAGGGCTTACAGTAGATCTAATCCATAATTTGTGTAATCAAGATGTGAGCCGTTATCAATGTTCAACTTCAAGAGGGGATTGTACCGAGTGTTTCAAAGGTGAGAGAGAGAGAGAGAATGAGATTTGTAATCTCTTTGTAATCTTTGTATTTCTTTGGAAATAAGAAGTATTGGTTATCTCTGCATATTGATTGTGTTCTTATCAGATCTTGCATATATTGTGGTGGCTTGTTCTTGATTCATCTAAGTCTTGAAAGTTTCTATTGCTTGTGGTGTGTTTATGCTATTAGCACTACGAGTTGTGGGGTAGATTTCTCCGACACCTCATAATAGTTTGAACTGTTCTTGCCACTTGATTTTCTCCAGTTGTTCATATGTTAATTTTAAGAAATCACATTATTAAGTAGAAGAAAAATCAGTAGTAGTGAGGAATATGATTGAAGGTATACAATCATACCTTCAATGATATTAGAGTGTCGATTTCTTTGATACTACCTACGTCTCTCTCTTTCTTCAACTACTTGATCTTCAGACATCAACAATTGTCGATTTCTCGCATATTGGTATTGTCTCTGTCTAAGCTCCTCCAATTACGATACAACCATATTAGCTCTTTTATTTTTGTGATATTTTCTAAGCCTCTCCCTACGTTCAGCAAGTTGTTGAGCTTCGGATAGTTAAGGTATTTCAGTTTGCGTTTCAATTTCTTGTTGATAATGTAATTCTCTTTCATCTATTATTTCTATGTCATTACCCTATTGATTTCTTTGAAACTTCCTACGTCTCTTTTTTTCAGCTAGTTAATCTTCAGACATCAATGAACGTCGATTTCTTGCATATTGGCCTTGTCTTTGTCTAAGCTCTTCCAATTGTGATGTAGTCATATTAGCTCTTTGATTTTTGTGATACTGTCTAAGTCTCTCCTAACGTTCAAGAATTTCTTTTTGATACTGTAATTCTCTTTCTTCTATTATTTCTACACCATTACCATGTTGATTATTCGCTGAATATAATCTATATATTTCCCTTGATGGAAACAACATAAACTTAAAGGTTAGCTATAAAAATCATAGGCAAACCTAAATTAACTTCAATGAGTAAAAGTAGGACTTTAATTACATGAACAATTTGAATTGTTTGTGAATCCCCAATTAATTGAGGGCTTGAAAGCACAATCCCTAAATAGGATGTTACTCTAAATAATAAATTTTGCTTTCCATAACGCCACATGAGAATTCTAAAAAACACATAAAATACTGATTTGTAGATAAATGTGTGCAAAACAGTTGTGTAATTTGTAGCGAAGCCGTTATATGAACCATATTGTCAATGAATGATAAGAGCTATCCACAACATATATTCCGGTCTTTGTCAATAGTTATAACCAACCATGATAGCTAATAGTCTAACACTAATGTATGAGGTTCATTCTCCCCTAAAAATTATAATGCTAATTATCTAACAAAAAATTCCGAAAAACCAAACTTTCTCAACTAAAAAGCCCAACTTCATATAAAAATTCAAACTTTATTAATAAAAAAATCAAATCTAAAATATAATCACTATTTCATATAAAAAAATCCAAACATTCCCAACATAACTCTTCCGATTCCTCGTTCCCTGACTTCTCCCCCCACGCACAATGATTCCACCTCACTCAATTTAAAAATATGAAACACAAAAACAAACAAACATCAATCTTTCCATCACCACACTCCCCCAAAATAAAAAAACACACTTAAACCAATAATTTAATCTAATAACCATAAACAAACATAAACAAAAACAACTAAAAATGTCATTTCATCTAAAAATTCAAACTTTCTCAAGCGCCCTTCTTTATCTCTAAAGACAGGATGTCCTAACCATCCAACAGCTATTCCATCCCCGATGTCCATTGAACCCGCTCTGAATAATCCCCCTTTTGCCGGATTATTACCAATGTAATCATAAAAAGCTAATTTTTTAGGAATTTTAGACCAAGCTTCCGATAAACTCAGATTTTCGGCTAGTCCGGCACCAACTCTTTGATATATTCCTTGCTGAAAGTATCGCTGATCCCACTGACAACGAGTGGGACCATATAATTCGATTGGGGTAGTTGCTGAACCATACCACATAGTTCCAGCAATAACAAAAGTACGGTAGAGGCAGAGGGACTTTTCGGTTGAGCGGTGAAATGCGTAAAGATCAGGAAAAACACCAACTGCGAAAGCACTCTGCTGGCCCAATACTGACACTGAGAGACGAAAGCTAGGGAGAAAATGGGATTAGATACGCCAGTAGTCCTAGTTGTAAATGATAGATACTGGGTGTTGTGCGTATCGACCCATGCAGTGTTGTAGCTAACGCATTAAGTATCCCGCTTGGGGAGTACATTCACAAGAATGAAACTCAAAGGAATTGATGGGAGCCTGCACAAGCGGTGGAGCATGTGGTTTAATTTGATGCAAAGCGAAGAACCTTACCAAGGCTTGACATGCCGTGAATCCTCTTGAAAGAGAGGGGTACCTTTGGGAACACAGACAAAGGTGGTGCATGGTTGTCGTCAGCTCGTACCGTATGGTGATGGGTTAAGTCCCACAACGAGTGCAACCCTCGTGTTTAGTTGCCAACACAGAGTTTGGAACCTTGAACAGACTGTCGATGATAAGCCGGAGGAAGGTGAGGATGACGTCAAGTCATCATGCCTTTTATGCCCTGGGCGACACACGTGCTACAATGGCCGGGACAAAGGGTCGTGATTCTGCGAGGGTGAGCTAACTCCAAGAACTCACCCTCAGTTCGGATAGCAGGCTGCAACTCGCCTGCATGAAGCCGGAATCGCTAGTAATCGCTGGTCAGCCACTTATCAGTCCTATCTAAAAAAAATCATTATTTCATCTAGCTACAATATACAAACTTTCCCAACATACCTCTTTCAATTCCTCGCTCCCTGACTTCTCCCCCACGCACAAGAATTTCACCTTACTCAATTTAATTACCTGGAACACACAAAAACCAACAAATTTCAGTATTTTGATCACCTAGAACATTGATCGGCCTCAATAGTTATTATCACCTTAAACTATTTACTGCACATATGTGCTTGAGTCCCCGAAATGAGAAGAAAATCTGAATCCAAACAACTTTATGTGTAAACTTAAGCAAATGGGATATAATTAAGTTAAGTAGGTAACACTGTCAAGTTAGCCAAGTATATGACCTAAACATGTGTTATTACTAATTAACATAGTAGGAATGTCTTTTCCCTTATTCGAGAAATATGTGACAAAATGAATTCTTATTAAACTCATAGTTTACTTTATCCTTAACTTAAATAAGTTTCCAAGCCTAAACTTTTATATGTTAGTATCTCAATCAATAAACCAAACAGTTGATATACAATAAATTAACCGAGAAAATCTATTTCTTACTCAATTTTAATTATCAAACATCCACTTCCAAATGTATCTATTAAACATTAGAAAACATCTAGATCTCACATTTCAGATAAAATACAACAAAAAAGTTCAAATCTACATCTCAATGGTTAGCAACAAAATAGTAACATGAATCAGTCATTATAAATGAACAGTTGTAGCAGGAAAGCACCTCTTCTAGATGGTAGGTATGTATGCAATTGTGGTTCTGATTTTACCTGCCGCACGTTGCGCACCTATCAACTTTGGTCATGTCCATGACTGACTTATGAGGATGACAAGATAGTGATTGGACCGACGCTCGAGTAGGCTATAGGGTGTTTAGAGGAGGGTGAGATATTAGTGTTAGGAACAAGTGATGTTCTGATACCACTTGTTAGGGGAAAAGAGGATCTTGTTGAGTCTTCAACACAATCAACACAAACCAACAAGCAAAACTAGATCACACCAATCACACAAAGCACAAAAGAATTTTCCCGGTTGTCCCTTTCGCCTTAATCTGGGGGAGGAATAACCCGAGATGTTATTTCAATTAGAAGAGATACAAGAATGTTGCAATTCTCACCACGTCCATTTATCAAGCCTAACTGGAAATTTCTTGTTGTTTACAATGGAGAAATATTTCACCCACTCAGATGAAATACTCTCTTTTTCTATTCGGCACTCAATAGAATCATATCGTTCTAGGAGCCGTTATGATTGATTATATAGATCTACAGGAATCATGGTTTAGATATCTTGATACAATAGCCATCTAATATATACTGAAGAGATAAATATACAATCAGAGTCGTACAATCTAACTAGAAGATAGAGTGGGCTTCTCACGAATCAGTTAAACCCGACCCAAAAAATTCACCAGCGGCGGTCGGCCGCACAAAGTTGTGGTCGACCGCAACTCCCAATCTTCCAATCCGAGTAAGGGATAGTCGACTGCACAGCCGACATGTCGCCTCTCTATTACTGTTGTTGTTGCTGGCTGTTTCCATCTTCTTCGATCATTCGCTTCGAACCCTCTACTTGTTTCACAATATTATCTTCACACCGAATAAGTATACAAGACATAAAACCCAACAGTTAGAAACCTACCAGCATGGTTGTTAGGGGTTTCTTGTTTTTGGTTTATGTCTTTATTTGTTTTTTAGGGAAAAGTTGGAATAAGGCCACCCTGTTTCATTAATAAGAAGTTAACAAAACAACCCCAGCATACTGGGATAAGTTACAACCTACAGACAGAAGAAAAAAAATATGAAGTGACATGACTAGTACATATAATCAGCTCTTACTCTAAACTACGAGGACCAACAAATTGTATGTCCGTCAAGCAAGCTTCGAGCACCCACCTCCACGGCACGCGCACACCCACCTGTAGCGAATCAAGCGGGATTTGAAAATTTGCCGCTCCCATCCTTCTACCTCACCAAAGCAACTTCACACATGGCCCAATCGGAGTCGCACCCAAAAGGAGAGCTATGGAGAGTGTACTCACCTCTGTCATGCTATAGCTCTCATCAGCAATTTCTCACTAAACAAAACACTCGGTCACCCTAACCACGAACACCGACAAGGAGAGAGCCATGAAGAGGATACCTTCACCTCTCACACGCATCTACTCTCTCAAGCGATATCTCACAAATACTAACAGACACCAGTACAGAGTAGTGAGAAGCAACATTTTTACTCTCTCACTCTCTCACTCTCTCTCTCACGCAAAACCCGAAACAATCACAACTAACAAAAGCATCACCTTCCCCTCTCGCCCCTTCGGGCGGTGGATGTTGTAGATTGCAGGTTTATTGATGAGGGCATAGTGGTGGCACTGTTGCGAAACCTGTGGCCGTTGATTAACGGGGGTCGAATTCAGGGTGCGACTACCCCACTACCGATCAAAAACTGATACATCTCCACCTCAACAATTTCTACAGAACACCTCATGAGGAGACCCCGTCTGCGGGCCCAAGCCCCACTTAGTGCTGTAAAGGTGCGCACCTATGGGGGGACCCCATCTTCGGGCCCTAGCCCCGTAACCGTGCAACACCGATCCCAGGCACCTCCTCCACTTTTTCTCCGTTGTGACAATATATGGTCCATACCATATATGGTCCATACCATCGTGACTTAAGCTTGCCTGGAAAGAGTCTTAATCTTGAGTTGTAGATCAATACCTTTTGTCCTTCATAAAACTCCTTCCTTACTAGCTGTTTGTCATGGTACAACTTGGTTCTTTCCTTGTACAATTTTGCATTTTCATAAGCGTCGTGCCTCAACTCTTCAAGCTCATTCAATTGTAGTCTTCTTTTATCACCTGCTTGTTTCATGTCAAAATTGAACCTTTTGATGGCCCAATATGCTTTGTGCTCCAACTCTACAGGCAAATGACAGGCTTTTCCAAACACCAAACGGTATGGGGACATGCCAATGGGTGTTTTGAATGCGGTTCTATAGGCCCATAATGCATCGTTCAAGCGCAACGACCAATCCTTCCTCCTTGTGTTGACTGTCTTTTCCAAAATGCTTTTGATTTCTCTGTTGCTAATCTCCACTTGCCCACTAGTTTGGGGATGATATGGGGTGCCCACTCTATGCGTGATACCATATTTCTTCATCAAAGAAGCAAAAGGAAAGTTATTGAAGTGGCTCCCTCCATCACTTATTATTGCTCGTGGTGTACCAAACCTAGTGAAAATGTTCTCCTGCAAAAACTTGACAACAACTTTGTGATCATTAGTTCGTGAGGGGACAGCCTCGACCCATTTAGACACATAATCCACACCAACAAGTATATATAAATAACCAAATGAGTTAGGAAATGGACCCATGAAGTCGATTCCCCAAACATCAAAAAGCTCGATTACTTGTATGTTGTGCAGTGGCATTTGATTTCTAGAAGAGATGTTGCCTGTCCTTTGGCATTTGTCGCAAGTCCTGCAAAAAGAAAAAGCATCTTTGAATACATTAGGCCAATAAAAACCAGATTGCAATACCTTTAGTGCTGTTCTTTTTGGTCCAAAATGTCCTCCACAGGCATATTGGTGGCAGTGTTGTAGAATACTCATTTGTTCTTTGTCTGCCACACATCTTCGTATAATTTGATCAGGGCAGAATTTGAATAGATAAGGGTCATCCCAATAAAAGTGTTTGCACAGAGCCACCAATCTTTTTCTTTCTTGATGTGTCATACCTGGAGGGAAAACATGAGCAGTTAGAAAATTGACAATATCAGCAAACCATGGGAGCTGTTCGGAGAGACAAGTCGACTGGTTTAAGGACCAGTCGACTGCCCCGAGAGATTGCGCATTGATTTCAAATAGTTGTTCATCTGGGAAATTTTCATTCAGCGGGGGCACATTTCTCTCTTCCTCGTGCAGTAATCTGGACATGTGATCTGCCACAACATTGTCGCTTCCTTTCTTGTCTCTAATCTCAAGATCGAATTCTTGAAGCAACAGCACCCATCTGATTAACCTAGGCTTAGCATCCTTTTTAGCAAACAAATATCTCAAGGCAGCATGGTCAGTAAAAACAATAACTTTAGCACCAATTAAATATGATCTAAACTTCTCTACAGCAAAAATAACAGCTAACATTTCTTTTTCAGTAGTGGAATAATTTAGCTGTGCATCGTTTAAAGTTCGAGAAGCATAGTAAATAACATGAGGTTTCTTATTGATTCGTTGACCTAAAACAGCCCCTAAAGCATAATCACTTGCATCACACATGAGCTCGAAAGGATGGCTCCAATCTGGTGCCATGACTATAGGTGCAGAAATGAGAAGATTTTTCAATGTATTAAAAGCATTTGTACATTCTTCTGCCCATACAAACTCAACATCCTTAGCCAACAAGTCACAAAGGGGTTTGGAGATTTTTGAGAAATCTTTTATAAATCTTCTATAAAACCCTGCATATCCTAGAAAACTTCTAACACCCTTAACTGTAGTGGGAGGGGGTAGTTTTGATATTATATCAATTTTTGCCTTGTCTACCTCTATTCCCCTTTTGGACACCACATGTCCCAACACAATGCCTTGTTGTACCATAAAATGGCACTTTTCCCAGTTCAGCACTAAATTGCATTCTTCACATCTTTTAAGTACAAGCTGCAAATGGTTAAGACATTCATCGAAACAAGATCCAAAAACACTAAAATCATCCATAAATACCTCGATGAACCTTTCCACCATGTCTGAAAATATGCTCATCATGCATCTTTGAAATGTTGCTGGTGCGTTGCACAATCCAAACGGCATCCTCCTGTAAGCAAAAGTACCAAAAGGGCATGTAAAAGTGGTCTTTTCTTGATCTTCTGGAGCAATAGCAATTTGATTATAGCCACTATAACCATCTAAAAAACAATAATGACTATATCCTGCTAATCTTTCTAACATTTGATCAATAAAAGGAAGAGGGAAGTGATCTTTCCTGGTTTCATTATTCAATTTCCTGTAATCAATGCAAACCCTCCATCCTGTGGTCACTCTAGTAGGAATAAGCTCATTCTCTTCATTTGTCACCACTGTAACTCCACTTTTCTTAGGAACTACATGTATAGGACTTACCCATTTGCTATCTGAGATAGGATAGATGATGCCAACATCTAGTAGCTTTAGAATCTCTGCTCTTACCACTTCCTTCATGTTTGGGTTAAGCCTTCTCTGTGCCTCTCTGCTAGGTTTTGCATCGTTCTCAAGGAGTATTCTATGCATGCACTTGGATGGACTTATTCCCTTGATGTCTGCAATGGTCCATCCTATTGCACTCTTGTGTTCTCGTAATACCTTCAGCAACTTATATTCTTCCTGTGCACTTAAGTTCGCAGCAATTATTACTGGTAGCGTCTGGTTCTCGCCTAAAAATGCATGCTTCAAATGGTCGGGCAACTGCTTAAGTTCTATGTCTGGAAGTTTCTGTACAGTCGACTGGTCCATGTCAGCAGTCGACTTGTTCTGGGTGTCTTGATTCGGTCGACTGATTAGATTACCAGTCGACTTACTCTGTTCATCAGTCGCTTGATCTGTAGAAGAACAATTTTTATCAGACACCAATTTTTCAAATAAAGGTGCAGGCTTACCTGAATATGACTGTGGAGTTTCAAGGTGATGTACTGTCTCTGCAATCCTCCAGTCATCGTATTCCTGTTCAACATGAGATAAAGTTAGAGATTGAGTGATTGTGGCTTGAAGTGGTTCAACGCTATGTACCTGAAATGTTTGATCAACAATCTCCTGCACCACATCAATATTATAGCATTCATGATCATCTTGTGGTAATTTTAGTGTATCAAACATTTTAAATTCCACTTTTTCTCCGTTTATCTTCATACTTATAATGCCCTTTTTAACACAAATTTTTATATCAGCTGTACTCATAAAGGGCCTACCTAATATGATCGGTAGAGATGATGACATTGAAGATTCCTCCATGTCCAACACAACAAAATCAGCAGGCAAAATAAAATCATTTACCTGAACTAGGACATCTTCTAATATACCTCTAGGTCTTTTTATACTGCGATCAGCCAATTGCAAAGTGATGGATGTTGGCTTGAGTTCCCCCAATCCAAGCTTTTCGTAAACAGAATAAGGAAGAAGGTTGATGCTTGCCCCCAAGTCTAGCAGTGCCTTTTCAAAGAAGTGCTCACCAACTTTGCAAGGAATGGTAAAACTACCTGGATCTTTCAGTTTAGGTGGTAGTTTTCTTAATAATACAGCGCTCACTTCTTCTGTCAAAGCCACATCCTCCTTAACCTGAAATGTTCTTTTGTGAGTACAACAGTCTTTCAAAAATTTGGCATAAGAAGGAATTTGTTTAATAGCATCAAGTAGGGGAATATTAATTTCTACCTTTTTGAGAGTTTCAAAGACGTCAAATAAATGTTGTTCTTTCTTTTTATTGACTAACCTTTGAGGGAATGGTGGTGGAACTGTCCCTACTTTTTCACTTACCTTACTTGAACCCAAAGCTTTTGATGGTTGTGTATCTCGTTTGTCTGTATGTGTTCCAACCATGTTGTCAATTATCTTACCATTTCTTAGGGTTGTGACTGCTTGGAGCTGTTCTTGACCTCCAGGGTTTGGTATGGTTTGTGAAGGGAGTTCTCCTGCCTTTCGTTCGCTTAACTCTTTTGCAATCTGACCAATTTGTGTTTCTAACTTCTGAATTGCTTGTCCTTGTTGGTTGCTTGTTTGATGTTGTTGTTGGAGCAATTGAAGAACGGTGGACTCAAAATCCAACTTCTTCTGTTCTGGGGCTGGTCGATCAAACCCACTTCCCATTTGGAAGTTCTGTGCATGTCCTTGTGTAAATTGAGTCCCTTGATTATTCTGATTATTGCTCCAAGAGAAGTTTGGATGGTTCCTCCACCCTGAGTTATATGTGTTCGAGTATGGATTGTTCTTTGGTGGAAACACTCCTCGACCCACATAATTCGCATGCTCCTGATCTGTGAAAGTAGACATGGGACATGTATCAGTTGTGTGATCTAAATGAGAACAAATTGCACACATTTCATTTGTTTGGTTTTTAACTCCACCCATCGTCGACATTGCATTAACAAGCATACCAATTTTCTTATTCATGTTTGCCATTTCTAATTGAATGTTATTACTATTAGAGATTTCGTAAACTCCCTGTTTTTTCGTAGGTCCCCTTCTTGTTGAGAATTGTTGGGAGTTCTCGCTGAGTTCTTCAAAAAGTTCAATGGCTTCTTCTCCACTTTTCCTCATCAAAATTCCGTTGCAAGCTACATCAACAATTCCCTTATTAGTGTCATTTAAACCTTCATAAAAAGCTTGTACCTGATCATCCTTAGGCAGATTGTGAGTAGGACACTTGAGAAGCTTGCTCTTGAAGTCCTTCCATGCTTCGAAGAATAGATCTCCATCTTTTTGTTGGAAGAGTTGAATCTCCCTTTTTAGCTGTTTGGTTTTCTGGGCTGGAAAGAACTCTTTCAAAAATTTCGTTGCCAATTGCTCCCATGAATTAATTGATCCTGGTTCCAAAGAATTATACCAAAACTTAGCATTAAGTTTTAAAGAAAAAGGAAACAAGATTAACCTGATTTGTTCAGCGGTAAGCCCTTGGACGCTTTGTGTCCTGCAGAGATCGAAAAAGTCTTGCAAGTGAAGATGAGGCTCTTCATCTGGTTTGCCACTAAAGTGGGGAACCATACTAAGTAAATGAGGAGATAGGTGCATGTTCCCTGTAGCATTAGGTTGAAAAGCAATGCAGGAAGGTTGCTCAATATTCTTAGGAGTGAATTTGTCCTGCATTGGCACTCGATTTTGTATTTCTTCAGCCATTGTTGTCGGTGAGATTGGTCTCTGTGCAGTCGACTGGGCCCGTACAGCAGTCGACTGGCTGGCTGTGAGAAGCTTACCTAGCCTGTGCAAAGTTCGTTCTGTTTCTGCGTCAATAGGTAGTAGCTCTGGACGAAGTGATCGTCTACCGTGCATTCACCGAAGTCCTGTAACCTAAAAGAAAAATTATTAATAAAAGAAAAGAAAAACTAATAAAAATTCTACTGACTTGTAAGTTAAAATACTAAACAATCTCCGGCAACGGTGCCAAAAACTTGTTGTTGGTTAATCTAGCTACCTAAATAAATAGACTAACTAGACACAAATTATAAAACCTCGCAAGTGCACGAATCGTTTATAGAATCGTAGTAATAGCAAGGGTCGATCCCACAGAGATTGTAGACTTCAACTTACTAATCAATAAAACTAATAATAAAAATGAATAAGAGTTTTTATAATATTCTAAAAGAACTAAAAGATTAAAACTAAGATGAGAGGTGTTGAATCACAAATATCTCTTGAATAGTTGGGGTGTTGATCTCCACCAATAGTTAGTAATGCTAAGTTGCCTTCTGAATTTACTTCTAATTACTCATGTTTGTTCACTTCAAGGGCATGGTATCTACTCCTTAAAGTATTGTTTCCCTAAGCCAAGAATTAGGCATGGTATCTACTCTAATTCGTTTCTTCCCCTAAGTATTTTAGCATGGTATCTACTAAGTTATACTTAACAAAAGCATAAGCACAGTGGAAACGAACAAACACTTAAAGTTCTAGAAATTGGTATCAGATCTAGATCCTTTAAGTTGATTGAACCAAGAATCCTAAAGATTCCCTTGTTACAAGTTACGAGCACGAGATACGGATCGTCTCAATATGCTCATATAACAGATTCAGATTTCTAACTCACAGACTTGATAATATCAGATTCTGTATGGCAGTCGACTGGCTCTCACCTTCAGTCGACTGTACTTATAACTCCTGAACAAGTTTGACTGTTATCAATCTATATCAATTCAATTAGATTCAATCAATAAGTAAAATAGAAGGATTCAAAAGAACATAGCACTACATAATTACGGCTTCGATCTACCCAATTATGAAATTAGTTCCACATAATTATACTTTTATTGCTTAACAAGTTCAAATACATGATCAACATCACAGAATAAGGAGAGAAGAAATAAACTAATGGATTCCGGCAATAGAGTCAACTGGCTGTCACACAGTCGACTGCCTTCGAGTACTGGTTCTCCTCTTCCCTTTCTTCGATGATGATGGAATGAAGCACTGGTTGATGACTTGATCGTTGGGAATTCTGAGATTAAGTTGCGTCCAAGAGATAGATGCTTTTTGGCGGATCCCCCCTGAATAATGCTTCTTTTCTGATATTTATAGAATACGGCTGAGAATTAGGGTTTCCACTTTTTCAGCAAAATCCTTCTTTATTTTATTTGATGATTTATATCTTTCTCTTTTCTTCTTTCTTTCCTTATCTGTTCACCACGTGCTCTTGCCAATTCCCAGTCTCTAGATTTGATTCGTTGCATAAGATCTGGTTTCAAATAGATTCGGAATTAGATTTGGGTGAATCTTCGAATATCTTATCTGTTTACTCCGCCGCAGACCAGTCGACTTGTCTTCGAACTAGTCGACTGAGTCGAGACTTTTGAAGATTTCCTATTTGATCATACCAGTCGACTGGTTTTGGGAGTAAGTCGACTGTGACGAGAGTTGTGGAAAATCAGCTTCTCCTGTCCAGTCGACTGTCTTTGGGAAACCAGTCGACCGATCCTCTGCAGTTTGCTGTGTATCATCCTTAAATCCCTGCATCTGCTTCGCTTTGCCGTTATGAGCTGTTTCCTATGGAAAAGAGAAAATAAGAGTTAAATACCACATATAGAGCTTTTAAATGTCCAATTATATTAAGATTATTGCTCTAAAAAGTGAATAATATTGTGTTCATCATCTCGCCCATCCTCAATATTCTCCTTCGAGCAATTTGAGACCCTCTTCGTCACCCACTTCGTGAGTAGCCGCCGAACTGAGAAGACCAGCATTTCGCTACTCTACCTCAACCAGAAGAAGGGTGAGAAGCTGAGAGACTATGTGAAAAGGTTCACAGCGGAAGCTAGGTCCATAGCATCCTTCGACCAGTTGGTCGCTGCAGCAGCATTCCAATCCAATGTCCTCAACTCCAGCCTCCGCTCTTCCCTCGCCAAGAAGCCCCCACAGAACTTCTCTGACCTCCTCCTCCGGAGCAAAAAGTTTATTCGGGCCGAGGAAGCTGAGCACCGCCCCAACTTGGAGGGGCCTTCCTCCGGGTCTAAGAGAAAGGGAACGGAAGAGGAAGGGGCCAAGAAGCTCCAGAAGGATAATGGCGGTCAGCGCCGACCTCCTTCCAGATTTGAAAAGTTTACTCCCCATAACGCCAACATCTCCACAATTCTCATAGAAGTTGAGAAGGAGGGGGTGATACCTCCTGCGCCAAAAATGAACACCCCCAGCAAAAAGAGGGACAAAGAGAAGTGGTGCCGCTATCACCGGGACCATGGCCACGACACCAATGATTGTCGGGCCCTGAAGAACGAGATAGAAGCCCTCATCCAGAGGGGTCAGCTAACCAAGTTTGTGAGAAAGGACCGAGCCGATCTTCCTTCCCCGCCTCGAGGGGCTAACAAGCATCCTGAACGCGATGAAACGCTCGAATTCGAAGAGGAGTAGGAGAAGTTCATCCATGGGGGCCCAATGGGGGGCTCCTCCAACTCCTCCCGAAAGGCATTTATAAGGGAAGTTAATTCGGTTCGCGCCACACCTCCTCCTAAAGGCCTCGGAGTACCCGTCACATTCTCAGATGAAGATCTTGAGGGTGTCCGAACCCCTCATTGTGACGCACTTGTTATCAACCTCCATATGGCGAACTTTAAAGTGGAGAGGATCCTAGTGGACAATGGCAGCTCCGTTAACATCCTCTTCCTCGCCGCTTTCAAAGGCCTCAAACTATCCCGAGACAGACTTAAACCTGCCGGCTACACACTCCATGGGTTCATGGGAGTGCCAGTGACTATTGAGGGGGTGATCACCCTCGACGTAACCGCTGGCAAAACTCCTACTACCCGAACGGAGTCGATAGACTTCATGGTCATAAATGTCCCTGCAGCTTACAATGTCATCTTGGGTCGGCTCGGCCTAACTGCCCTTGAAGCCGTCCCTTCTGCCTATCACCTCAAGATGAAATTCTCCACCCGGGCAGTAGTAGCGGAGGTAAAAGGCAATCAGGAAACGGCCCGCAAGTGCTACATGACCTCTACCCTCGGTCCAGTCCTCTCCCTCGAAACCCTGGAAATCCCCCAAGATGTCGCTCGACCAACGTCCGAGCCGGTGGATGAGTTGGAGGAAGTGCTCTTCTCTGAGCAGGATCCAAGCTGAAAGTTCTTTGTTAACAAGACCCTCCCATCTGCCCTATGCTCCGACATAGTCCGGTGCATCCGAAGGAACCGCGACCTCTTCGCATGGTCGGCTGCAGACATGCCCGGAATTTCCGAAGAGCTCTTAGTCCACCACCTTAGCGTTGCTCCGGGGTCCAAACCGGTCCAACAGAAGAGGCGCAAGTTCGCTCCCGAGCGCCAGCAAGCTATAAAAGAGGAGGTGGACAAGCTCTTGAAGGCTCGGTTCATACAAGAGGTAAATTATCCCGAATGGCTCTCGAATGTAGTAATGTTGAAGAAGTCCAATGGGACCTAGAGGATTTGTATCGACTTTACCGACCTCAACAAGGCATGCCCCAAAGATACATTCTCTCTTCCAAGCATCGATACTTTGATTGACGCCACTTCGGGCCATGAACTCCTCAGCTTTATGGACGCCTTCTCAGGCTACTATCAGATTCGTATGTTTCCCCCGGATATCCCGAAGACCTCTTTTGTAACCGATCAGGGCCTCTACTGCTACAGGGTAATGCCCTTCAGTTTGAAGAATGCAGGTGCCACTTATCAACGCCTCGTCAACAAGGTTTTTCAAGCTCAGATCGACCGAAATATGGAGGTATATGTTGACGATATGCTTATGAAGAGCATCCACGGGGCCGATCATGTGGCCGATCTACAAGAGGCGTTCGATGTACTGAGGAAACATGAAATGAGGCTCAACTCGAACAAGTGTGCGTTCGGGGTCTCGTCGGGGAAATTTCTAGGCTTCATGGTCAGCCAGAGAGGAATCAAAGCCAACCCCGAGAAGATCAAGGCCATATTGGACATGGCTCCCCCGAAGAATGTTAAAGAGGTCCAAAAGCTAACGGGTCGCCTTGCAGCCATAGGGCGTTTCCTTTCCAATTCAGGGGAGAAGTGTCTTCCCTTCTTCAAAGCTCTCAGGGGGGCCAAAGGTTTCGAGTGGGGTCAGCAGCAACAAGATTCATTCGACCAGCTCAAGACTTACCTAGTCAATCCTTCTCTCCTCAGCAAGCCTATTCTCGAGGAAGCTCTCTACCTCTACCTAGCAGCCTCCGAGCAGACCCTCAGTGTCGTCCTCGTAAGGGAAGAAGATAAGATGCAAAAGCCCATCTATTAATGTGAGCAAGGTACTTCGGGATGCCGAGCTCCGCTACCCGAGGATAGAGAAGATGGCATACACCTTAGTCATGGCCGCAAGAAAGCTTCGCCCATATTTCCAGTCCCATTCGATGGTCGTTCTCACCGACCAACCGCTGAAGCAAGTTCTCCACAAGCCAGAGACCTCCGGTCGCCTCATGAAGTGGTCTATCGAGCTGAGCCAGCATGATATAACCTACCAACCTCGGACCGCAATCAAGGCTCAGGCCTTAGCTGAATTCATCGTCGAGAGTACCATCCCCGAGGTCAGCCAAGCAATGAAGGGACCGCCTGTCTGGTCGGTTTACATAGATGGATCCTCTTGTGACGAGGGAAGCGAAGCTGGGGTCATTCTGGCTGGCCCAGATGATTTCATCCTCCAATACTCCCTCCGTATCAACTTCAAGGCCTCTAACAATGAAGCAGAATATGAAGCACTCATAGCCGGCCTCGGAATGGCTCGCAAGCCGGGGGCGCAGCGCCTCCGGATCTTTAGCGACTCTCAGCTGGTCATAAATCAGCTCCTAGGCGAGTACGAGGCACGAGATGACCGAATGGCTAAGTACCTAGCCAAGGTCCGAAGTCTCATGGCCCTATTTCAAGAAGCTCTCATCCAGCGAATCCCCCGAGAAGAGAATTCCCAGGCCGATGTCCTCTCCAAGCTAGCCTCCTCCTCCCTCCAAGGTCTCGAGCAGACCGTCTTGATCGAGGTGCTCCTGAAGCCAAGTATAGAAGATGAAACTTCAGACTCGATGGAGTCACTACCTGTCCTGCTTCAAGATAATTGGATGAAACCCCTGGTAGAATTCCTAAGGGATGGGCTCCTCCCCGAAGACCCTAAGGAAGCTCGCCTAATGAGAACCCGAGCTGAGCGATACACCCTTATCGAAGGCATCCTATACAAGCGCTCCTTCACACAAGTGGACGGCAGGCCTTATTTGAGGTGCCTCTCCCGGGAACAAGCCGATTACGCCCTGCAAGAGCTCCACGAAGGCATCGGCGGGGCACATTCAGGATCCAGATCCCTAGCCCGGAAGGTGTTGAATTATGGATATTTCTGGCCCACTCTCCTACAAGACGCCGAACTGCACGTTCAGCAATGCAGCTCTTGTCAGAAATACTCCAACGTCCATCGCCTTCCACAAGCTCCACTCACCTCCCTATCAAGTCCTATCTCTTTCGCAATGTGGGGGATGGATTTACTAGGGCCATTCCCACTAGCTCCTGGCCAGCTCAAATTCTTAGTCGTGGTAATCGACTACTTCTCGAAGTGGATAGAGGCCGAGCCCTTGGCTACAATCACTGAGAACAAAGTACTTCAGTTCTTCTGGAAGAACGTTATCTGCCGATTCGGTGTCCCTCGAGTCCTCATAACAGACAACGGAACCCAGTTTACCGGGGCTGCCTTCCGAGCTCTATGTGAAGACCTCTCCATCCAACAACGTTTCTCCTCCGTCTTCCATCCACAGTCGAATGGCCAAGTGGAGAATGCTAATCGACAGATCCTCTCCGGTATTAAGAAAAGGCTGAATAAGTGCTCTAAAGGCTTATGGGTCGATCAGCTCCCTAACGTGCTGTAAAACTATCGCACCACGAGAGAGTCCCCATTCAACCTCACGTATGAGTCCGAGGCTGTGATCCCATTGGAAGTCGGCATACCTTCTCCTCGCCTTCTTGCCTATGAAGAAGAACAGAATGCCAGAGAACTTCGGGCAAACTTAGACTTGATCGACGAGCTACGAGAAAGAGCGTCAATCCGCCAACAGAGTTATCGGAGGTGGATCGAATTGGCATACAATAAGAAAGTCCGTCCTACCGATCTCAAAGAAGGGGACCTGGTCCTCAGAAAGTTAGCAATCTCTTTTCCTGGTCAGAAGAGTAAACTAGCTCCAAATTGGGAGGGACCTTACAAGATCACCAAAGTAGTTCGGCCCGGGACATATCATCTAGAAGACCTCAAAGGCAGAGAGATCTCCAGGACTTGGAATGCCGACCATCTTTTGAAATACCAAGAGAGAGCATTAACGCCTCTCTAAGTATTCTGGGATGTCGAACCGTTTCTCTCCTTTTACTTGTATTTTTTCCTTTATTTCTCTTATGTAATAACGGCTCACAACTTAGAAGTAGCCAACTATTAGTTATCAATAAAGAAAGTTTTTTCATATTTTACTTGTAAAATTACTTGTATCTCTCTGCTTTTACTCTTCACCCTAACAACGAGTTCAGAGTCCAACACTTGGTTCGATTCTGCACCGCAAGCTCGCTCTTAAGCGAGCTAGGAGTGGGTCGTCATTCAGAATTGCTCCCACAACCGTTGAACAAACTCTAATGACGAGTTCGGAGTCCAACACTTGGTTCGATTCTGCTTCGCAAGCTCGCTCTTAAGTGAGCTAGGAGTGGGTCGCCATTCGAAATTGCTCCCGCAACCATTGAACAAACTTTAACGACAAGTTCGGAGTCCAATACTTGGTTCGACTCTGCTCCGCAAGCTTGCTCTTAAGCAAGCTAGGAGTGGTTTGCCATTCAAAATTGCTCCCACAACCGATGAATAAACTCTAACGATGAGTTCGGAGTCCAACACTTGGTTCGACTCTGCTCTGCAAGCTCGCTCTTAAGCGAGCTAAGAGTGGTTCACCATTCGGAATTGCTCCCACAACTGTTGAATAAACTCTAACGACGAGTTCGGAGTCCAACACTTGGTTCGACTCTGCTCCGCAAGCTCGCTCTTAAGCAAGCTAGGAGTGGTTCGCCATTCGGAATTGCTCCCACAACCGTTGAACAAACTCTAACGACGAGTTCGGAGTCCAACACTTGGTTCGACTCTGCTCCGCAAGCTCGCTCTTAAGCGTGCTAGGAGTGGTTCGCCCATAAGAGGGAAGATTTGCTTCTGATTTTGAGTAGTTTTCAAAAGTTGGAGGAGTTATACTTACAGCATTCGAACATCAGAAGCAAAACAAACTTTTTTATTAAGAGCCAGGACAAGGCTGACACTACAACAGAGTTTTACAATAATTTGAAGAGCATAATACAACTTGTTTAGCGCTTCTTTGGAAGGGGAACGCTTCGGTTCAGAGACACACGGGGGCGGCGTCGCCTTACCTCTGAGCTCGACTCTAAACCAGCGAAGCGAGAACCCCCTTCGCCGCTAATTCTAGCTGTGGCCTCAACCGAGGTGCCACTAGACGAAACAGCTACACCACTCTGAGCGTCAGCTGGGCTCCGCCTAACGGCAGGCGAACGAGTTGGAAGTTCGTAGAACGAGATTCCTCTTTCGCTTCGTTCGCAAGTACACGACGTACTACGAACATTGGTCCTTGCGGGCTGAGGTTTCAGCGTTGCAATCTCCTCCTCTAGCTCGATGATCCTATCTCTCAGAATATCATCCTCCGCCGATACTTTGAAACGAGGAAGTTTAGACGAGCCTGCAACGTTAGTACTGTCGGCCACAATACGACGAAAATGAGTCACTTCGATACCCCTGTCGATGGTGATCCTCCTCAGTTTGTCAATTCTGGCCGCCAACTCATCGCGCTCGGACATCAACTTCCCTACCCTCGAAGCTAATTCCTCTTCCTCCGCCGAATGTTTTTTCACCGTTACCTCCAAATGACGAATCTCCACCAGTAGTTCACTATTCCTTTGGTCGACATCAAAGAGCTCCTTACGGAGCAACTCTATCTCGCCTTCGAGACGAGTCTCTCGAGATTGCTTCCGCAGTTGCCTCAACTCGCGAAAATACCCTCTCGCAGTTGCTTTGATGTCCTCCAATTTCAAGAAGTCTTCGACACTTAAGGACACAATCCGAGCAAAAAGAGTTGAACACTTTGCGAAATTTCGTAATATTCAGCCAAAACACCAAAAAGGAAATCGTTTCATTAAAAGTCCAAGGTTTACAAAAAGCAGTGGCCAGTCCGCAGTTAGGCATTACAAAAGAAAAAAAAAGAAGAACAAGAAAATGAGAAGAGGCAACAAAGTCAGGGGTCGACCTCTTCATCGTTCGGCACGGGTACAAGCGCACCTTCGGCACCCCCCTTGCCTTCGGAATCTTCGACCTCCTGCCTCGGAGCGAGCGCGGCCAGGGGCAGCTCTTCCTCACCCTCTACGGGGTCGTAGAAGTAGTAGGACGAGACGTCAAATCTGGAGTTCCGAGCGACGATATGCTTCAATGCTCGGCCGTACGCCTCCTCCATGTTGGTCAACATGTGAGCCTCGGCTTCATCCTAAACCGCCTTCTCCGCGGCCGCCACCTTCGACGCATGCTCGCTCAGGGCCTCCTCCGACGCCTTCTGAGCCTTAGACAGCTCTCCTTCGAGTCGAGCCGTCTCCTTTTCTAGGGTCTCGACCTTGGAGGCCTCGGCGGCCGAGCTCCTCAGTGCCTCGGTGAGTTGAGCCTTTAGGTCAGCAACTTCGGCCTCGAGCGAAGCAGAATGCAACTGTTCGGCCTCCAGCTGCTTCACCACCTTAGACCGCTCCGACCGTTCTCGGTCGTTCAGAACGGTCATCTCCTTTTCCTTGCTCGCAAACTCCTCGAGCAAATAATTGAAGTGGCAGAGGGTCTACAAGCCATACAAGAAACAGTCAAGAACCAACACAAAAACTTAGAAAATTTTTGAAGAAAATCCTCTAGTACTTACCGACATGGTGTTCCGAGCAATCTGCATCGCGGCGTCACCAACTTCGCCCGCCTTGAGCGCCGCTCGGTCTTTAGGTGTCGGCAGGTGCTTCACCGCCTGCATGCAGATGTTGCCGTCCCCTAGGAACCCGTCGACCTTCATCACCCGCTAATCGGGGACGAAGATCCGCTTGTGCTCCTCGGTCAGGATTGCCTCCACCTCGGTAGTGAGGGGCGGGACATCGAGAGCCAGTGCCGCGCTAATGTTGAACGCTCCGCCCGAAGACCCTGGAGCTTCTGTTCGCGCCGTTGGGGTCGGCACATCTGAGGTAGATGGGGCAGACGGCACGACGAGGCCTTGATCGGGCTCGACCAGAGGAGCCTCGACAACCTGCCGCTCGGGGGTCGGAGAGACCGAGGGGATCTTGGGTGCTCGGCCGCCTTGAGGTCTGGACACGGTCCTCTTCCTCTTCCTCACCTCCTGCTCCTTAGCCGCTCGGGCCTTAGCCATCAGACCTTTGTAGTCCATGCCGGAGGATTCTGCACAAACCGAGTGAAAAAAGTTAGAAAAATTTTGCAAACCTCAAAAACAAAACAAGAATAGGAGAAGCGTACTATGGTCAATCGGACTGAGACCCCCTCGGAATAAGGCCTCCTCGGTGATGTCTTTCCAACTGAGGGTCGGAAGTCTGAGCAGCTTCTCCACGATTTCTGCCTCCTCGTTGCTGAGCACAGGCTCTTTCTTCTCTCACTTCAGAAGGCCGTCCCTTGACCACACCGTCGAGATCACCCATGGCTCGGGAGCTCGGATGAGGAAGTATTTCTCTTTCCAATGCTTGATCAAGTTCGGGTTCTCGATCAGCTTCACACCCTTCCTCGGCGAGAGGTAGTACCTCTACTCATTTTTGTTTGGTTGGCAAGAACGGTAGAGACTCCGAAGGATGAACATAATGGGCAGAGCACCGACTTCCTGGCATTGAAGAACAAATGCCATAACGTGCCGCCAGGTGTTCGGCATTAGCTGAGCCGGACACAAGCCGTACCACTGCAGCACCTTGATCACGAAAGGGTGCAACAGCAGCCGAAGTCCGGCATTTAGGGAGTCGGCGGGAAAAACGCACGTATCGGCCAAGGACGAGGTGCATGCTCGGAAGTCAGGGCCAGGGAGAAGGAGCCCATACTCCGCGGGGATTCGGAACCCGCTCCGGATCCGATGCAAATCCGCCTCGGTCAAGACCGAAGAGATCTGATCCACCTCAGAGGTTTCCCTCGGCTCGTTCTCCTCGATCGACTCGGTGGTGCCCTGCGTCACCTTCTCCAACAGATCTCAGGAGTAGCTCCGCACACCGCCAACGCTCGACAGAATGCTCGGATGCCGACCCAACTCCCCTGCAGTCTTCGGGTGCTCGATTTGTAACGCCCCGAATCCCAATTTACTGAATTCGAGATGTTCTTCAGGATCTTTTCGCTTTCTTCACATACAATTTTACAAGGAATTTAAAATCTTTACTTTTACATCAGAGTTACAGCATGTTACATTGAATTTACACAGCGGAAGCAAAATGTACAATATTTACATAAATGAACAACAATATAATGAACTCTTTGTGCATCCATTCCTTTTACATGTGATTATCCTGCATAAAACACTGTGGGTACGTCAGTTTATTCAACCGACGATAATTATACATGGCCATCCTCTCTATGCCAGAAACAGTATAATGAATCTCATTTCTTACAAATCACAAGCCAGTTCAACATAAGCATGCAAATTAGGGAACTTTTAATGATGTCGTGTCGTGATTGTGCACTTAAATCCTTAATGCAATTTACTTAGTTAATTATGACACTAATGCATACTTGTTCGAATTCTATGCATCCCATACTACATAGGTTCGAGTGCAAGCCTCTTAAACGATCTTCATTTTAGTAGGGTTCAATCCCCCGCCATGACTTATTCTACTACTGTAATTCCAATGAGTATCCTAGATGAATCTATGAGTACAAGCATGTATCCTGGCCCCTGGAGTAGAATTTCGCGCCATGTCTTGACTCGTCAAGCATGCATTCTGCGATAATTCAGCCTCCTCCCTGAACACACTCCTCTTGTAGTCACCAAAACATCCCATAAGCGTGACTAGAGTCCGATCATTACTGAGTTGTGCCCGCGCCATGTCTTGACTCATCAAGCATGCTTTCTGCGGCTCACATACCCGCACCGTACCCTAGCTCTCATACTCATGTTTTTCTCTCACCTTCATCACCTCCACACTATGTATTAACTTAATTAGAATCATGAATGAAAATCAACCTCTAGAGTTAGCCTCTCCATCATCCGGACTCATCATTTCATTTCACTTGACCAACCTGGTCTAATTCACAATATCATTTCATTCACTGCCGGGGAGACTTAGCTACTCTTCTGCTCAATTTCACATTCACAATATCCAAAGGAGCATCATCGGCTCATAATTCATTTTAGAGTCTCACAGACTTTCCTCATCATGATTTCACATTTCACAATTTCATTTGATTCTCAATTCTCATCTATGATTCATTTACACAATTCATGCATCCATAACAGAGTTCATTTAAAATCACAGGATTTACCATTACTAACAGCAAAATAACATGAATTCCAGTATACCAAAGTTCACTCTGTACAGTCGACTTGGAAGAGCACCAGTCGACTTATACAGTCATACAGGGTTATCATAACGTTCGGGTTAGTCGACTGAGTACACTACCAGTCGCCTGTCCCGCCCAATTCTTATTCACAATATTATCCTTGTAACAGTCGACTGATCAGTAATCAGTCGTCTGTCCTGGATATTTCAAACAGCATAATTTCTAAGTCCAGATCAGTCGACTTGCCACATGCATCGGTCGACTGGACAGATCCATTTTAATTTGGGGAATTTACTTACATTTCTTTACATATACTTGCATCATGATATCAATTAACAGTATATACCAATTTATGTTCCGCAAACATAATACCCCTTGCTCAGTAGCATTCACAACACAATTTTTCCCGGTTATTAACATGCTCTTTAGAGAAATTACTACTCTAAACCTGTATTCATATTGCTCATACTTACATACGACAATGGGAATATAAATTTCAAGTCATCATCATGAGTCTACACAAAAATAGAATATCTTTATTCGAGGAACTATCAAACAATTACTTTCAGAACGAGCATCAGTCGACTTAACTCCAAGTCAGTCGACTAAGCCGACACTTCCAATGTTTATCTCCTCAGTTCTTTTTGTTTGTTTACCTTCCCTCCATCATATGTGTCATAGGGAAAACATACATTTTATGATCACACCATCATGGCTATTCACACACACTTTATCAGCACATTATGAAAATAAATATCTCGTATCAGTCGACTGGCTCATATGGCAGTCGACTGGACCGTCAGTCTTGCCTCGAATATAATAGCATGTTCAAGCAATTTCTACAGCATTCAATTCACTTTTGCCACATGGTAACACTTCATGACAAATATAGCATTATTCCTACATTAGAAGTCCTAGAAACACCCACCTTTTGTGAAGAAAATAACGAAATCCCGCAAGTCCTTCAATATCGCGCTGCACTTCTTGTTCCTCTGTTCCACGCCGAGCTCCTCAGCAATGCTGCTTGCCTCCACAGAAAAACTCTCACACAACTCACAGATACTCTCTTGAAATCTTAGGAATTTTTAGTGTAAAAAGGTAGGGATTAGGAGGGGTATTTATACTAGATTATAGGCGAAATGGAGGGCTGAGATTCGTTGGGGAGTTGGAGATCAAAGGACCAGATGAAATCGGTAGTTTGAGAAACTACCCACACCCTCACATAACCGCCCATGATCCTAGCCACTCTCCACAAATCCGGCCAAGTTGTGCCTTGTGCACGTGTACATGGAGTGCACGTGTACACACAAAATCCCACTATAAAAATGTACATCAACATACCCGGAAACTAAGAGGAAAAATGCTGCACATACAAGTGTAAGAAAAAGATTAAGTTTATGGGTTTAAATACATTTGGGCCAAAATATGTATTTTTTTACATAAGAAAATAAACAAGTCACATTTGGGCTTTGAGAAGAATGTTTTATAGGAAATACTACACTCTATTTATCATGGAGAAAAGTAATAATAATGGGCTATCATAAGAAAAATAAATCCCCTTTCATATATATTAAGAAAAATAAATCGGGGTACTACACGATTATCGTTTCCACACCTTTGCTCTTGCTAGATCGGACCACTACCTCCTGGAGAGGCTCGGCAACCTCCTCATCTGTACTCGGCCTAACCGTTGTCTCTTCGGTCGGCTCCACGACCTCCTTCCCTTTACCCTTGCTCGACCTGACTGCTCGGCTGATGCCTAGGTCCGAGGAGGGGGTCTCATCCGTGGAAGAAAACTTAACCATTTTTAAAAAAATGAGGAGAGAGACTGACCTTGAAGTGACTAGTACGGTCGAAAAAGATCGCCGGAGCTTAAAACGCCTTGCCGCGACAGCTAGCAGCACCACCCAAGAGCTAAAAACTTCGCTAAGAAGTAAAACCAAGAGTGAAAACGTGAAAGTGAGAAATGAGGTAAAATGTTGAGGGGGTGAAAACTTATAGTAAAAGAGACGCCTCTTGGGCTTTGTAACATAAGGGCACAACTCTTGGGCCTCCCTTGAAGCGTTACAAATGCCCAAACGACTAATTAACGAAGAGCCATAACTGTTGGCAAAGGGAGCGCACAGCTCGGCACCTCAGAACCAAAATCCGAGTGACAGGTGATCCGATCTCAACATTCAAGAGGATAGCTCGGATTCCGAGCAAGTGCCAATCCGAGCTACGAATTGGAGAAAAACGACTTTCCCCTCAAAATTCGCGTAAGATTTCGATCAGACGGCTCAGATCATGCCAGTGCCACTACACGACAAGATAGTGTTTTCTTGGGAACTGAGCCAGCATCGAGATCTGTGCCATCATCCAACGGCTAGGATCGCCCCACGTCCCTCGGAACCAAAATCCGAGCGACCGGCAATCCGACCTCAACATTCAAGAGGATAGCTCGGATTCCGAGCAAGTGCCAATCCGAGCTACGAATTGGAGAAAATGACTTTCCCCACAAAATTCACGTAAGATTTCGATCAGACAGCTCAGATCATGCCAGCACCATTAAACGACAAGATAGTGTTTTCTTAGAAACTGAGCTAGCATCGAGATCTGTGCCATCATCCAACGGCTTGGATCGCCCCACGTCCCTCGGAACCAAAATCCGAGCGACAGGCGGTCCGACCTCCGCAACAAAGAGGATAGCTCGGATTACCGAGCCGAGCAACTAGCGACCCGAGCCACTTCGCTTGGATTCCGAGCAAGTGCCAATTCGAGCTGCGAATTGGAGAAAAACGACTTTTCCCTCAAAATTCGCGTAAGATTTCGATCAGACGGCTCAGATCATGCCAGCACCACTACACGACAAGATAGTATTTTCTTGGGAGCTGTGCCTGCCTCGAGATTCGTGCCAAGATCCGATAGTGCAGATCGCTCCACGTCGCTCGGAATTCCGAGCCGAGCGACTAGCGATCCGAGCTACTCGCGCGAGGGAAAAACCGAGCCATTTCGCTCGGATTCCGAGTAAGTACCAATCCGACCCTCAAAAGTGAAGAAAAATGCTGCTGAGCGTCTCCACCATTGGATCATTGCGAAAATCGTGCCTGAAATGCGGTTCAGATTATGCCACGTCCACAAAGTGACAAGATAGTGTTTTCCTGGGAACTGTGCCCGCCTCGAGATCCGCGCTGAGATCCGATGGTGCAGATCGCTCCACGTCGCTCGAAATTCCGAGCTGAGCAACTAGCGATCTGAGCCACTCGTGCGAGGGAAAAACCGAGCCACTTCGCTCGGATTCCGAGCAAGTGCCAATCCGACCCACAAAAGCGGAGAAATAGCTGCCGAGCGACCCTGTCCATCCGATCTTTCAGAAATTCGCACCAGCACAGGATCAACGGTCCAGATCGCGCCACGCCATAATTCGGTATTTTATTTATTAAAATCGTTTTATTTATTTAAAAATTACGAAAAAATGGTTAAAAATTTGGGAAAATTAATTTAAAATCTTGGAAAATAATTATAAAGTCGGGAAAATATTTTTGAGCCCCCGAGTAAGTAATTATTGCCTAGGACCATTTATTAAGACCCCCGAACGACGAATCGACACTTCACAAAATTAAGTAAATATTCCGAAAAAATAGATAAAAATCACCAAATATCCAGAAGAGCTCAAGAACAACTCAGAGCACGCAACTAACTTAGAAAATCACCATACTGCCCCATACAAAGATTCGAAACTCCCCGTTGGACTCCGATACAACCCCGTAAGCCATGGAAATAGTAAAACTACTCCTCAAAGGCTGATCAAACTCAGTCTTCGGGAGTGGGGGGCTCGTGATATGGCTAAAAATAGGATTAAATCGGGATCGTCCAAATCGGGCATGAATCTCAAAGCTTAGGGGTAAAATGGTAATTTCACCTACAAATGGGTTCGAAGCGGGTACTGGGTCTCCTTCTCAAAGATCCATTAACCTGCAAATAGATCCATCTCCAGCCGGGTACGGGTTCCAATCCGCGACAAATCCAGTCCAGCAGGATAAAATCAAGGTCTCTGATTAATCCTAATCAACGGCCCTGATTTACATCTATCTTTTCACTGGGAATTAGGGATTACCTTCCTAATCTGATTACGGGGATTATATTTCCTATCATATCACAGGGATTACATTCCTAATCTGATCCCTAAGGTGGCTATAAATACCCTCCATCCACCACTATTAAGAGGTAATCAATTTTTTGCCAATTTACGCTCTTTCATAATCTTCCTGATTACTGACTTGAGTGATGGAGGGTGCGTCGCCGGAATCAACCCCAGTGTCTCGCACTTTTTGCAGGTGAATTGTGGGAGTCAACGGTCAAACTCCGGCGGAACAGGTAACAGGTTTGCTATTCAAGTTTTCCAAGAATCCACAAATACTATCTGTTTGCCCCCACACCAAATTTAGCGGTAACAATTTCCGTATATGTGAGGATTTTATATGTAATTTATTGATTTTTGATTTATTAATTTATTGTAAGAATATAAAGTGTTTTCGTCACAATCAGCACGATTGCAGTCGACCGCATCACATTGTCAGTCGACCACACCACAGTCGAACGCTCATCACTGTTAAAATGATGAGAGAGGCGACCATTCATCTTTCAACTTTCGATTAAAAGATGAACGGTCGACTGTCATTCTTTGTGGTCGACCGTACCTCGTGCTGATTACTCATTTGGAATGTATCATTTCTATTTTTGAGAGATACAATTTCCAGTGTATATATTTGGACGATCCCACTACATATTCCTTACTCATTCCATTGAGAAAAATCTTCTGAACTAATCAATTCAAC
The DNA here is from genome assembly GCA_017893485.1 of Hemerocallis citrina. Lineage (NCBI taxonomy): Eukaryota > Viridiplantae > Streptophyta > Magnoliopsida > Asparagales > Asphodelaceae > Hemerocallis > Hemerocallis citrina. The sequence continues at coordinate 171,347,883 of CM030367.1, forward strand.
AATCAATCCAAGTGTGCGATACTTTCTTGTTTTCTTCAGTCAAGATAATTGAATGTCTTGAGTTTTTCTTTTATTCCACTATGGTGAGATTGATAGGGCTTATCTTAGAAGTCATGTGGGTGTAATAGGTCTCTCGGCCTGAATCCGATAATCACTGTACAAGGATATGAGTATAGTGGAACACTTATGGCGGATAATTGCTACAAGTAGGTGGTGCGGACGTAGACCTAGGGATCGAACCACGTTATATCGTTGTGTCACCTGTACTTTCTATGTTTTCTTTCTCTATCTCTTCTTATTTACTTTGCAAGTTAATTTGAATTTTTAATTTCCGTACAATCACCCTATTTACGCTCCCCTAGGGTGATTTACAGTGGTATCAGAGCGAGGTGCTTGCTAAGAGCTTAAAAGCTTAAGAAAAAGGTCCAATGGCCGAAATTTCTCCTCCCAAGAACTTGTATTCATCGGAGACATTCATCTCCAATGGGACAAGTCTAACACATTTACCTTATTTTGATGGAAAATGCTATAATGTTTGGAAAGTTCGTATGTCTCACTTTTTGTAGATGCTAGGTGAAGAAATCTGAAACATTTGCATAAACAAAACAGATATCCCTGTCAGCGATGGAAAGAAGGCTTTCACAAAAGCCGAACTAGCACTGAAAACTGCAAACTCCAAAGCTATGACAGCACTTTATACAGGTTTAAACAATGAAGAATTGATGCGGTGTGGGCAAAATTGCAAGACGGCATACGAAATTTGGAACAACATGCTCAAATGGCATGAGAGAACCGCATCTGTGGTAAAAGAAAAAGTTAATTTATGCTTTTATAAGTTTGATGTGTTCATATGTTGCCAGGAGAAAACGTAGATCAAATGCTTTCCTGCTTCGACATCAACGCACACGAGCTTGAGAGATTAGGTAAAGGGTTGGATGATGATTGACATGTCGGAAAACTCATAAGCTGTCTCACAGTGGAATGGGATGTAAAAGCTGCCGCAATGAGGGAGATTCTTGAGGAAAAGGGGTTCGACTACTACACATTCCAAGGAAAGCTGAAGACATATGACATAGAGATGACTGAAACTAAGAGATACAGGCAAAATATCGGGATTGAACCTAAAGCAGAAGAAAAGACTATCATCTTGAAAGCAGAAAAATCTCGACCATCAAAAGCAGAGTCAAATCGTGAAGAGTCAGATGAAGACATCGCATTGTTGACCAAGCAATTTCGTAAGTATCTTAAACACAAAAAATATGAAAGGTATCAAGGAGAAAGAGAAAAGGACAAAGACGACGTATGCTACAAATGCAAGAAGGCTGGACATATTCGCGCAAACTGTCCTATCTCACAGGACAGAAACAAGGACTACTACCATTCCAATCCAGGATTGAGAAAGATGTTGAAGACAACTTGGCTAAACTCAGACTCCAGCAAGGAAGAGCAAGATCACAACAATGTTGGATTCATGGCTCTTGAGAATGGTGAGGTGCAATCATCATCTCAAGAAGAGGTAATCGAAGAACCTACTTACGATGATTTAGTAGACATGTCTAATGGACTAAAAGATTATGCTAAGAAATTGAGTCGTGAATTAAGACAATATAAATAAATTTCAAATGAATCACATGACTCTTGCATCACTAAAATCCAAAAACTGAAAAATAAAAATTCTTTGATTATGAAAAAATTTGAGTCATTTAGAAATGACCATGATGTGTTGATAGAGGAAAATGAGTACTTAAAACAATAAATTCAAGAATCCTTAGCAACACATGATGAAAATTTAAAAGAAATTTATGAGACATCTATTTATATTGCTAAACTCACTGATGACTTAAATGAATGCAAAAGAAAATTTGATGAGATAGTGAAATGTTGTAAAGAGGCTCTCGAACAAAATAGAATGCTTGACGCCACCCTAGACACTCTTCGTTGGAACACAAAAGACGATGAGAAGACAAAAAAATTCTATGTAATAGAATAATTGAGCCTGAAAAAATTGTTGAAAAATATGAAGGGCCTAGTTATCTTATTACAAAAAATTCAAGATCATAGATAATTGAGGGTTTAATTACGATGAGCCAATACAACATCAAAAGTCTAAGCAATCCTGTCATACACATATGCATAGTCACCAACATAAGCACAAATCAACACAACACTATGCACATGTGCATGATCCAAGGCATAATCGTATCACATGTCATTATTGATGTAAATTAGGACATAAATCTTACAATTGTGCATTAAAAAGGAACACTAACTTTGTTTGGGTGAGAAAGAATGTAAAAGCAGGTTCAATACAAACTTGGGCACCCAAAATTATACCTACTAATCTTGATGTAGGTACATCAACGCATCAAGACTAAAGATCGGTGGTACCTTGATAGTGGATGCTCAAACCATCTGACAGGTGATAATAAATACTTTGCATCACTGTCCAGAGAAATAAGGGAAGGACATCATCTTTGGAGATGATAGCACTGGTCAAACCATCGGTAAAGGTAAAATAAACTTTCGTTCTTCATGCTCCATTGAGGATGTTCTATTGGTAAAAGGTTTGAAACACAATTTATTTAGCGTAAGCCAATTATGTGACAAAGATTATATTGTTACTTTTGATAAAAATGCATGTACTGTACTAGATAGCAATAAATCATATTTACTCCTAGCTAACAGATGTAATAATAAATATGTCATAAACTCTAATGAGTTAGCCTAGAAAAATATGAGATGCTTTGTTGCTAGAAACGAGGATGGTTGGTTATGACATTGATGACTTGGACATACAGCTATGGATAATCTCAACAAACTCGTCACCAAGAAACTTGTAAGGGGGATTCCCAAAATCAAATTTGAGAAAAATAAATCATGTGAGTCATGTCAGTTCGGTAAGCAAACTAAAAGTTCTCACAAGCCCAAAAAAATGGTATCAACTTCTAGACCCAATGAACTCTTGCACATGGAACTATTTGGACCATCACGAACACGTAGTAATGGAGGTGTACGATATGCCTTTGTAATTATGGATGACTATAGCAGACTCACTTGGGTTGCCTTTTTGTAACAAAAGGATGACCATCATACAATTTTCAAAAATTCTGTCGTAAAGTAGAAAATGAGAAAAGCCTCACCATTGTTACTATTCGTAGTAATCATGGTAGGGAATTTCAAAACGAATTCTTTACATCATTTTGTGACAAAAAGAGAATAAAATATGAGTTCGCTTATCATCGCACTCCCCAACAAAATTGGGTTGTTGAAAGGAAAAATCGATCTCTTCAATAAATGGCCCGAATCATGCTTAGTGAAAATGATTTACCAAAGTCGTTTTGGGCAGAAGCTGTCAATACATCATGTTATACAATTAACCAAGTAATCATCAGAAAATATCTTGAGAAAACGCATTTTGAACTATATAATGGTAAAATTCCTAACTTGAGTTACTTCCGTGTCTTGGGGTGCAAAGTGTTTATTTTAAATATTCTAGATAACATGGAAAATTTTGATCGTAAAAGTAATGAAGGCATATTCTTAGGATATTCCCTAATTTGCAAGGCATATTGTGTATTTAATAAAAGACGATGCACAATTCAAGAATCCATTGATATTATATTTGAGGTAACTAATCCATTCACAAAAGAAATACTGCATGTTATTGATGATGATGAGACAGATGTTCATGTTGAAAAGAAACAGGTATATATTGAACAAGGGCCAAATGTGGATCCTCAAAATCATGAGTCCCCAAAATGAAGACACATCCATCAATCACAAATCCCACATAGAAGAGATGCATACACAACAAATTGACGCCATGGATGATGATCACATACAACATCAACCTTCCACCATCGAAAGGTGCCCAGCTTGAAAAATCATGTCTAGCCATCCATCCAATCTTATACGAAGCGATATGTCAAAAGGAGTAACTACTCGCACACAAACTCAAAATTTCATGTGCTTCTCCGCATTCGTCTTTATACTTGAACCTAAGAATATTAATGAAGCCCTGCAAGATAATGAGTAGATCATTGCAATGTAACAAGAACTTAATCAATTCAAAAGAAATAAGTATGGAGACTTGTCCCTAGACTTCACAATAGAACCGTACTTGGTACTAAGTGGGTGTTTAGGAACAAGTTAGATGAATCGGGTACCATTATTAGAAATAAGGTCTGTCTTGTTGCACAAGGTTATAACCAACAAGAATGTGTTGATTTTGATGAAACTTTTGCACCTGTTGCACGGCTTGAAGCCATTCGTATTTTAGTTGCTTTTTGCTTCTTACATGGATTTCACTCTTTTTCAAATGGATATCAAAAGAAATTTTTTAAATGGTTTTATCTCGAAAGAAGTTTATGTTGCACAACCACCTGGGTTCACTGACCCCACACTCCCAAACCATGTATTCTGTCTTGATAAAGCTTTGTATGGTTTGAAGCAAGCTCCTCGTGCTTGGTATGAACGACTAAGTTCGTTTCTAATTCACATAGGTTTCTCTAAAGGGAAAGTAGATACTACACTATTTATAAAAAATGTTTCTAAAGATATTTTAATTGTTCAAATTTATGTTGATGATATTTGTGGTAGGGTAAAAATGGCTTGGGGCCCAACCAGGGCCCAATACAACTCTCACTCAAAAATTAGTAGAAACAGCAGCCTAGTTCGGCTTCGAGCCACTGCAGGGTCGGCGCCGAACCTCAAGTTCACCCCCACAGATCTGGTCTCCTCGTATCCGATGAGCGACGATGGCCCTCGACCTCCGATCCATGACAGCCCTCCGAGCCGTCCGCCCCTCCTGGTACAGAATGAGGATGACCTGGCACAGCCTGGGCCACCAGATCCTCTCGGAAGCACAGAAGCCTCATGATCTGCCATGTCAGCTCCAAATACCACCAAGGGCTTTGCCACGTCAGCCCTATACCACTCCTGGTACTGCCACGTCAGCCCTAAACCCCCTGGGCCTTCTGCCACGTCAGGCCCATGGGCTTTCGGGTTCAGACCCGGCCCCCAAGCGGATCCAAACCCGGTTAGAATTCTCTATAAATACTAGACCCTCACCCACCTTTAGAGGTAACCAATCTTTTGCCACTTAAATTCACCTAGTTATTGCTACTCTCTCACAGAGACTGACTAGATCGTCGGAGGGTCCGCCACCGGGATAAACCCCGGTGTTTCAGGACCGTCTGCAGGTACACAAGACCTCGGATCCGAACCCTCTGATCCGAGCCGAAGCATCCACCGCACTCCAAGCTAGTCGCAGGAGCCGCCAGGTTATTTCGAGGGTCATCTGACAAGCAGCTTTCTCCTTCAATATAAATTGAGTCCGAACTCACACCTGGTGCATCCACACGTCTCCCAGAAATAAACCGCATCAGGTTGGCGCCGTCTGTGGGAACACTGCTTCAGAAGCCGACCCGAGCACGACCATCAAAGCCCCTCGACAGCCGAACTCTCATGGCCTCCAAGGGCAAGGGGGCTGCTTCCTCCGTCAACCGACGGGACTCGCCCCCGCCAACCGCTAATGCCGATCCACACCCTTCAAAACACAGGGCTCACCATCAGGGGTCCCAAAGGAGCGTCACCCGTCAGGTCCAGCCCGACCTACGGGGAGTAATCATCAACCGACAGATTAGCCGCAGCAGGGGAAGGGCCGCTTCCAACCCGGCCCCGAACCATCCGAGACCGCCGCCCGAGGGACGGAGGTCAGCACTCAGACGCATCGGAAGGCAGCCTTCAGACCGACCAAACAGGGTCGAGGGAGCCCCCGTCACTCACAAGGAGTTCCAAGACTTCCGGAGAGAAATTCTCGGGACCCTCCGACGGGCCCCCAGGGAGGAAACCCTCCACTCCCAAACCGGATCGGATGCCGAGGCCAGCGCGTCGCGCCCATCAACAATCCAGCCAGAAGACGATGGCGTACTCCTAAGGCGCCTCCAAGAAATGGAGGATCGCCTCGATCATATAGGAGACGGCGACCGACGAGCGGCTCAGGGGTACAGACCTGTCCGTCCTCCCTTCTCCGCCCCCATCCTCCAAGCAGAAATACCCAGAAGTTTCCGACCACCTCAATTCGAGACCTACGACGGCGAGGGAGATCCCGCTGATCACATGGAGGGTTTCAAAACCCTCATGATGATTCACAGCGCCTCGGATCCCCTACTATGCCGAGCCTTCCCCGCCACGCTTCGGGGTCTGGCTCGTGAATGGTTCTCGAAACTCACCCCCGGCTCCATTTACTCCTTCGACCAACTAGAGGGCAATTTTCTTGCCCACTTCGTCACCAGCCAGAAGGCGGAAAGGACCAGCGCCTCTTTACTTGGGCTCAGGCAGATAGAGGGAGAGTCCCTCAGAGTGTTCGTCCGGAGATTTACCACGGAGGCAAGGTCGGTCTCCTCTCTTGATCCAGGCATCGCCTCTGCGGCATTTCGGCACAACGTCCGTCATAGACAGCTGAAAGCTTCTCTGGCGAAGAGACCCCCCGTCGACATTCCCGACCTCCTCAACAGGGTTGAGAAATACATTAGGGTGGAAGAGGCCCTTAGCCCTGAAGGTGCTAGGGAGGCCACCGGAAAGGGAAAACGAAAGGCCGAAGAAGTCGAACCATCAAAGAAGGCTCCGAGGGACGCGGGGCCCACGAAGAAAGTTCCGCCGGCCCCCCGCTTCGAGAGGTACACTCCCTTGACACATAACGTATCCGCCATCCTCTTAGAAATCGAAGACAAAGGCCTTGTCCGACTACCTCCCCGACCTAATAACAACAGGAATCAAGATCAGCGCTTCTACTGCCGCTTCCATAGAGATCATGGGCACGATACTGACCAATGCCGAGCCTTGAAAGATGAAATTGAGGAACTCATCTCACGAGGGTTCCTCCGACAGTTCACCCGAGAAGGCCGACGGGATCGGCGAAATGATAGGAACCGGAGACTTTCGCCTCCGAACCCTACTTCGACCCACCTCCGTGGTCAGGATCTCGGGTCCGAGGGAACCGCAGATACGCCATTCATCCTGCATTGCGTCCACGGGGGGCCTATGGGAGGAGGGTCAAATACATCCCGAAAAGCCTTCATCCAAGAGGCGAATGCTGTCCAAAACAACCCCTCGTCCAAACCACAACCAGGGCCAGTCTCCTTCTCAGGAGAAGACCTTGAAGGCGTTCACCTACCCCACTGCGATGCCCTCGTCATCAGCCTCCACATGGCTAACTGTGAGGTTCGCCGAATCCTCGTTGACAACGGTAGCTCAGTTAATATTCTCTTCCTCAAAACCTTCGAGAGCCTCAAGTTACCCGGTGGAAAGCTCAAGCCCGCCGGACACACGTTACATGGATTCTCCGGCACCCCTGTCGTAACAGAAGGGATTGTTACCCTCGACGTCACCGCAGGATCGGCTACTGTCAAGAGGACCGAATCCATGGATTTCATGATTATCAACATCAAGGCAGCTTACAACGCCATTCTCGGCCGACCCGGACTGAACTCCCTCCAAGCGGTACCTTCAACCTACCATCTGAAACTCAAATTTCCCACCCCCCAAGGGGTCGGCATCGTCCGAGGTAGCCACGAAGCCGCGCGGTCGTGCTATATAACCGACGTCGGAGGGGGTGTATCCCCTCTCAACACCGCTGAACTCGAGCCCGAGAGGGATGGTCCAGCCCCCGAGCCTGTCGACGAACTAGAAGAGGTCATGTTCAACCCCGAGGATGAATCAAAGTGGTTCCGGGTAAGCCGCTCGCTCACCCGAGACTTGAAAACAGGCATCATCGCCTGCGTCCGTCGCAACGTTGATCTCTTCGCTTGGAAGCCCTCCGACATGCCCGGGATCTCCGAAGACTTGATTATGCACCGGCTGAGCGTCATCCCTGACTCTAAGCCGGTCGTCCAAAAGAGGCGCAAAGTCGCCCCGGAGAGGCAACAAATTATGAAGACAGAAGTGGACAAACTCTTGTCCGCTCGATTCATTCAGGAAGTCAGCTACCCCGAGTGGTTGGCCAATGTTGTTATGGTAAAGAAGGCAACAGGGGGTTGGCGGATCTGCATCGACTTCACGGATCTTAACAAAGCATGTCCGAAAGATCCCTTCCCCCTCCCCCGCATCGACGCTTTAATCGACGCAACATCGGGGCATGAACTACTGTCCTTCATGGACGCATTTTCGGGGTACAATCAGATCCGGATGTTTCCACCAGACATCTCCAAAACTTATGTTTCCACCAGACATCTCCAAAACTTCGTTCGTCACCGACCAGGGTCTTTATTGTTACCGTGTTATGTCCTTCGGGCTGAAAAATGCCGGAGCCACGTACCAACGTCTCGTCAATAGAATCTTCAAAGACCTGATCGGCCGCAACGTGGAAGTCTACGTCGACGACATGCTCGTCAAAAGCCGGGCCGGACCGGACCACGTTGCCGACCTCGAAGAGGCCTTCGGTGTCCTCCGACATCACAACATGAGGCTCAACCCGGCTAAATGCGCCTTCGGCGTCTCCACTGGGAAATTCCTGGGGTTCATCGTCAGCCAACGCGGCATTGAGGCAAACCCCGAGAAAATCCAAGCCATTATGGACATGTCCCCCCTCGGAATGTCAAGGAGGTTCAGAGGCTCACGGGCAGGTTGGCTGCAATCGGCCGTTTCCTCTCCAAGTCAGGGGAGAAGTCTCTCCCCTTCTTCAAGGCCTTACGCGGAAAAGGGGGCTTCGAGTGGGGTACCCATCAACAAGAAGCCTTCGAACAACTGAAGCAATACCTCGCCAACCCACCTCTCCTCAGCAAACCCGAGCCAGGCGAGCCGCTTTGGCTATACCTGTCGGCCTCGGACAGTGCCCTCAGCGCTGTCCTCGTCCGAGAAGAGGAAGGAGTCCAAAACTTATTTGTTGAATTACTAGATTTGTTCGTAGCCGTCAGAATGATACAGCATATGAAAAGTTTTGCAAACAGTAAATCAACAATTATGTAGCGGAAGTTTGAATAGTATAACAATAATTAGTTGTAAATAAAAGTCCATGTTTCCATTAGTATATGGTAAAAAAATAATTATAAATTAGGATATAAAAGTCCATGTTTCTATATATATATATATATCTCTACTATTTTAATGGGAGAGTTGGGATTTGTTACCATACAAACCCTAACTTTGTAACTAAACAAACATGTGTAATATACATTCAAATTAAATTCAACAAATACAAATATTTGTAGACAAACAAATCCGTGTATTGTCCGTGCATATCAAATATAAATGAGGTATTGCTTTCAATACTAGACTACTTTGAAGTTTTTACTTTTATTAATAAATATATTTATTAAGACGTGCATCGCACGTAGAAATTACTAGTATCTATATAATAAATTACAAAGAAAGCTATCGAGTGGCTCTCATTCAATCTCCCCTAAAATTAATGGCCTAGATTGATTCTCACAAAATATATTTTTCCGCCCAAAATTTCAAACCCCAAAATTAAATCCCCCCCCCCCAAACTAAAAAACTCATTACTTTATTACCATCTCTCTCCTCTCTCTTCACTTTTTTATATTTCTCTCTTTCTCTCTCTCCCATTCTTTCTTTATTTACTTAGGAATTTAGATTTTAAGATTTCAGGTTTGTAAAATTTCCAGAATTTTTATGGATTTTTTATTGCACATGTTATATTGAAAATAGCAAATATCTCTTCAACAGTTAAATTTCATCATTTTCCACACTTAAAGTTCTAAGAAGTTGGATTTTACACCCTCATTTATAATTATTTTTCGATATATACTAATAGAAACATGGACTTTTATTTACAATTAATTATTATCATACTATTTAAACTTGAACTACATAATTGTTGTTTTACTGTTTACAGAGTTTTTCGTGTGTTATATCGTTCCAAAGACGTGCCGCAGGCACGTGCCCACGGGCAAATCTAGTCTATATAATAAAACACAAAGAAAGTTATCAAGTGGCTCTCCTTCAATTCCCTCAAAAATCAAAGGTCCAGATCTAATCTCACAAAACATATTTTCCCCCCAAAAGTTTTCCCCCAAAACTCAAATTCAAATCCCTCACCCAAAACAACTCCTATATTTATTTAATCATTTTTTTTCTCTCTCTCTCTCTTCCTCCCTCTTCTATTCAAAAAATTAAGAAAATAAAAAATTTTAAAATTTTTTAAAATTAAAAAAATTTAAAAACTTTTAAAATAATTCAAAAATATATATAAAAAAATTATATAATATGTTTTTTGCTGGACCCCCAAAAGTTCCTCATATAATATGTTTGCTACTTCAATCAATTTGCTGGACCTCCAAGACTATTTTATATGATCAAAGAAAGTGCACCGTTCCGAAGACGTGCCGTAGGCACGTGTCAACGGGCAAACTTAGTATATATATATATATATATATATATATATATATATATATATATATATATATATATATATATATATATATATATATATATATAGATATATATAGGGGTTGGTTCGGGTGAGAACCAACCCTGGGGTGAGAACCTAAGGGCCTCTCCCAACCACTCATCAAATCATTTTGTATGGCTGAGATTATGCAAGTACATAATAATGTAATAGATCATATTTGGTAATAGATCATATTTGGTAATAGTACATAATAAGGTAATAGATCATGTTAAGGCAAATTTGGTCAAACTGGAGAGAGAAATAATTTATTCCCGTAAAATATTGGAGAAGATTTTGTATCCCAAATTAATAGCAACTGCAGAATCATTCACCAATTCGTTCCTTACAGTTATTGTTTATTACAGTTGCTATTTATAATTATTACAGTTGCTGTTTAAGTGGTCAGGTATTGCTGTATAATTATTTCAGTTGCTATTTATAATTATTACAGTTGCTATTTATAATTATTACAGTTGCTGTTCATCCTGATGAAGATTGTGGTTCGGCTGAAAATAAAATAAAAAAGGCAATATATGTTGCGTATATAAAAAAGGCAATAAAAGGCAATAAAATAAAAAAGGCAATATATAATTATTACAGTTGCTGTTCATTCCTTTTATTTCACGGTCAACAACGCTTAATTAAAGGGATTCTCATCTTAATGCAAATATTAATTAATCTTATTGTTTAATTGAAAAAAATCTTGACCGTTTAGATTAAGCAGATGAGTGGCTGGGATAGGCCCTTAAGATCTCACCCCAGGACATGGTTCTCACCCGAACCATATCCTATATATATATATATAGATAGAGAGAGAGAGAGAGAGAGAGAGAGTTAAATAAATAAATGAGTTGCTTTGGGAGATTTGAATTTGAGTTTTGAGGAGAAATTTTTTTTTCTTTTAAAGGGGGGGGGGGGGGGGGGGGGTAAGGAATGCGTTTTATAAAATTAGATTCGGACCTTTGACTTTGGAGGATTGAAGTAGAGTCACTTGATAGCTTTCTTTGTGCTTTATTATATACATTTGTATTGAATAATTTACACGGGTAACATGTCACTTCAAATTCATTTTTATTTGTAATTTTTTTCACGCGCGAGTAGAATTATCTGTATTTAGTAATAGACACAAGTATTATGAAAATTTTTATTACTTTTTACAAGAGTATGCTGCACCTTTGTTATATGTTCCACTGAAGGTGCAATTTGATAGAAAGTTCACGTGATTCATTTTGTTCTGTATGTGTCAGGATACCCACAATTTAGAGAGCAGTACTGTCTGTGGGTGCATTTACCACGTGAACAGCAAAAGCTGACAAAATAGACCCGTTAGTTTCATCGATTTAAGGCACACATATCCCACAGTGCATGACGAAGAAGGTTTATCCAGTAGGGGTGGCATTTGGCCCCGCGGAACAGGCCGGGCCAGTCCGGAACCGGGCAGGCTTTGCTGGGACTCGGGCTAGGGCGGGCTGGGCCAAGAGCCTCTCGGGCCGGGCCGGGCCGGGCCAAGTGGTCGATAGGGTGGCCCGGATCTGGCCCCTGGCCCCTAGGTCAGGGGCCGGGCCAGGTCGGATTTTGCATATATTTTTTTTTGAAATAAAACAGATCAAGTATTAAAAGGTAATTAGTTAATAATTGCAAAAAACATATATATAAAAGTAGTAAAAAGGTATTTTAAATTGATTGAATGAATTATAAAATGTTAAATATAGATAAATAATATTTTAGAATGGTTTAATGAATTACAAAATTTTGAATATAATCAAATAGATAAATAATATTTCATACAAATTTTATCAAATTACAACATAAAAATTAAAAAACTAAAATTAAAAAAATAAAATAAAAATAAAATAAAGAAAACAAACAACAGCTAAAAATTATTTTGATCAAGAAAAGTGATTAATTAATTAAAAAATAATATTCTACATTATGATTTTGTTAAAAGTACAAACTAAAAAGATAAAGGAAAATAGTGAATGAAGACAATAATTATAAGAACATATAGTTAAATAATATTTAATACAATTCTTATCAAATTACAATATATATAAAAAAAAATTTAAAAAAGCTAAAAATCATTTTAATTAATTCATTAAAAAATAAAATTTAAGCCCTCTCAGGATCGAACCCAAAACTCAGTGCACTAATTTGCGCGCACTAGCCAAGAAATCCAATCTGAAACTATATTTCATAAAAAGTTTCATAGTAGATATATATATGTAATTAAGACCATTTGAAGTAGAAAACTTTTAGTCCTACATTTGTGAGATGAGAGAAGTGAAGAGATAAAGTTTGCTATAAATAGCTAGAATGGGGGTTGGCAAATTGAGTAATGAGTTTATTGAGTTGTGATTAATTCATTTTTATTTCCACAGTCATTTTTATAAAATTTTGAAATATTTAAAGTATATTTATATGCATATATACAGATATACATATATTTTGTAGTATGTATATACTTCTATACATATATTTTGCTCCAAAAAAAATAAATAAAATAAAATAAAAATTTTAATTAAAAAAAATCCACACGGGTCAGCCTGGCCCTGATGGGCCGGGCCTTTTGCGGGTCGAGCTATAGCAGGCTTTGAGGACAAAATTTAGGCCCGGCCTAGACCGGGTTTGGGAGGGGCCGGGTCCGGGTATTAGGCGGGCCGAGCCGGTCACGGGCCAGCCCAACCTTGATGCCACCCCAATTATCCGGTAGGGTTTGCCCATCTAAAAAGTTATCATGTTTTTTTTGGGTTTGAAATAATTTGGAGCACAAAATGAATCAAAGTAAATTAAAATAAAACCACGAAAAAAGTTCTTTTTTTAGAGAGATAAATGACTGCCACCTTGTATTTCAACCAAGTCGTACCATACGTTTTTTAAGAAAAAGAAATTCTCCGAGAGGCGAAGGTACATCATTAAGAGTTACGATAAATTAAGATGCAAGTAACATTTTGCAAGATCATAATAAGCTACTACATAATTAGGTCTTGGAGTGCAAATGATGGAGGTATATATTGTAAATCACCCTGGGAGGGTGTATAGGGTGATTGTACGAAAATTAAAAACTTGAATTAAATATGTAAAATAAATAAAAAGAGTTAGAGAAAGCAAATGTAGTAAGCAGGCAAGACACAGCGATAAAATGTGGTTCGACCCTCAGGTCTACGTTCACACCACCTACTTGTAGCAATTCTCTGCCACAAGCGTTCCACTATACTTTAAACCCTTGTACGGTGATTCTCAAAATTCTGGTTGAGAGACCTATTACACCCACAGGGATTTTACACACAAGTCTCGCAAAAACTCACCGAAGTGGAAGAAGAAAAAAACTACCAAGATCTAAAGTGATATTGAATAAAGAAAACAATAAAAGCTCTCACAATCGGATCGTTGATTGAATGATTAGTTCAGAAGAATAATGATTGCAAGGGATAAAGAATACTCAGTAAATTCGCCTCAATTTATAGAACGAGAAAGTGTATCTTTCCAAAAAAGAAAAGATATTTCCAAAAAAGTCAAGTCTGCATGTTTACGGTCGACCGCACATGTGAGCAGTCGACCGTTCATATTTCAACTTGAAAGTCGAGCGATGACTGGTGGACTAACTCATCTTTTCAACTATGATGAGCGGGCGATTGTTGTGACGGTCGAACGACATTTCGTGTGGTCGACCGCTATCATGCAGATTCGACTTTATTTAGAGAATCCATTTTAAATTCATACCAAAAATTAATCAATTAATCAATCAAACATCTTTTACATAGCATTTTCTCACAAAAAAAGAAATGAATGATTTAATTATGCTTGCTTCCTTGGAGATTTAAAGCACATATTTCTTGTGTTGCAATCTTTCTTGATCTTTTTTATTCATGCCTTTTTTGATTGTATTTAAATTATTTTGGATCTTTATTTTGATTTTTCTTTTTCTGTATATCCTGCAAGTCTTAACTAAAAATATTAGTTGTACACGATACGTTTTGTGCACACAAAACTTAGAGTCAACAATCTCCCCCTTTTGGTGTGAACAAAACATACCTTAGAATTTTAAGTTTAAAATAGATCAAATTTAACTTCTCCCCCTTAATCCAATACTCCCCCGAAATTCATGCATGTGCTGATTAAATAAGTGTGTTCCTGGTACATTTTAAGTGAGGTTTTGTTTCAAAGCATGTATTTGTAAGTTTAACAAAAATAAGCAATTTTGAGAGATATAAGATTGAGAGACAGAAAAAGGCATAGCATTTTAGAAAACCATAGAGAAATCTTCTTACATGATACCATTGATCACGAATCTCTTTGATATACAGTGAGAGTTCTACATGATATCATAGATTTGAGATTTCATTATTACAAAGTAGTAGGGGAGAGTCATAAATTTGATTTAAAAAATTCTTAAAAGATTCGAAATTTATCCCCCTTTTTGGAACACACCAAAAGGTGCAAAATGAACAGTTGAAGGAAAACATCGGAAAAGACCAAGAATCAAAAAAACTAAAAAAAACTGGCAGAAGAAAAATCGGTCGACTGGTCGAAAGGAAAAACAAATTAGATCGAATGTAAAAAACAACAGAAAGGAGGCTGGTCGACCGCTCAGTCGATCGGTAAAGAAACCATGTTACTGAAAACAATACAGAGAGAAGACCGATTGACCGCACATTCCACTGTACATCCTGATAGGATGACAGTAGACCGTTCAGTCGACCGAACAAAGACTATTATGCTGAAATGTCAATAATATTTAATTCTCCTTTTAAAAAATGAAAACGTTTTTCATTTGAGGGTTTGGTAAAAATATCAACGAGTTGTAAATCAGTGTAAACATACTCAAGAACAATATCACCCTTTTGAAAAATTGTCTTTAATAAAGTGATATCGAATTTCAATATGCTTAGTACGACTATGTTGATCAGAATTCTTAGTCATGTGAACAATGCTAGTATTATCACATTTAATGGAGATGTGATTAAAGAATACCTTGTAGTCTTCTAAAGTGGGTTTTATCCATAATACCTGCGCATAACAAGATCCAGCGGCTATATATTCGGCTTCGGTAGTGGACAAGGTTACGAAATTATGTATCTTAGATGCCCATGAAACAAGACAATTTTCCAAGAAGTGACATGTACCGCTAGTGCTTTTTCTATCAGTTAGACTCCCAGCATAGTCGGCATCTGAAAAGCCCATAAGAGAAAAGTTTCTATTTTTTGGGTACTAAAGACCGATATGTGGTGTGCCTTTAAGATATTGAATGGTACGCTTAACTGCAATCAAATGAAATTCTTTTGGACACAATTGAAAACGAGCACATAAACAAACACTAAACATTATATCAGGACGAGATGCAGTAATATAAAGTTTGTTACCAATCATACCACAATAGGTAGTAATATCGACATTTTTATCGGATTCGTCATTCGATAGTTTAGTGGTGGTAGCCATAGGAATTTTGAATGCATTCGCACTATCAAGACCAAACTTTTGACAAGATCTTTTGCATATTTTGATTGATTTATAAAAATGTCGGCCTTCCCTTGTTGTATTTAAAGTCCAAGGAAGTACGTTAATTCTCCCATCATGCTCATATCAAATTTATCCTGCATTTGCTAAGAAAATTTTTTGCAAAGATTTTTATTAGTAGATCCAAATATAATGTCATCAACATAAATCTGAACAATCAAAATATCTTTAAGAAACATGTTTATTAAAAAGTGTGGTGTCTACTTTGCCTTTTGAAAAACCTATGTGAATGAGGAACGAACTTAGTCGCTCATACCAAGCATGAGGAGCTTGCTTCAAACCATATAATGCTTTATCAAGACGAAATACATGGTTTGGGTGTAGTGGATTAGTGAACCCGGGTGGTTGTTCAACATAAACTTCTTCAGAAATATAACCATTTGGAAAAGCACTTTTTGCATCCATTTGAAAAAGCGTAAAATCAATTTAAGATGCAAAAGCAAGTAATACGAATGGCTTAAAGCCGTGCAACATGAGCAAAAGTTTCATCAAAATTGCCTCCCACTTGTTGATTATAGCCTTGAGCAACAAGACGAGCCTTATTTCGAATAATATTACCTGATTTGTCTAACTTATTTCTAAACACCCATTTTGTACCAAGAATGGTTGACTAGGTGGTCTAGGAACAAGTCTCCATACTTGATTCCGTTTAAATTGATTAAGTTCTCCTTGCATGGTAATGATCCAGTCATTGTCTTGCAGGGCCTCCTTAATATTTTTAGATTCAAGTATGGATACGAATGTAGAAAAACACATAATTGTTTTTGCTTGAGCTCGAGTAGTTACCTCCTGTGACATATCACTTAGTATAAGATCTGAGCGATGACTAGACATATATGAATAGCTCTTTCAGGGAAAAGAGAATCGAAAGATGTCTTCGACCAAAGGATTTTCCAAGCAGGATGCTTTTCACTTGTGGGTTGCTGAGTTTGTATAGTTTGAAGAGTGTGCTCATCTTCCATGGCATCAATTTGTTGTGTGTGTATTTCTTCTATCAATAATTTGTTAGTGCTTTGTGTCACGCCCCGCTTTCCAAAAAGAGAATACGGAATACGGATATGTGACTAAGTCCAGTGAATAATTTTCATCATCCATAAGCTGTCAGGATCTTCACAATATTTCACAGGAATAACAAGAAGTAAATAAAAAGAAATCAACCACGCATGCACAAATGAATCAATATACCAACAGAATTTACTTGAAACAAAATTTAATAATATCAAATAAACCAGATCTGGAACAAGTCATAAATTCTGGGTCGTACTGCCCAATACAAAATCCATGTAGCAGTACATTTATTCAAAATAAGTAACAGAAAATAATAATAGCAAGAACTCCAGCAACTAGAAAGTCTGATCACCTACTCCATCGGCAGCTGATCACCATAATCTGCAATTTAATAAATTGCAGAAAAAGAGAAAAAGAACCAAAACGCTCGTCAATGCAAGTTACGGGCCTCTTTTAGTGCAGGCACAAGTACAGAAAAAAGATAAACAAGTATAGAGTAACAGTGGAAGCAAACATAGCATGAAATAGACATGAAAACAAAATAGAATGACTAACATAAATCAGGAAATAGAATCAAGTAACATAATGTGCTAACAGGGTACAGGTAACATGTAACAGATATCAAGTATCATGCAAGTAGGTAAACAGGTAACATGTATAAGTAAGCATGTAACAGATGTCATGTTATGTCAAGTCTTGTATTTATTTCTATCTAGGTAGCACTTCATGCATCCCATTTATTTACCACGATTGCAACATTCAAACAAGTTTGCGTTTAGATTTCGTAGTGGATTCTATAGGTCCGTGTACTCATGTATCGGGTAAACAAGTACAAGTACAGTTATCAGGTAACAGGTAATCATGCATCAGGTAGGACTTACGGTTCCCTCCGAGTACACCCTCTCATAAGGAAGTATGTAGTCGGGTAACAGGTGGGAAACACGAGCCCCCTTCTGAGTACACCTTCTTATAAGGAAGTATGTAGTTAGGAATCAGGTAAACAGATAATCAGGATCATGCATAATCATATAACAGGTAACAAATAACAGATAATCAGGTGGGAAACACGGACCCCCTTCCAAGTACACATTTCTATATTTTTCACTACTAGATCTTTCCCTTAACCCCGGCTTAGTTATTTGTTACTATTATAAAACAGGCATATACGTGTCACAAAATAGGACAAGAATAATATGGTATGAACAAGTAACAGGTTCAGGTTGGAACATAAACATGTACAGGCAAAAGACAACTCATAAACGGTTAGGACAAAGAAAATTCTAGTTCAAAACAGTAAGACAGTACTGCACCAAATCTGTGATTCCCGTTGCCACAAATATATAAACCTGGATCCGTCAGAAAATAATAGACACTCAGCCAAATTCAGCAAATATATATAATTCATATGATATCTCACAAAAACAGGACTCAAAACAGAATTGTATCCAGAAAATATGTTCAGCCAGAAATCACAAGGTTGTGTTCATAAACAGGAAAATGGCATAAAAACTTACTGATTAAATTCAAGAAAAATCTGGGGTATTCCCCAGTATGTTTAGTATCAGCAAATAGGGTTTCATAATTTTCCAACATAGATATTATAGTCAAATAAAATCAGAAAACAGCAAGATACAACGAATTTGTAAATTTGAAACTCTTGACACAGCAGTACTAAAACAGCAATAGATTACGAAATATAAATCGAAATCCAGAACCGTCAAAGGGTGATAAAGTAAAAACAGCAGGCTACATTTTATGTTTACAAAATTTTTATCAACAGCAAGTAGAATCAGGTTGAAATTAAGGTTCTCTACTGAACAACATGGAAATTCTGCAAGTATAGTAATTATTTGCAAGCATAGAATAGTTTATAAAAGTCATCAATTAAATTCACAAAAATTAGGGATTAATCCCGATCAAATCTAGTTATACTCAGCAAAATATTGGATCAAATATTATCTTTAACATCAGTATAAAATAAATTACTCTCCAGAATTCACATAAAACCAAATCTGTAATTTTCTACAACTTTGTAGTAAAACAGCAATAACTTGCAACTCATAAATCGAAACTGAGATATGTCAGAAACTCTGAAAGGTAAATAGAATTCTTTATAAGTCATATTCACAAATAATTTTTATATACTGACCTTAATATGGTCTAAAATACTGAACAAAAACGAGAAAACAGCAAAAACAAAAATCTTCTTTATGCATAAAATCAACTAGTTTATTTGAAACACATTCAAATCATAAAAAAATAAGAAATATGGTATACTAGATGTCCAAACAACATGTTATAGGGTGTTTAACAAATCTACAATAGGATATACTACCAGTAATACGTCAAACATACAAGATTCATACAACAACTAATGGATCACAACCAACATACATATATGCAATAGGGATTAATTAGATCTAAGTCTAAATTCATTTTGTGTATGTAATGAGACAACTATAGGCAATTCAACACATATGGACAAGATCTAACAGGGTTTTCATGAGAATAGATCTTGAAGCAACTATACTACATGCGGTATTTAGTATTTGTATATGCAACAGAAAAGTATACAAGTTACTTGCCTAAAATTTGACGATAAAAATGACGGAGGGAAAGAGAATAACGAGGGAAAAAGAATAACGAGAACGGTTTCCTGGGCAAGAACACAATACCAATGAACAGATCTCGAACAAGATGATCACGAACACAATCGGACAGCTAGATCCAAGAGTTGACCATGATGAAGATCAAGCGGATCCAACGGCCGAGATCTCACTTGATCGGAACTCGATCAAACAGCAAGCACACAAGAAGAGGTGGTCAGGGTCGGGTGTGTGTGCTGCGAGGAGGACGACGGTGGACAACGACGGTGATGTAAACAGGCCGTGAGGGTGCTGCTGGCATCGGGAGTGAACAGCCGAGGTGGGGAGTTATGGCTGCTGGAAGATGTTGTTGTCACTGCTGTGTCTTCAAGAGGGGAGAAGGGAGGAGAGGGGGGCTTTCGTCGTCGCTGGGGTCATAGAGGTAGGGCGCAACAGCAAAGGGAGGTCACTACAGTCGAACTACGGTACGACAGTCGAAGGGCAGATCGGGATGAGCGGGAGACCGAGTGCAAACGATGCTAAAGGAAAGGAGGGAAGGTGGTCGAGGTCTGCAGTGAAAGGAGAATGGGTTCGGATGGTCGGGAGGTAGGGTATGAAGTTGATGGAACAGTAAATAGGGGGATATAAGCGGCTGTGGTTAACATGTGATTAGGGTTTGGTGTGAAGGGTTAAACAGTGGGTTGTTATATAGGAGATGGAATTAGGGTACGGGTTATGGGGCTATTGGGTGTCGGGTTTTAAAATTCAATAAGAAAATGGGTTTGGAGTTTTAGGAAAATAAATGAATAAATAGATCAACAATAATATAGTAACACAATTAATCAATTTGTATGCATCAAATTAACACTCAATTACTGCTAAATACAATAGAATGTAAGACCTTACGAACTGATGAAGACTGTATTTGAATCGAACCAAAATATATTAATGAGCAAAATAATATTACATATTATTTAATTAAATAAAATTGTATACATAAAATCCATACTCTAATAAAAATACAATATAGATTACGGTCTATAAGCTTCTGAAAATTTGATAAACAATAAGTTTATTAACAATAATAAACATAAACATAATAATAATAGTAATAATAATAATAATAATAACAATAATAATAATAATAATAATAATAATAATAATAATAATAATAATAATAACAATAGTAACAACAATAATAGGATTTCTGATTCCCCATAACACGTTAGGTTCTATTTACCGCCCCATTTTTTATTCGTTCTCTAATTGCGAATTAGCTACTTTAGCACAAGATTTGGGATTTCTGATTGATCCTTCTGACTCCCCTCGGCTTATTTCCCTTAGACGGCAGGAACGTTTTAGAGTCATGGAGCACCTCCATTCTCATGATTAGTGTATCTTGGAACTTCCGTGGTCTGATGTTGTGCAATCTAGTCACCCAAATTAATAGATAAAACTAGACACAAATTATAAAAACCTCGCAAGTACACGAATCGTTAGAAAAGCGTAGCAATAGCAAGGGTCGATCCCACAGAGATTGTAGACTTTAACTTACTAATCAATAAAAAGAATAAAAATCATAAAGAGTTGTTTTGAAAGTCTAAAAGAAATAAAAAGATTAAAACTAAATTAAGAAGTGTTGAATCACAAATATTTATGAAGTAGTTGGGTTTAGATCTCCACCAATAGTCAGTAATGCTAAGTCACCTTCTGAACTTCTTCTTATTGCTCATGTTTGTTCCCTTCAAGGGCATGGTATCTACTCCTTAAAGTACTGTTTCCCTAAGCCAAGAATTAGGCATGGTATCTACTCTAATTCGTTTCTTTCATTAAGTGTTTAGCATGGTATCTACTAAGTTGCACTTAAAGAAAACATAAGATCAGTGGAAACGAACAAACACTCAAGGTTCTAGAAATTGGTATCAGATCTAGATCCCTTAAGTTGATTGAACCAGGAACCCCCAAGGATTCCCTTGTTACTAGTTACGGGCACGAGATACGGGTCGTCTCAATATGCTTATCTAACAGATTCAGATGGATGGTAATGCAAACTTGATATTCTCAAGTTCTGTACGTCAGTCGACTGGCTCTCACCTCAGTCGACTGCTCTCAGAGCTTTGAGAACAAGTCTGATTACCATCAATCTATACCAATACAATCGGGTTCAATCAATAAGTAAAATAGAAGAATTCAGAAGAACATAGCACTACATAACTACGGCTTCAATCTTCCCAACTATAGAATTTAGTTCCACATAATAATACTTTTATTAATCAACAAGTTCAAATACATGACCAACATAAAGAATAGAAGAAGAAGAAATAAACTAATGAAGTCCAGCAATGAGGTCGACTGGCTGTCACACAGTCGGCTGCCTTCGAATACTTGATCTCCTATCTCCTTCCTCGATGCTGGTAGAATAATACCCCTGTTGATGACTTGAACGCTCAGACTCTTGTGATTCGGTGGTGGGTGTTTGTGGAAGATGATGATCAAAAGATGGAGTCCAGAGAGAGATCCCCTGTTGATGCTTTCTTTCTGATATTTATAGAATACGGCCAGAGAATTAGGGTTTCACTTCTTCAGGAAAATCCTTCTTTAATTGATTTGATGATTTATTTCTTTCTCGTTTCTTCTTTCCTTCCTTATCTGTTAACCACGCCTTTTGCTAATTCCCAGTCTCTAGATTTGGTTTGTTGGAGAATTCGCATAAAATCTGGATTCAAATAGATTTGGAATTAGATGCAGGTATATCTTCGAATCTCTTATCTGTTAACTCCGCCGCAGACCAGTCGACTTGTCTTCGAACCAGTCGACTGTGTCGAGACTTCTGACGATTTCTCAATTGATCAGCCCAGTCGACTGGTGTTGGAGTAAGTCGACTGTGCCGAAACTTCTGTGTACATTTGATTTCTCTGTTCAGTCGACCTGTGTGGAAGACTCAGTCGACTGATGCTCTGTGATATTCTGTGTATCATCCTTGAAGTCCTGGATCTGCTTTGTTTTGCTGTTATAGGCTGTTTCCTATGGAAAAGAGAAAATAAGAGTTAAATACCACATATAGAGCTTTTAAATGTGCATTTACAATAAGATTATTGCTTCTAAATGTGAACATTCTTGTGTTCATCAAATACCCCCAAACTTAGATTTTTGCTTGTCCTCAAGCAAACTAGAATTATGAACAAGGGTATAATAATAATGACAGCCTTAACCACCAAGAGTTCTTATTATGTGGGTATCAAGATATAAACAATTTCAGATAAAGTAAAGTTAAACATACCTACTTTCTCCAGTGCGATTATTTGTTCACAATTTCCAAACACAATCATATTTGTCATGCAATTAATGTAGTTATAGTATGCGATTACTCAAGCTGTGATTATCCCCTTTTTTCTACTACAAACCGAGTAGCAAACTAGAGTTTTTATATATATATATATATAGTCTCTTCTCTAAAGTTGTCACTTGCCTTTTTACGCGAATGCGAAACATTTGTGATGAATCCACCCGGTTACTCAACAAGTCACCAACTTTAAAGTGCTTTGCATACTCATATTTCAAGTTGCCGTTTGACATAAAGGTAAACATTGGTGATGAATACCCCTAGTTACTAAGCACTCAAAACATTGGAGTAGATTGACTTTATTTGAATATATATATTTATATATATATTTTTTATCACTCTATTTACTTAAACTCAATTTAGGACTAGATCTAAAGGGAATAATCAACAGAAAAAGCATCACATTTGTTTATTATATATAATTGCATGACTCATACAATTTTGTAAGGAATTATGAAACTCAACAATCCTAAAGTAAATAAGTATCCTTACTCTTACTTTATAAGAAATTGTTTTTTCTAAAAAAAATCAAAAGACTCCATATAACTAAATACCCCTAATACCCCCAAACTTAGATGGAACATTGTCCTCAATGTTCGCACAAAAATTTAAAATAAATAAATAGGCATGTGTTACCATCTAGTAAGGAGAGTAAAAATAACTAAAGGAAAATAATAATGATTAACTGAAAGAAAATAAAGGGAAAGTGTAAATACTCCCCTGAAAAATTAGGTTGCCTCCCAATAAGCGCTGTGTTTCTTGTCTTCAGCTAGACTTGATGAGTTTATGCGAAGTATTGAATGGATCGCGGCTCAAAACTCATCTTTTCATAAGGCTTCCCCCTCTGCCCATTCACCTTGAACGTTGTTTTTTCGCCAACGCTCCATGTGGGGGAAACCTTTGCAACATGTTATGGACCGTACCATCTTGACATCAGTTTATCAGCAATGGTCCATCTTAATGCACCATTGTGGTTTTGCAAGACTCCCTGCAGCCTTGCTTCTTCGTTCATCTTGAAATTTGCAGCAACTGTCACAGGTACTGTCTGGTTGTTCCCCACATATTCATGTAATGGCTTCAGCTCCACATCTGGTGACCTTGTAGCAGTCGACTTATTCCATTCACCAGTCGACTTGTTATGTTCACCAGTCGACTTATCCTGTTCATCAGTCGGCTGGTCTGGGAAAACACAAATGGTATTAGACACAAAATTTTCAAATGCAGGTGCAAGCTTACCTGAGTATGACTTTGGAGTTTCAAGGTGATGTGCTGTCTCTGCAATTCTCCAGTCGTCATATTCCTGTTCAACATGAGCTAATGTTAGAGGGTGTGTAATTGTTTCTTGTACTGGATCAACACTATTTTCCTGAATTGTTTGGTCACAAATTTCCTGAACCACATCAACATTATAACATTCATGATCATCGTGTGGAAATTGTGGTGCATCAAACATTTTAAACTCAATCTCTTCCTCTAGTGTTGTCCTTGATTGGAGTTGTTCTTGTCCTCTAGGGTTAGGTATGGTCTGTGATGGAAATTCTCCTGCCTTTCTTTCACTTAACTCCGTAGCAATTTGACCAATTTGGAATTCCAATTTTTTGAATGGCCTGTCCTTGTTGATTGTTTGTTTGCTGTTGCTGTTGGAGTAATTGAAGAATGGTGGATTCGAAATCCAACTTCGTCTGTTCTTGTGCTGGCTTATCATACCCATTCCCACCTTGGAACTGCTGCGTATGCCCTGGTGCGAATTTATTGCCTTGATGGTTTTGCCACCCTGGGTTATACGTGTTTGAAAAAAAATTGTTCTGGGGCGGGTACATTCCCTGTTCTTCGTAGTTTGTGTGCTCCTGATCTGCGAAAGAAAACATGGGACATGAATTAGTTGTATGGTTAGATTGAAAACAATTTGCACCAATTTCTATTGGTTGGTTTTTTACGCCACCCAAAGTTGAATTCACAAGCATATCAATCTTTTTGTTTATGGTTTCCATTTCTAATTGCATGTTATTATTATGAGAAATTTCGTGTACTCCCTGTTTTCTTGAGATGTTCCTCCTTGTTGAGAATTGTTGTGAGTTCTCGCTGAGTTCTTCGAATAACTCTATGGCCTCCTCAGCACTCTTCCTCATCAACATTCCCTTGCAACCTGCATCTACAATTGCTTTGTTAGCGTCATTTAAACCCTCATAAAATGCTTGTACCTGATCATCCTTAGGTATGTTGTGCGTAGGACACTTGAAAAGCTTGTTTTTGAAGTCCTTCCACGCCTCGAAAAATGAATCGCCACCTTTTTGTTGGAAAAGTAGAATCTCCCTTTTTAGTTGTCTAGTTTTCTGGGCTGGAAAGAACTCTTTCAAGAATTTTGCCGTCAATTGCTCCCATGAATTAATTGATCCTGGTTCCAAAGAATTATACCACAACTTAGCATTAAGTTTTAGAGAAAAAGGAAACAAGATTAACCTGATTTGTTCAGAGGTAAGCCCTTGGATGCTTTGTGTCCTGCAAAGATCAAATAAGTCTTGTAAATGTAGATGCGGATCTTCGTCTGTTCTACCAAAGAAGTGGGGCACCATGCTGAGTAATTGAGGTGATAGATGCATATTCCCTGTGACTTTGGGTTGAAAAGCTATGCAAGAAGGGTTCTCAATATTCTTAGGAATGAATTTGTCTTGCATTGGTACTCGATTTAAAAAAATTTCACCCATTGTTGCTTTTTGGAAGAATCCTCTGGACAGTCGACTGATCCTTGGGACAGTCGACTGGTCTGCCGGTGCAGAATGTAACCTGAAAGAAAAATGTTATAAAAGAAGAAGGAGAAATAAAATAAAATAAAAAGAAAAAAGATTTTACTGATTTGTAAGTTAAAATACTAAACAATCCCCGGCAGCGGCGCCAAAAACTTGTTGTGCAATCTAGTCACCCAAATTAATAGATAAAACTAGACACAAATTATAAAAACCTCGCAAGTGCACGAATCGTTAGAAAAGCGTAGCAATAGCAAGGGTCGATCCCACAGAGATTGTAGACTTTAACTTACTAATCAATAAAAAGAATAAAAATCATAAAGAGTTGTTTTGAAAGTCTAAAAGAAATAAAAAGATTAAAACTAAATTAAGAAGTGTTGAATTACAAATATTTATGAAGTAGTTGGGTTTAGATCTCCACCAATAGTCAGTAATGCTAAGTCACCTTCTGAACTTCTTCTTATTGCTCATGTTTGTTCCCTTCAAGGGCATGGTATCTACTCCTTAAAGTACTGTTTCCCTAAGCCAAGAATTAGGCATGGTATCTACTCTAATTCTTTTCTTTCATTAAGTGTTTAGCATGGTATCTACTAAGTTGCACTTAAAGAAAACATAAGATCAGTGGAAACGAACAAACACTCAAGGTTCTAGAAATTGGTATCAGATCTAGATCCCTTAAGTTGATTGAACCAGGAACCCCCAAAGATTCCCTTGTTACTAGTTACGGGCACGAGATACGGGTCGTCTCAATATGCTTATCTAACAGATTCAGATGGATGGTAATGCAAACTTGATATTCTCAAGTTCTGTACGTCAGTCGACTGGCTCTCACCTCAGTCGACTGCTCTCAGAGCTTTGAGAACAAGTCTGATTACCATCAATCTATACCAATACAATCGGGTTCAATCAATAAGTAAAATAGAAGAATTCAGAAGAACATAGCACTACATAACTACGGCTTCAATCTTCCCAACTATAGAATTTAGTTCCACATAATAATACTTTTATTAATCAACAAGTTCAAATACATGACCAACATAAAGAATAGAAGAAGAAGAAATAAACTAATGAAGTCCGGCAATGAGGTCGACTGGCTGTCACACAGTCGGCTGCCTTCGAATACTTGATCTCCTATCTCCTTCCTCGATGCTGGTAGAATAATACCCCTGTTGATGACTTGAACGCTCAGACTCTTGTGATTCGGTGGTGGGTGTTTGTGGAAGATGATGATCAAAAGATGGAGTCCAGAGAGAGATCCCCTGTTGATGCTTTCTTTCTGATATTTATAGAATACGGCCAGAGAATTAGGGTTTCACTTCTTCAGGAAAATCCTTCTTTAATTGATTTGATGATTTATTTCTTTCTCGTTTCTTCTTTCCTTCCTTATCTGTTAACCACGCCTTTTGCTAATTCCCAGTCTCTAGATTTGGTTTGTTGGAGAATTCGCATAAAATCTGGATTCAAATAGATTTGGAATTAGATGCAGGTATATCTTCGAATCTCTTATCTGTTAACTCCGCCGCAGACCAGTCGACTTGTCTTCGAACCAGTCGACTGTGTCGAGACTTCTGACGATTTCTCAATTGATCAGCCCAGTCGACTGGTGTTGGAGTAAGTCGACTGTGCCGAAACTTCTGTGTACATTTGATTTCTCTGTTCAGTCGACCTGTGTGGAAGACTCAGTCGACTGATGCTCTGTAATATTCTGTGTATCATCCTTGAAGTCCTGGATCTGCTTTGTTTTGCTGTTATAGGCTGTTTCCTATAGAAAAGAGAAAATAAGAGTTAAATACCACATATAGAGCTTTTAAATGTGCATTTACAATAAGATTATTGCTTCTAAATGTGAACATTCTTGTGTTCATCATTGCCCGTCTAAGCAACGGGCGCTTTTTGATTTAATTTCTTCTTCCCGCTGCGACCTGATCTCTATCCAAGAATCCAAATTGGAGTCGCCCTCCCATTCAACCTTGAGCGCCTTAGGGGGATCCACGATCTCCGAGTGGATCTCACTTGACGCTATAGGCTTGAGGGGAGGGATCCTTCTTGGTTTCAAAGATGCGATCTTCTCGCTTATCGCGGTACAACGTCTTAACTTCTTTCTCATTGTCCAACTTCTATGGACGACCTTCAATTGTCCCCTCACCATGATATCAGTTTACGGCCCCTCCTCTTCTGAGAGGCGGCCCCTATTCTGGAACGAATTCCTTTCGTTACATCAATTCTCTAGCGATCTCTGCATTTTTTGTGGTGATTTTAACGTCACCCGATTTGTTTCCGAAAGGTCGAATCCGGCCTCCTCTAATTCCCAATCTTGCCTTTTTAACGATTGCATCCGTGATCTGCAATTAACCGAATTACCAATATCTGGTAGGTCATTCACCTGGTCCAACCAACGTAACCCCCCGACATTCGCCAAACTTGATAGTTTCCTGGTCTCGCAAACCTGGATTTCCCATTTCCACCGATCATTCTCCCAGGCACTCCCCAATCCCTCTTCCGACCACATCCCGATCGCTCTCTATTCCAACTTTCATTTCAATCATCATCACAAATTTCGATTTGAAAAGCTTTGGTTACAAGACCAGCTTTTCGTCAGTCTGGTGGTGGAATGTCTTACCTCAGTCACCGGTTCATCCGGGTTGGGCAACATCCTCCTTAAGCTCCACGCTATTAGGTATGGTTGCAAAATCTGGTGTTCCGAGAGACAATACAACACTAACTTTCTTAAAAACATCCTCCTTCAATCCATCGATTCCATCGATAAGATGGAAGAGCTGGGTCCCTTGTCAGAATCTTTTCGATCGGAATGTCGATCTTGCAAGCAGGATTACGTCGAAATCCTCCAGCAAGACCATATTAAATGTGCTCAAAGAGCTAGAGTTAAATGGATGAAGGAGGGTGATGCCAATACTGCCTTCTTTCATAACTTTGCTTCCCATAGGCAATGTTGCAATCGTATCTCTTCTATTTCCGATCAGGGGGTGGATCTTACCTCCGATGGGGATATCCACCGGGCATTCCTTTCTTTCTATAAAAACCTTATTGGATCGCAGAAACATCGCTCGATTGAGCTCGATTGGTTCCAACTTTACGGTAACCAATCTCATGATCTCTCTTCGCTCGAGGCCCCTTTCTCTCTGGAAGAAATTAAATCGGCTGTTTTTTCTTTAAAAAGCGAGTCTGCGCTGGGGCCCGATGGATTCCCTGCCTTCTTTTTTCAAAAATTTTGGGATTGGCTTAAGGATGATCTTTTCAAAATGTTTCAAGATCTTCACCAAGGTTGCTTTTCTTTTGACCGCATCAATTATGCGCACATAGTGCTTTTCCCCAAGTTAGCGGGAGCGCACTTGTTGACCAATTTCAGAACTATCAGCTTGATCAATACCTCTTTAAAAATCATTATGAAAGTCCTATCAGCTAGACTGAGTGCGATCATTTCTCCCTTAATCGACTCAGCCCAATCGGGATTCATCAAGGATCGTTTTATTCTTGATAGTGTTGCCTCAACCCAGGAGATCATTTCCCACTGTCATAGATCTCACTCTGAGGGCATCTTACTCAAACCTGATTTCCAAAAAGCGTACGATAACGTTAATTGGGACTTCCTCCTTGACATCCTAATTTACCGTGGGTTCGGTCCCAAATGGATTGCTTGGATTAAATCCAGCTTGTACTCAGGTACCTCCTCAATCATTATCAACGGTTCGGAAGGTCACAAGTTCAAAATCAAATGTGGCCTCCGTCAAGGGGACCCCCTTTCCTCTCTTCTCTTTTCCCTCGTGGCCGACGTCTTTAGCAAGCTCCTTCGGAATGCTTGGAACTTGCAAATGATTGAGGGTCTCGGTAATTCTCCTCTCTTCGAGGGGGTGCTTAACCTGCAATACGCAGACGACACTATTATCTTCACCAAACCGGATGCCCACTCCCTACGTAACCTTAAACTTTTCCTTTACTGCTTCGAAATGGCTTCGGGATTATCTATCAATTAACAAAAATCCTCTATTCTCTGGCTGGGCAGCTCCCCTAACCGCCAGGTTGAAGTCTCTAATTTCTTTAATTGTCCCATTGCTTCCTTTCCGATCTCTTACTTAGGCATTCCCCTTCAATGGGGAAAGTTGCAAAGATTTGACTGGTTCTCGCTTGTTGATAAAGTGGAAGCCAGACTCAATGTTTGGTCTAGTAAAGTTCTTTCCCGAGGTGGCAGACTGATCCTTATAAACTCTGTGCTTTCCGCTATGCCTCGTTACTTCATGTCATTCTACTTTATCCCCTCCTGGGTGATCAAGAGGATTGATCAGATCAGAAGTAACTTTTTCTAGACTGGGTCTTCCTCTTTTAAGCCGGGTTCCCACCTTAGCCATTGGAAATTGGTCTGCTCTTCCAAGGCAGAAGGGGGCCTGGGTGTTTTGGGTCTCAGGCACCATAACATCGCCCTCTTAGGTAAATGGTTGTGGAGGCTTCATAATTTCGATCACTTACCTTGGATTCGGTGCATTAAGGGTTATCGATCCCCTTCTTGCAATTGGTGGGAGTTCCCCTCTGTAGTTAATCGTTACGCTTCCCCTGTCTAGAAAGGAGTATGGAAGGCATCCGCTACTTTTCATTGTGGTATCTCTCGTACCTACTCTGATGGGTCTAGAGCTAAATTTTGGACTGATCTCTGGATCGGTAACACCAAACTTTCCTCTGCGTATCCTTCTTTATTTCGGCTGGCTGCCAATCCGTCAGCTACTGCTGCGGAATCGTTCACTTTGATTGACGATATTAGACATTGGTTCATTCCGTTCTCGATTGAACTTCCCCACTCTCTTTCAGATGTTTATAATGATCTCATTTCTTCTCTCAATAACTCCGCGTGGAGGCCTATTGAAGTCATAGCTTGGCACTGGAATTCAGTCGGAACCTTTTCGGTTAGATCTTTTTATTGTTTTCTTAATTCTAGGGGCGTTCAATTGCCGGTCACTAATTTCTTCTGGGACTCTTGTGCTCCCCTTAAGGTGAAGATCACTTCGTGGCTAGCGTTTAATAACAAATTACTCACTGTTGATGTTCTTAACAAAAGGAATTTGGCTTAGGGGCAGCTTTGCCCGCTTTGCGTTGAGCATTCGGAGGATGTTAACCATCTTTTTGTTCAGTGCCCAGTCATTCTCCCACTGTGGAAGATTTGCACTCTAGCGTGGGATACTGGGTCGATCCCCCCATTGTTAGCATCTTGTTGGTCCTCTACGCCTTCGAACGCCTCGTTTCGAAGTGCGTGGATTTTGTCGGTTCACACCATTATTTGGATCATTTGGAAGGAAAGGAACAAGAGGTTGTTCCACTATCGCTGCTATGATTGATGATTTTTTATTTCTGTTTAAGCTCTGGGCCTCGGGAACGAACACCAAAGACAGTGTTTTTCTTGTTTATCAAAGATTAAACGACTCTATTCGTTGTCTTTGCAACCTTAATGCTTTATAACCCCTGTTTATTGTTCTCACCATTTCTTCTCTTCTTCCTCTTTTTCTCGCAGGTCTGATTGCTCCCAGGGAGAGCAGCTGGCTTCTCTGTCTTTTGGTTTTGTGTTTCAGCTGCACTATCTTTTGGCTGTTCTGGGCTTTGGCTTAGTTGGAAGTTTATCTTTTTCTTCTCTCTCTTTTATTCCTACTTTGTATAGATATATGTTATGGTGATGGCTGATGGGTTCTTTTGATGCTTTTCTGCTCAACTATGTGTTGTATTGGGCTAATTGCTTTTACTCTGCTTTAGAGGCGTTTTTTGGCTATGTCTGTGATGCTCTCTGTCTGGATGGCTTTGGTTCTGTTTTGATTGTAATTGTCGGTTTATTTCCCTTTTGCTTCTGTTTTACTTTAGCATCTCCTTGTGTTTGGCTCGTTCTTCTTGTGTACCATTCCATCGGTGTTTTCCTCGCTGTGAAGGTTTGGGTGATGTGATCGTTTTATGCGGCGTCTTTGTGCTGTCCAGCGAGCTTTCGCGAGGGCTCCTCGACTTTGAGCCGTGAGTGCTCTTCGGCGGGTCTCGGCCAGATGTTTTTTTGGTGTTTGACCCCTATCACTTTCTGCAGTCGGTGACGGGCTCGTCGAAGCTTCTTCTACGGAGTTTTGCTTCATCGGAGTGGATTGACCTCATCGTCTGATCGTTCCCTTCGCTTCCCGATGCTTGTTCGCAACCTTTGTATTCCACCGAGATCCGTTTTGTGCTTTTCTCGCTCTACTATTTGTTGTTTTCGTTCGGTTTTACGGCTTGTAAAATATGACGATTGTCATGATATTAATATATTTTTGATGATGGCTGGATTCGTAAGACTCTATCCGATTGATAAAAAAAAACAACAATAATAGGATTTGAATTACGATATAAATTAATTGGAAAATAGTCACAATTAAAATTATCGATTAGAATAGGCTTTAACAGAAGATCCAATAATACATTTTAACAAAAGAATTTGAAAACGAAAAAATAATTTACAAAAATTTTAAATACAGAAAATACACCGAAAATACGTATTTGCAGAAACAGGGGTTACACTTTGATTGATGGAAAAGTCTTTATTTTGATGGGATGAGATGTTCTGAGATTCTTCATATGGCCTTTGTTCAGTATGTACCTGTTTCTTTTCAACACGGATACCTGTCTTATTATCATCAATAACATGTAATATCTCTTGTTGGAGATGATTAGTTTCAGCAAATACAACATTAATAGATTTCTAAATTGTGCATCTTATTTTATTAAATACACGATATGTTTTGCTACTAAGAGTATGCCTTCATCACTTTTGCGATCAAATTTTTCTAAGTTATCTAAGGTATTTAAGATAAACACTTTGCATCCAAATACCTGAAAATAGCTTAGGTTTGGAATTTTTCCATAATATAGTTCAAAAGGCGTTTTCTCAAGATATTTTCTAACAATTACTTGGTTAATGGTATAGCATGCTTTATTAACAGCTTCTGCCCAAAAGGATTTCAGTAGATCATTTTCACTAAGCATAGTGCGAACCATTTCTTGAAGAGATCAATTTTTTCTCTCAATAACCTCATTTTGTTGGGGAGTGTGAGGACATGCGAACTCATGTTTTATTCATTTTTCATTACAAAAAGAAGAAAAAAGTTCATTTTGAAATTCTCCACCAAGATCAATACGAATAGTGACAATGGTAAGACTTTTCTCATTTTCTACTCTTCGATAGAATCTTTTAACAATATATGAGGTTTCATCTTTTTGTGATAAAAAAGCAACCCAAGTAAATCTACCGTAATCATCTTCAATTACAAAAGCATATCGTGCACCCGCATTACTATGTGTTCATGATGGTCCAAAGAGATCCATGTGCAAAAGTTCAAGAGGTCTAGAAGTTGATACCATTTTCTTAGGCTTGTGGAAACTTTTAGTTTGCTTACCGAACTGACAAGAATCATAAGGTTTATCCTTTTCAAATTTGATTTTGGGAATTCCACGCACTAGTTCCTTGTTGAAAAGTTTGTTAAGGTTATCCTTAGTTGTGTGTCCAAGCCGCCGATGCCATAGCCAACCATCTTCGTTTCTTCGTTTCTAGCAGCAAAGCATATCATATTTTCCTGTGTTAATTCATTTGAATTCATGACATACACATTATTGCATCTATTAGTAAGAAGTAAACTTGTCTTAATATCTAATACAGTGCATGCATTTTTATCGAAAATAACTGTATACCCTTTATCACATAACTGACTAACACTAAGAAAATTGTGTTTCAAACCTCTT
This sequence comes from Hemerocallis citrina, assembly GCA_017893485.1. Taxonomy (NCBI): domain Eukaryota; kingdom Viridiplantae; phylum Streptophyta; class Magnoliopsida; order Asparagales; family Asphodelaceae; genus Hemerocallis; species Hemerocallis citrina. Next base: position 171,381,237 of record CM030367.1, read on the forward strand.
ACCTATAGTACATCATCGATGGAGCATGAAGAACCAAAATGTATTTTACCTTTACCAATGGTTTGACCAGTGTTATTATCTCCAAAGGTGATGTCCTTCCCTCTTTCCCTTGATAGTGATGCAAAGTATTTAGCTTCTCCTGTCATGGTTTGAACATCCACTATCAAAGTACCACCGATCTTTAGATTTGATACGTTGATGCACCTACATCAAAATTAGTATGTGTACTGTGCCCAAGTTGGTAATGAACCTGCATTTACATTCTTTCTCACCTAGACATGATTAGTATTCCTTTTTAATTGACAATTATAGGATATATGTCCTAATTTACAGCAATAGTAACATGTGATACGATTATGCCTTGGGTCATGCACATATGCATAATTATGTATTGGCTTGTAACTATTTTGGTGACTATGCATATGTGTATGACAAGATTGCTTAGAATTTTGATGTTGTGTTGACTCATCGTAACCAAGTCATAGATTATCTTGATATGATCTTGAATTCTTTGTAATAAGATAACTAGGCCCTTCATATTTTTCAACTAATTTTTCGAGCTTAATTATTCTATTACAAAGCCTTTTTCTAGTATTTCCATCGTCTTTGGTATTCCAACGAAGAGTGTCTAGAGTAGCATCAAGTATTCTATTATGTTCGAGTGCTTCCTTACAAGCTTCCACTGCCTTATCAAAAAAAAATTTGCATTCATTTAGGTCAACGGTAAGTTTAGCAATATAAACAGATTTCTTATGAATTTTCTTTAGGTTTTCATTATGTGTTGCCAAAGATTTTTGAATTTGTTCTTTTAAGTCTTCATTTTCTTCTATCAACACATCATGGTCTTTCCTAAATGACTCAATTTTTTCAACATCAAGGATTTTTTATTTTTCAACATTTGATTTTTAGCAATGCAAGAGTCATGAGATTCATAAGACAATTGCTTATATTGTCTCAACTCACGGCTTAATTTTTTTGCATAATCTTTTAAGTCATTACACATGTCAACTAACTCATCATAGGTGGATTCTTCGATTACCTCTTCTTGAAGTGGTGATTGCACCTCACCATCTCCAAGAGCCATGAATCCACTTGTATTCTTGCTCTTCACTACTATAGTCTGAATCTAGCTATGTTGCTTTTAGTGCCTTCTTTCTAAATCCTGAGTTTGAGTGATGGTAGTCTTTATTCCTTTCTTGTGAGAAGGGACAATTTGCACGGATGTGTCTGGGCTTCTTGCATTTATCACATACGTCATCTTTGTCTTTTTCTTTTCCTCCTTGAGACATGCCATATTTTTTTGTGTTTGAGATACTTACGGAATTGTTTGGTCAACAATGCGATATCTTCATCTGATTATTCACATTCTGACTATGATTTTGATGGATGTAATTTTTCTGCTTTCAAGGCGATGGTCTTTTCTTCAGTTTTAGATTCAATCCTGATGTTCTGCCGGTACCTCTTTGTTTCGCTTATCTCCATCTCATATGTCTTAATTTTTTCTAGAAAATTGTAGTAGTTGAACCCTTTCCCTTTAAGCGTCTCCCTCATTGCGGCAGCTTTTACATCTCATTCAGGCATGAGACAACTTATGAGTTTTCCGACCTTTCGGTCATCATCTAACCCCTTACCTAAGCTCTCAAGCTCATGAGCAATAATGTCAAAACGGGAAAGCATCTGGTCTCCATTCTCTCCTAGCAACATATGAAAAACATCAAACTTATAAAAACATAAATTAACTTTTATCTTTACCTCAGATGCGGTTCCTTCATGCCGTTTTAGCATGTTATTCCAAATTTCATATGTCATTTTGCAGTTTCGCCCACATCATATCAGTTCATCATTATTTAAACCTTCATAAAGTGCTGTCATAGCCTTGGAATTTGTAGTTTTTAATGCTAGTTCAGCTTTTGTGAAAACCTTCTTTCCGTTACTGACAGGAATATCTATTTTTTATGCATACGTTCCATACTTCTTCTCCAAGCATCTGCAAAAAGTGAGACATACGAACTTTCCAAACATCATAGCATTTTCCATCAAAATAAGGTGAATGTGTTAGACTAGTCCCATTGGAGATAAATGGCTTCGACGAGTACAAGTTTTCGGAAGGAGGAATTACGGCCCTTGGACCTTTTGCTCAATCTTTTAAGCTCTTAATGAGCACCTCGCTCTGATACCACTGTAAATCACCATAGAGGGGTGAATAGGGTGATTGTGTGGAAATTAAAAACTTGAATTAAATGCATAAATAAATAAAAAGAGTTAGATAAAGCAAATGCAGTAAGCATGCAAGACACAACGATATAACGTGATATGACTCCCAGGTCTATGTCCAGACCACCTACCTGTAGCAATTCTCTACCACAAGCATTCCACTATACCTTAAGCCCTTGTATAGTGATTCTTGGAATTCAGGCCGAGAGACCTATTACACCCGCAAGGCTTCTACACACAAGTCTCGCAAAAAACTCACCGAAGTGGAAGAAAAGAAAAACTCTCAAGATCTAAAGTGATCTTGACTATAAAAAAAAAATCTTACACTCGGATCGTTGATTGAATGATTAGTTCGGAAAAATGATTGCAAGGGATAAAGAATACTCAGTAAATTCGTCTCAATTTATAGAGCGAGGAAATGTATCTTTCCAAAAAATATATATATTTCCGAAAAATTCAAGTCTTCATGTTTACTGTGGACCGCATATTGTGCAGTCGACCGTTCATCTTTCAACTTGAAAGCGTTGACGAACCAAAGAGTTCACCCCTGAGAGTCTAGTCGAGCGATGACCGGTCGACTGACTCCTCTTTGCAACTATGATGAGCGGTCAACTATTGTGATGGTCGACCGACATTTCGTGTGGTCGACCGCTATCATGCATATTCGACTTTTATTTAGCGAATCTAGTTTATATTCATACAAAAAATTAATCAATCAATCCAACGAAATTTACATAGCATTTTCTCAACAAAAAAAAGAAATGAATAATTTAATTATGCTTACTTCCTTGGAGATTTGAAAAACATGTTTCTTGTGTTACAATCTTCCTTGATCTTTGTGATTCATGCCTCTTTTGCTTATATTCAAATCATTTTGAATTTTTATTTTGATTTTCTTTTTTCTGTATATCCTGCAAGTCTTAACTAGAAAATATTAATTGTACATGATATGTTTTATGCACGCCAAACTTAGAGTCAACATATATGGCTGTGATCATAGGGAATCATTATGGGAGAAGTTGATCGTTGAAATGATAATTGATATGACAGAAGAACAAGCTATTAATTCTTTTTCTACATCGGAATCCTTAAAAGAAGTCTATGGACTCATATGGATATTTTTTCCCATTTTTACCGTTATATTGGGAATCATAATAGGGGTACTAGTAATTGTGTGGTTAGAAAGAGAAATATCCGTAGCAATACAACAACGTATTGGGCATGAATATGCTAGCCCGTTGGGAATTTTTCAAGCTCTAGCAGATGGGAAAAATTTATTTTTTAAAGAAGACCTCATCCCCTCTAGAGGAGATATTCGTTTGTTTAGCGTGGGACCATCTATAGCGGTCATATCAATTCTACTAAGTTATTTAGCGTGAGGCTGAAGTCACCTTCTCTTCGTTGATTTGGTGAATGAAATTTTATGAAGGTGTAATTTCTGTCACAAGGAAAACCGTGATATGTAGATGAGCTTGAGCCCTTACTACGATGACTTCAGCCTCATAGGCCATAGTAGGATCGATCGGTGCAAGGCAATGGGCTTTGAGTGAAAACCCAATACCCTACCACTTTCATCTCTTGTGATTGCATGCTCCTGCACATAACTCATTTTCAACTTGCTTTTGGTCCCCTCACTATATATTAATGACCAATTCAGAACGTTTCAACTCTTGCTTACTCTGCTTTCAATCTATTTAATTAATTAATTAATTAATTGCTTGAGAAGCACACTATTAGATATTGTAATATATATTTAATCTCATATCGGGTTATGTATCAGTTTAGTATCTGGTTCCCTCCTATATATAGGTGTAACACCCCGCCCCAATACTCAGATAATTTTTATTATTTTTTTTAGAAGACAAATTAATATTTATAGTACAACTGCCCACCACAGACTGCCTCTCAAAAGATGGTTAACCAATTAGGTGACTCTTGATCATAGGCAATTATATTTATACTTAATTAATTATTGTATACTCCTGACATGGGATAATTCTCAACAATCTCTCTCTCTTTTCTCCGCTGACGTCAGCGAGCACAGGACCCCCACTCCAGGCCCCCCCCCCATGCCACGTCAGCGCTCAACAGGAAGCACAACGCCTCAGCTGTTTCCTCAAATAGTGGGCCCTTGCTGACGTCGTCATTGACGTCAGCACAAACAATAGCATCATTCTGCTGCACTTCAACGTGGGCCCCCCATCTACACATTCTCTCTCCTTCTATTTACCAAACTACCACTCCCCCTATTTTATATATTATATATATATTATACTCTTCGAAATTATGGGGTATTACATACACCCCACTTTTAGAAATCAGCATTCTCACTGAGTACGGGACATGCACATCTAGCGCAGGATCCTTCTTTCTAGCCGATGTGGTGTCGTCTTCGATCCTGGAGATCAATCACTCTCAACATCGCAGATCACACCCGATCCCGGAGATCAATGACTCTCAACACCGCGGATCATACTAAGACCATCTTCCATACTCGGTGTCGAAAGTCGGCTCTGATACCATTTGTAACGCCCCGTCCCAATATGCAGACAATTTTTATTATTTTTTTTAGAAGACAAATTTCTACTTATAGTACAACTTCCCACCTCAGACTACCTCTCAAAAGGTGGTTAACCAATTAGGTGACTCTTAATCATAGGCAATTATATTTTTATTTAATTAATTATTGTATACTCCCAATATGGGATAATTCTCAACAATCTCTCTGTATTTTCTCCGCTGACGTTAGCGAGCACAGGACCCCTACTCCGGGCGGGGCCCCCACGCCACGTCAGCACTCAATAGGAAGCACAGTGCCTCAGCTATTTCCTCAAACAATAGGCCCCTGCTGACGTCGTCATTGACGTCAGCACAAATAGCAGCAGCTCTCTGCTGCACTTCAACGTGGGCCCCCCATCTCCCCTTCTATTTACCAAACTGCCACTCTCCCTATTTTATGTATTATATATATATATATATATATATATATATATATATATTATACTCTTCGAAATTACGGGGTATTACAATAGGAGTCATTCTACTCGGTTATAATCAATCCAATAATCCAATAATATTTTCCAATCTCTCTGTTAACCTTATCATGATATCAGAGTAAGATTATAATCCCTAACCTTAATTCAAAATCCACTTAATCACAAATTTCTAATCTACCATCTTCTTCCTAATCCCGGCAACAACAACGTCGACCTCCAAATTTTAACTTCAACAACTCCATCGCCGTCGACTAAACCCATCGCCAACACCAGCAACAACAAACAGCAACTCAACACCGACTTCCAAAATCCACCATCGACGTCGACTTCCCAAAATGCCGACTTCACCAAACACCAACCCCTAACTTTCCCTAAACGTCGATAGCCCCAAATTCAGAAACCCTAGCTCTAAATCCCTTCGATTCCCCAAATGAAACATCTTCTTCTCTTCCTCCAAATCGTACCCTCACATCGAAATCCCTAGATCCTCCAAATCGTGCCTTCTCTCATCGGCTCCGACCTCCACCTACTACCCTTCAAAGATCCCGGCCTCCCCCTACTGTCATCCATCAGTGCCTCTCATCCTACCCTAACCTTAACTTTTTTCTTCCTTTCTTTTACCCAAACCGACCGAAATACAATACAAATACTCGAAACCCTATCTCTTATACCCAAACCCTAATACCTGTTTACCATATACAGTAATTCCACACCAAAAAAAAAAATCTCGTTACCCAAACCCTATATTCAAATCACCATCCAAACCCTCTATCCAACTCCACTACCCAAACCCGATATCTTCTTACTATTTGCTGTTGTCCCATTCGTCACCGTTGTCGTCGCCGTTAGTCCACAAAAGAATAAAAATAAATCAAAATCAAAATCAAAATCAAAATAAAAAATTCCAAAAAAATCCAAACAAATTAAAAAAATGTAAGCACTATGTTTCTCCAATGGAACCTCAATCTCAGTCTCCTTCATTCTCTACCTGCTTCCCTGCTGCTACATCTCCCACATCCTGATCTTCCTCTAGATTCAGACACATACAGTGCAGCCATCATCCTGATTCCAGTCTCCTACCTCCTCCCAGCATCATCCCTCACCATGCACCACCACTTCTTCCGTGCCCGATAGCACCATCCAGCTCCCTATCTCGATCCCGACACCAGCAGTTTTTTTGACCTCGCAGCACTTCTTCCCTTACATCCTCGGTCATGATCGTTACTTCAGCATTGCCGACTCCCGCTGATTGGGCTAATCTTCAGCATCGCCTTACTCAGCTGGAACTCTTGCTGTTGGGTAGGTCTGTCACTGCTGGCCTCTCTGCCCCTGCATTCTCTGTTACTCCCGATATGAATTTGTCTTGGAGTTTAAATTCTGGTGCATCACATCATCTTACTAGTAATTATACACTGCTCACCACCAGCACTGCACTTTCCTTTCACACTCCATCCCTACTCATTACTGATGGCTCACATCCTCTCACTACACATTTAGGGACTATTAGTTCTCCCACTCTCACATTGCCTTATGTTCTTTATGATCCTCATTTATCCACGAATCTTATTTTTATTAGTGCGCTTTGTGATAGTGGTCTCGTCATTACGTTTGATTCTTTAGGTTGTGCTATCACCGATTCACACACTAGTCAGGAGTTTGGGCATGTTTGTCGACATGGTTGTTTATATCATCTAGATTTTCTTCATGCCCGTAAATCTCATCATCATTTTGCTGGGTTGTGTTCTCTGATGCTGATTTCTGGCACAGACATTTAGGACATATTAGTGATTCTTGACTCAAGACTTTAGTCCGTAGTGGTACCCCTGGTCCTCTTTCTTTTACTCATTTGTCTTATTGTCAGGGTTGTCATTTGGCCAAACACATATCACTCCCTTTTAATCACAAAAACACTTCTCAAACCACCCATCTTTTTCAACTTATTCACTCTGACATATGGGGACCTTCTCCTACACCTTCTCACAAAGGTTATCTCTGCTATGTTAGTTTCATCGATGACTTTACTATATACATATGGGTATTTCTTTACCAGTTCTTTACCTGACATTTACCAGTTCTTTACGACCATGGTTCACACTCAGTTTGGTGTGTGTATCAAAACCTTTCGCTCAGACGGTGCTCATGAGTATACTTTCAATATTATGAGATCAATCCTTCAATCTCATGGTACACTCTTTCAGCAATCATTCCCTCATACACATGAACAGAATGGTGAAGCTGAACGCAAGCATCATCACATCCTTGAGATGGCTCGCGTTCTTCTACTATCCTTTTCTGTTCCTTATTCTTTCTGGGCTGAAGCTGTCATGACGTCTGTTAGTCTCATTAACATCACTCCTTCATCTTGCCTATCTAGCATGTCACCTCATAAGGTTCTTCGATACTCACTGCCGGACAACAGTATGCTCAGTACTTTTGGGTGCACTCGTTATGTTCTTCTCCCTCCCACTAAGTGAATAAAGCTCACCGCTCGAGCTACTAAGTGTGTTTAGGGTTCAGTCCAGAACATAATGATATCGTTGTTTTGATCCTGTGGCGAGTCGTATTCGTATTTCTCGATATGACTCCGTTGTGGAAGACTCTCCCTACTACTTGATTTCTTCTGAGGATGCTAGTTTTTTCGATTTCCCTGTAGTCGAACCTATCTTATAGCTCTATCTACATGCATTCCATATTATCTCACTCCTTTGGCTCCTTTTCCACCTCATACTGATGTTTCACCTATTATTCCTCTTACGGAGACACCACTTGTATCCCCATAGCATCCTGCACCGTCACCACCCTGCATCCCCACATCTGATGTCCCCCTCCACTTATTCCCCCCCCTCCACTTCCCATCCACCATCGGTCCTTCAGTCTACACATTCTACCTCCGACATCCCACCAGTCCGTTACAGAACTTATGCCATTGGTCTCTCTAATCAGTTTGGTTTTGCCACCCTTGCTTCCTACTCACCACAATTTCGTGCATATTTTATTGTTATACAATCCACGCGTGAGCCCAACACCAATCAGGAAGCTATTCTATTTCCCGAGTGGTGAGAAGTTATTACAGAGGAGTTTCGTGCATTTGATTAGACTAGTACTTGGAATGTTGTTCCACTACTTGTGAGCATTCAACCTGTTAGCTACAAAATGGATCTTCAAAGTCAAATGTCGACCTGATGGCTCCATTGAGCGGCACAAGGCTCGTCTAGTTGCCTAAGAATTTACTCAGGAGCATGACATTGATTATGATGAGACTTTTGCTCCATTTGCACAGATGACTACAGTTCGTACTCTTCTTGCTGTTGCCTCCGTTCGTTAGTGACCGTTATATCAGATGAACGTGAAGAATGCATTTCTTCATGGCACATTATCTGAGGCTATTTACATGCATTCTCCTTCTGGCCTTACCACCCCTCCTTGTCATGTTTGTCGTTTCCGTCGTGCTATTTATGGCCTGAAACAGACCCATTGATCCTGGTTTGAGTGTTTTCGCCGTGTCATCACCCATACTGGTTTCAGTCAGAGTTCACATGACCACTTTATGTTTATGCGGTCATCACCACAGGGAAGAGTAATTCTACTTGTGTATGTTGATGATATGATTATTACTGGGGATGAATCCACAGGCATTGCATCCACCCAACACTATCTTCACCAGCAATTTCATATGAAAGATCTTGGTAAACTACGCTACTTTTTGGGTCTAGAGATTGCCATGGATCACAGGGCATACTAATTTCTCAACAGAAATATATATCAGATATTATCTCTGCTATATGTCTCTCTAACAGTCGATGAGCTGATACTCCATTAGAGCTTCATATAAAACTCTGTCCCACAAATGGTGAGCTCCTTCCAGATCCTACTAGATACAGACAGATTATTGGACACTTATCTACTTATGCATGACCAGACCCGATATTGCTCATGCAGTCAGTGTTGTAGTCAGTTTGTTTCTGCTCCTACATCAGTTCACTATAGTGCTCTTCTTCGGATCCTCAGATATCTTTGAGGCACTATCATTCGCTCATTATTCATGTCTTCTACATCCAAACCGGAGCTCAGTGCATATTCTGATTCAAACTGGGTAGGTGATCCTAGTACCAGATGGTCAACCACAGTTTCTGTCTGTTTCTTGGTGATTCGTTGATCTCATGGCGAAGCAAGAAACAGGCAGTTGTTGCATGTTCTTCCACTGAAGTTGGGTACAGAGCAATGATAGCCACTACCAGAGAGATTGTTCATGTTCGTTGGTTGTTATCAGATATGAGTGTCACTCTCACCGGAGCTACTCTCCTTCATTATAATAACCGGAGTGCGTTGCACATTGCAAGCAACCCGGTTTTTTATGAGCGAATAAAGCACATAGAGATAGATTGCCACTATGTTAGTGAGCGCTTTGAAGCATGGACCATTTCTCTTCATTCTGTTATATCTTCACAACAGACAATAGACTTCTTAACCAAATCTCACACTATTCAGAGATTTCGTTACTTGGTGGGAAACTCACACCGTTCGACCCACCGTAAGTTTGAGAGGGGGTGTTAGATATTGTAATATATATTTAGTCCCATATCGGGTTATGTATCAGTTTAGTATTTGGTTCCCTCCTCTATATAAGAGTCATTGTACTTAGTTATAATCAATCAAATAATCCAATAATATTTTCCATTCTCTTTGTTAACCTATCACACACAAAGAAGCATTCGGAGAGCAATGTCTTATTCTCTGTTTCGTGTCCAACTTAAGTTCAATTTTTCATATTTTTAAACAAATTAATTAAGATGACACAAATTCTATGTAAGTGGCTATAATAGCATCTATAGTCGTTCGGAGTCAAATTTTGGGTATTTGGCATATAGGAATAGAAAAAATGGGCTTCAACTGTAGTCGTTGAACCCAAATTTTGGGTTTTAATTTTAAAAAATGAACGAACGAGTAATGATTTTCCGTCTGTTATTTTAAAAAAAATTTAAATAAAAAAACAACGGACCGGGAATAATTTCCCGCCCGTTGTATTTTTAAAAAAATAAAAAAAATTAAATTCTAATTAATTCCTAAATTACTGTTAAATTAATCCTAATTATATCATATTAAAGCTTAAATAAATCTTAATTCTGAATTAATTTAAATTAAAATCTAATTTATAGCCATAGAAATTTCTATAGGGTGTATTCTATAGAAAATTTTCCAAATCAACGAGAGGAAATGGCTGGGACGACAGGAAATGATTTCCCGTCCGTCGATTTTTTTAAAATAAAAAATTCGAACTGACGAATAATGATTATTCGTCATTGGGTTTTTTTTCTTCTTTTTAATATTAGACAGGAAATGATTTCCCATCTTTCGTGGGTTATATTTTCCAAAATCCTATATCGTCTCTCAAATATAGCCCACCACTGTTCACCCAAAATCTAAAATTTGGGTATATAGCCAACGACTGCAGTTTTTTCTTCTTCTATTTTTTCCAAAAATTGAGTAAATGGCCAACAGCTACATATGCTCTAACCGGGTTATAGATGGGGAAAACCCAAAGAAGAGATGGCTGTCTTTCTATGCATGTAAATTATTAAGTAATTACCACAAGTTTTTAGTAGCATTGGTATCGGGTCGGGTCGTGTTGGGTCCTTCACTACCCGGTTCCTTACGGATCCAAAAATTTGACCCGGATCCGGACCCAGATAAGCCGGGTCGGTTCCGGTCCAATGTCGGATCTGAGTTTCCGGTATTTATACCAATGCTAGTTTTTAGTCTCCCCAAACAGAATGTAAACGTGTCTTTCATTTATGGAATAAGTGTGTTGTGTAAGCGGTGCACATTGCAGGTGTATGACTACAATTATGTTTTAAAAAATTTTATAAAAAACCCTTAAGTAATGAAATTCATAATTATGTGTTTTTTTAATCATAACTATATAAGCTTATTTTTTGTGTGTGTATTTTAAACTGGGAAAGATCTAAAATAAGCCACGCATGCACCATGTGCATATTGACCACTATTAATACAAGTTCTTAACTTATCCCACAAAATTAGAACATAAAATTTGCAAAAAATATAAATTATGAAGGTCTAAATAGTAAACAACCAACCTTCTGATTTTTGTGGCTGTTAACAGTATACACCTCCCCCAATTCCCACCTCGAACCGCTCTCAAAAATAAATTCTAATAAGGCCGACCAAAAGCTAAACTCATCAAGGGGACCCACGTGTCAGTTGAAAGTTTTAACCGGGTGAGTGAAACAATTGTGCAATCACAATTACGGGGACGGGCGTTACAAGCTCGCCATCAATGTAACGGCGACGTTACAATCAATTAACGGCTGTTCCATGTGGACTAACGCCGTCACAGGACCAGGTGATCTGGTGAGAGTGACCGCTGTCCGTTTCTAATACGCGAACCGCATACGTTACCGACGTGTCCCAGAAACTCGTGTCAGTAATAGCACAGTAAACGATAGAATTTGTGGGGGCCCGCAGTTGTTGCTTCCTCGTTTCTGAGCTAGGACCTGGGGTCCCACTTATGTTGACCGTTGGATATGGATCTGACGGATAGAATCGTTTTGACATGGATGGACGTTTTTAGCCTTAGATGAAGGTGTAGAGTCGCCAAAACTCACAATATTTGGTTCCAAAATTAAGAAATCCTGCTAAATTATTTCTCTCATTTAAATTTTAATTGTATAGTTATTTAATTAGCCTTCCATGCTATTAAAATAATTTTTTTATCTATTAATAAGAGATTAGGGAATTTGATTCGTAATTTAAAAATAACATCAGAAATATGAGAGATAAAGATGGGATGCTCAGTAAGTAAAATTTAATTTAATGGTGGTAAACTTCTTAATTTTGAAACCAAAAGTTGCAGGGTTTCATGACTTCACTCCTTAGTTGAATTGAAAATAAAATTTATGAAGAAAGGCAAAGATTTTATGTTAGTGATCGTATATTTACATATCTGCTATATTTAACTGACAAGAAGATGTATTATTATTACTAGTAATTTACACGTGCGATGCACGTATTAATAATTTCAAAAAATAAAAATAAAAACTCTGACGTAAAGAGAATTTGAACCGGAAACCATCTTTATATTAGTTATGTACGTGCATTGCACACGTTGGTAGAATGACAAAATGACAAATGATACTAAGGTCTTCTCACATTATAATATTATTAGAGATTAGAGATTATTATTATTATTATTATTATTATATTTAACCACAATAAATTACCATTTCAAAGAATGAAAATAAAACTAAAAAAATCTATTTCCAAGTTAACAAAAATCAATTGCCAAATTTTAGAAACAAATAATGTCTTGCCAAATTTAAGGAAAAGAAAAAAGGACGAGATTATAGTGGGAGGGGGCATTTCTGTTGTTGTACATAGAGTGCTCTAGTAAGGTTCTCTAGAATAAACGAAATTAAACTTTACTGTGGTTGTTTTCATAGTAACTTGAAAAAATCTATAGAATTTAATAAATTACTAGTCTTACCCTAAGTAAATTGTACCGACAAAAATAATTTTGAGAGTGTCATAAAATTATATAGAAAAAAAAAATTTAAAGATGCCCCTTAATTATTTCGATCACAATATAATTAAAAGATGACAAATCTACAAATTAACTGATTCACGCTTCTAAACCAACCAATATAATTCTATATTTCTATTCAATTTAAAGGAAAGAAGAAAAAAAATCGAATAATTACCGAAGTTGAGCTGTGGCTCTTCTCAGACTCCTTGATGTACTCTGTTATCTCCTTCTTGACCGTGTGCTTCTCAACCGCATTTCCTCTCAAATTAAATATAATCAACATCAGACTCACATGGAGGGAACACTAATTAATAATTAGCTATATCAAAAGATGACAAATGTATAGATTACCAATTCACGTTTCCAAACCAACATCATTCTACAATTTCTATTCAGTTGAAAGGAAACCCCCAAATTCACGATGTGTGTAACTTTCCAACAATTCCAATACCAAACATAGGTAAACCCTAGGTCCTAAATTTAGAGATACAAAAAAATAGGTATTTTAAAAAATCACTTGCAATCTTGTCAACTTCCTCCATTCTAATGCTTGCTTACAAAGACTCATATTGTCTGCAAAGTTCTTCAATATTTACCTCCAATTGTTCTATATTACTCTTTAGTTGTGCCTATACAGAATAATCAAACCATAAAACAGAAATATAATACTACAATTCACCCAAACTTTTCAAACAAAACAAAAAATGTAGAAAAGATGATATTTACCTTTTACCATTCAAAAACTAAAACCATCGCTTTTCACTTCCTACAAAAGGTAAAACAAATTCCATTTAGCATATAGAGCCACAATTCTTGAAATTTATACTTGCATAGAATAAAAAACTCCACCCAATTATTTAATTTTAAACAACAATGTAACTAACATAAAATCAAAGCAGAATTACATAAATACACATGAAAAGAAAAATCTTTTTCAAATTATATTGCATAAAGTTTCAAAAGACTTAAGGATTCATTTGGTTTGTTGTTGTTTTCTTTTTTTTGTTTTCCAAAATCCCAAAACCCGTTTGGTTAGGTTGTTTTGTGAAAACAGTTTTCACAAAACTCCACTTCGACTATTTTCTGTTTTTTCACATCCTCTCTCTAAATATATTTATATATTATTATTATTATTATTATTATTATTATTATTATTATTATTATTATTATTATTATTATTTTAATATATATAATTATTATTTCATATAAAATATTTTATATATACTATTATATCATTCTATTATTATTATAATATATATTATTATTATTATATATTATTATTATATATTACTATTATATATTATTATATATATTATTACATAATTTATTATTATTATAATAAATTATTTAATATATTATTGTAATATATTATTATTACATATATATTATTATAATTATTATATGTTATTATATATATGTATATAATTAAATATGTTTATTATAATAAATTATTTTATATTATTATATAATATAAAATTATTATAATATATTATTATTTTATATATGCTATTTTATATATACTATTATTATTATTATATTATTATTATATATTTTATTATTATATATAATATTATTTTATTTATAATATTTTATATATACTATTATTATATTACATTATTATTATATATAATATTATTTTATATATACTATTATCATATTATATTATTATTATATATATTATTATTATTATATATATTATTATTATTATATATTACTATTATATATTATTATATATATTAATATATAATATATTACTATTATATATTATTATATATATTATTATATAATATACTATTATTACAATATATTGTTATATATATATATATTTATAATATATTACTGTTACATATATTATTATTACTATTATTATTATTATTATTACTATTATTATTATTATTATTATTATTATTATTATTATTATTATTATTATATGTATTATATTATAATTTTTATTTTTTAATATTATATGTATTATATTATTATTTTTATTTTTTAACACACACACACACACACACACACTATTATTATAATATATATTGTTTTTTCATATATACTATTTTATATATACTATTATAATAATCTATTATTATAATAATATATATTATTATTAATATATATTACGATTATATATTATTATATATATTATTATATAATTTGCTATTATTGTAAAAAATAGTGTAATATATAATTGTAATAGATTATTATTACATAAATATTATTATAATTATTATATGTTATTATATATATGTATATAATTAAATATGATTATTATGATAAATTATTTCATATTATTATATAATATACAATTATTATAATATATTATTATTTTATATATACTAATTTATATATACTATTATTATATTATATTATTATTATATATATTATTATTTAATATATACTATTTTATATACTATTTTATATATAATATTATAATAATCTATTATTATTATAATATTTATTATTATTATATATTAATATTATATATTGTTATATAATTTATTATTATTATAATAAATTGTTTAATATATAATTTGAATATATTATTATTACATATATGTTATTTTAATTATTATATATTATTATATATATGTATATTGTTAAATATGTTTATTATAATAAAATATTTTATATTATTATATATCAGTATGTATGTATATGTATACAACATGTATATATCAGAGTATATATACTGTATACAGTATACACATACAACCAAATCTATACATACATTCTACTTTCATTTTCAAAAAAACTGTTTTCATAAAAAATTATTACCAAACAGATTTTACACTCTCATTTTCAGAAAACTGTTTTCAGAAAACTGTTTTCAAAATAACAAACCAAACGCAACCTAAATTCTATAACAATTATGTGCTTCAATCACTCTAAATTTTAAACACTAAAAATCAAATCAAACAAAGAAAAATAATTAACAAAAAAATACTAAAAAAATACTGTGTAATTCACTAATTTGAAAAAAAAAACAAAAAAAAACAAAAAACTCACCGAATTGTGCGTCAAGTAAGTATCTTAGTAGTCGCAATAGTACTTACAAAAATCACAAACACAACAATTTTAAACAAAAAAACAAAACTGAAAAAACAGAATCTTTCTAATAAAAATTCTGATCTTTGATTTAATTATAAAAAGAAATGTGAGATTTTTGGATTGTTACCTCGGCATAGTTGCGTGAATTGGACAAAGAAATCAGATTCAAAATTGAAGGGTTTTTATGAACATAGAATGAGAAGAGGATGAAGATGGACAGTGTTTGAAAGTGGATGAGAAAAGTAGGATTAGAAGACGAGGTTTTTTTTCCCCCTCTTTTATCTACTCTAAATTTTCTATACGCGCTAAGTACTTGTTAGTATCTACTTTGTCTCTCCTTTCTCTATTTCAGAATGAAGAAAAAAGGAAGAGGGTATGCCTATTTATATAATATAATACTAGTATAACCCTTGTGCAATATTGCAAATAATTTTTCAATATAACCCCGTGCAATATATTGCACATAAATTTCTAAAAAGTGAGAGTGACAAAACTATTTTTGAAAAAAATCTCTAATAACATAGGAGTTGGGAGATGAAGGGATTATTTTTTGTTTTTGTAGTTTATTTTGTTAAATAAAAAAAGTATGGTGTGCACGTGTTAAGATAAGTGTGATGTGGAAGAGGAAATGTTTTTTTGGTATTTTTTAAAGTACTTCTGTTTTAACAATTAGTGTAGATTGCACGTGTCAATTAATATTCTTGCTCTTATTTCTCTATTTCAAAATAAAGAAAGAAGAGAGGGGTAGGCCTATTTAGTTAATTAAGATATATATAAATAAATATAGTATAATGACCTATACATAATCGTTCACAATCACATTTATACGCCATAGAACATTAACATGGGCACACAAAGTAATGCAGTTTCTTCAAGTTACGGTATTTGATATGCATGGGTTTTTGGTATGACAACTCAATGATTGAGATTGCAGTAGTAGTAATAAATTAGCAAAAGAGAGTTATACACTGTTTAAAAGCTAATGTTTTTTAAACCTTTTGCCTTGGATCTATTTCAGATATATTTAGATTGCCATGTGCGAAATAGTAAAAATTTCACCTACTAAAAGTAGGAGGTTGCTATACAGAAGAAATAGACCTCAATAATCTCTAATCTCTAAAACTATAATGGAAGAAGGCCTTAGTGTCATTTGTCAATCTACCAACACGTATATAATTAATATGAAGGAGGTCTCAAATTGGAGTCATTACTATGTCAGTTTTTTTTTTTAATTTTAAAATTTTCTTTTAAATTAACATGCTTCACATGTGTAAATTACTATTAGGGGTGGTATACCGTACCTTACCGTACCATCATTACTCTACCGTCTACCGTTCTGGAGTACTTGGTACACAAATTTCTCTATCATTACCGTGCCAAAATTTTGGTACTACCAAGTTCGGAAATACCGAAATATCGGTACAGTATTGGTAATACCATGGTACTACCGGACACCAATTACCTTAAAAAATTAACATTCATATAAATGACAAAAGAAAAATAAATAAGCTCAACATAAATATATATATAAAGAAGTTTCAACGTAAATAATTAAATATATATATAAAGAAGTTTCAATCATC